>WBNH01004450.1:489726-694533 GCA_013401255.1 Urocolius indicus | reverse complement strand
GGGGCCGGGGCCGGGGCCGGGCTGGGCCATGGCTCCGGCGGGCGGCACCGCCGCGGCCTCCTTTCGCCTGCGGCCGCGGCGTCGCAGCGGGAACCGCTACGCCAGGGGGCCCCGGCGAGACACGGGAGCTGCCGGCCCGGGCCTCCGCCTCCTCCGCCTCATCCTGACAGCGGCTGCCGCCGGCGGGAGGAGGAGGAGGAGGAGGAGGAGGAGGAGGAGGAGGAGCAGCGCCGCGCAGGCGCCCACGCTGACACCACGGGACCGGCAACCGCCACCGGGGCTGGGACGGTCGGTGCCGCCGCCCAGCTCAGCGCTCAGGAGCTTTGTGCTGGAGCGGCGAGGCGGGGGGAGCCGGAGCCGGAGCCGGCCCGAAGCCTCCGCGCAGGACGGACGTGGAGGTGGAGCTGCCGCCGCCGCACCGAGGCCACGGTGGCGGCCCGAGCTGCCGCCTGCCCGCCCCGTCCATGACCCCTCGGCTTTGCCCGGGGGTCCAGTAGAGACTCCCGGGGCCGGGGCCGGGGCCGCAGCCCTGTGTCTGCTCGCAGTCAGGCTGGCCGAAACGCACAGTTGGTATTTGTTATTCGGGTAATTGCCGTGACACCCAACAGAACAGCCACCCGCTGTGTAATGCGGGGAGGGAAGCAGGTGTGACCGGGATGGGCGGTGGCAGGAGCCTATCCAGCCACGGGATCGGCCCCACCGCCCATGGTGCTTGGGTCTGTACCGATGGGGAAGGGTGTTCATCCTCCCGGCTAACTGGGAGGTGTTTATAGTCAATAAAAAGTGTAATTTTTAAAATGATACGTTTTATTGTATTTCTATGTATCCTTTGAGCACATGTAAGGTTATGGAAAGCAGAGTGGGAGTGGAGAGGAAGATACAGAGTCCTGTCAAGGGCAGGATATTGCAACTAGCCTTCCTTGTATCTTGCATACCCAGAAAGCTTCTAAGATGAGTCTCACTTGTTGCCACAGTTTTTCAGGCCTTGCTGTCAAAAATATATGGTCTGGCAAGGTATGGGGTTCTGCATTTCATAGTAACATTTTAAACTTGGTTACTAAGTTTAGACTTGTTTAAACCACATACAAACTCAAACTTGGAAGTCTTTAAAAATTATTCCTTTACACTTTGCCCGTTTTGATCAGTTGAGATAAATCCTCTCAGTTTTCGTTGTTGTGAAGTTCCAAACAAAACCTTTCCTACTCTGGTTTTTTATCACCTAGGAAGATTTTGTCTTTGTGTGGCTTTGTTGTTTGTTTTTTTTTTTCCCCTGTAGTTGGGGTGCTTTAACCTCAACAGAAGCACCTCTTTTCATTAGGCTTTGAAGAATATAATGATCACTGTATCTGTGAAACTAGCCTCACATCCTAGGTCTGGTTTGAGTTACCCTGGTTATATCCCAACTCCATGTCAGGATAGAACCCAATTACATACATTGCACCACAACGTGTGGTGAAGGGCATAGTTCCCAGGAAAGTCACCGTGTACTCCAGCACATCCCTTGATGTGGATGATCAGAGGGCCAGGGCTCTGATCAGACTAATGAAAAGTGTGATAAGCTTTGTATTCATAGGAAGTGAGACTAATTAAATGCAGAGCTATTAGTTTAGTTTTGAATAGCACAAGATACTATTGTTTTATACAACAACTAAGCAGATTCTACAGAAAAACAGGGTCTTTAAAAAGATACAGTTCTGGACTTGCAAGGTCAAGTCTACATCTGGTGTGAGTTCAGTGGAAACAGGCTGGTGTGTGGGAACTGAGAGGCTGGCCTATAGCATGGAGTCAAAATGGAGATCAGAAAGACCCTCTGAAGTTCCCATTTATGTTTCTTTACTGGCTTACTGATCACCAAGAAGTTTCGTTTCATTGTGCCCAGTAGGGAATGAGTATACAGTGAATTACAGGCCCTGCTCCCCAGCATAGTTCATCTCACAAACCACCCACTGTTAAATTCAATTCATCCAGTAAAGGTGAGTAACAAGGTAGATTTGGGAAGTGGCATTGTGGATTGTGGACTAAACCACACTGTACTCAGAGAGGAAGAAAATTGTGAAATTGAGGATCCTCTGCCCGAGGAAGTAGAACTAATTTCAAGAGCGACAGCTCATCTATCCCTGATGACTCTACTTGTAGGTGTTACACAGCAAAGATTTTAGTAACAGTCTCCTTCATTGGACAAACCGTGAAACGACATAGTCTTTAGATGAATGCAACAAGAATAGTTTGAACATGCAGAGTAAACATATGACCGGGAAAAAATATGTGTTTGTAATTTCAGGTGAAGCTCAGGGAAATGGAAGTTGCACACATCTTAAAGCTAGGACTCAGCTGCTCATGACAGCCAGGCTTGGGTTCATTCAAAAGGCAAGTAACAGGCTTCTAGGGAAAGAGATGAGGAAAACCAGAATTTATTGCTTGCACTTTATATCTTTCTAGCTTTGCCAGAGTTTGTCTACTGTTCTTCTCACTTCTCTTTATTTAAAATAAGTCTTCAGAGTTTTTAATGTTAAATCGTTTATTTTCCTTTTGTTGAGACTGATGGGTCATTAGCATGAAGATCCACAGACAAGAGTATGTGTAGGCTTTGGTCCTTCCTTTTTAATGCAAAGCTTTGGGGAAAAAAAAAATACATTTGTCTGAAGTATTACCATAAAGAGATTGGTTAAAAATCTCAAACCAGTCATGCTCTTTGCTTCAGAAGTTATTCTGGAATGCAAGAAATTCAATCTGGAACCATTCTGTCATTTGCAATGGTAACTTCTTAGCGAACCCTGGAATAGTTTATGTGGTTAAAAACCTTTTCAAGAGCAATTGAAAAATTATGTTATCCCATCTATTGTTTAAGGGATTCCATGTGGTACAGTTCTTTGTATATATATGGGGAGCAAATGAAGCCAAATAGAGAAAATTTGGCAGGGAAAAATCAAAGTGCTTGCATTGGCCTGAAATCTAGATACATGCACGTTAATGATCTCATTTGAAAGATGTCTATATTAAGATGTGAAAGCTCTCTGGGTTCCCAAGGGGCAAGCTCATTCAGTATTATGATGTACCATGAAACAAAACAATTTTTCGTACTTCAAAATAACCAAGGAGTCAGAAACTGATTCTGTACGCACAACAAAGGACACGTTAGGAGTGTAGTCTTTTGGGTAACCTTGCTCGGCAATACTTTGTTAGAATTGTCATTTCAGGGAGGCACAAACCCAGCGTGGCTTTGTACGTACCCACTTCTTCATTGGAAGGTCTAAAAATACACCATAAGCCATTGAGACTCACTCCACCTCTACTATCTGCACCTCACTTCGGAAACACAGAGGAGGATGCAAAGGGGTTCAGCAAATAATTCCAGCAAACCTTCCCATAATGATTTAAACTGCCAGTGCCCTATAGCTTGCTATGCCTTTGTGTTAGGGAAAACTGCTGCAGCAAAGTGGAGACAGTGGCATGCAGGATTGTGCTTATCCATGCAGTGTTTACCTTTAGCCCAAATCTGCCGTCATCAGTGATGTGAGTGGAGATGCTGGACTTCACGCTGCAATAATTGAAGTGTGGACACACACAGTCCCTGCTGTCAGGTCTGTTGTTGTAGCAGCAGAGTTCTGTTGTATAACAGGAGAGCAAGCACCAGCAAGGCCCATGTCAGTCACCACACATTTACCAGACCTCACTCAGCAAAGCCCAACATGATCCAGTAGCAGGGACAGCACGAGTAGTAGGACTCCAGACAGAACTCTCTTGTTTTTCACCTTGTTCATGAGCATGTTCAAAATCTACACTAACAACAGAGGGTTCTTCTATTTAAGATTGTTTTGCATATAAGTATGTATTGTAGTACTGTTTTCCAAAACAATAGGCCATCTTAGCAGTAGCATCTCATGCATTCAACTTCCTAACCTTGAGAAGACAAGTTCATTGACATCAGATCTGCAGGACTGGGATGTTTATCCCAGTTTCTTCCTATGAGGCACAAGCAGATCAGATATCCCATAAATTCTAATGATTGCAATGCCCACTTGCCAAGAGAAGGAGGGAGCGTTGCAAGTACCATGAAATTCATAGTCCCATGTGTGTCATATTAAATGGCATAGCCAAAAGATTTTTGTGTTAAGACTTCAACAGCCCTGCTCGTTTTGGAGTGTTTTATTAATCCAACCCCTGTTAACTCCCAGTATGTCCCTTTCAAAACTATCTTTGGAGATATTTAGAAAAATATGATACCAAAGAAGTCTGAGCAGTCTTTGTGTAAATAGTGGACCAGGTAGCTGAAGAGATACCATGGGATTTCAGAGGATCACCAAATCTTTGCAAATCCTTCAGCTGAACAAAGCCACCCTTCTGAACAGTTTGATCCTGGTAGGATTGCTGGAAGCTCCAAAAGTGTAGCTTGAGGCCTGTTTCTTCCAAATGGGACTCTTTTTTTTCTGGAGCTCTGGCTATGCCTGTACGTCTGAAGATGAACCAATCCAAATGCTTGTTAACACAAGATTAAATCCCACACTGTAGGTCAGTAGGTAGACCTAGCTGGTCCAACTGTTTCCCATCAATTCTGTCCTATCCTTATGATTCGTTTTATTCCCTCTTTTACCTGATTTCTTCTAAGTGTTACAGTGGTCTCTATTTTTCTAGAGTGCCACGTCCCTTAGATGCAGATACAGGAAATATTTTGTACCTCTGTGTCACCTTTTGTTGGAGAAAAAGAGGTTTAGTAGAGCGAAAATGAATATTTCTTAGCAGGTAAAAAAATCAAATCAACTCATTTTCTGTAGAATCTCAGTTTGATTCTCTCAAAAACATTTGCTGCTGGGATATACTTTCCTGCCTTACTCTTTCACCATTCATGCAGCATTAAGAAGCTCCCTTCTCTGAGACCGCAAGAGGTTTTACATTACATTAACATCCTTCAGATCATCTCCTCTGTGCACCATCCAAGTTACACTTGCATGCAGACATAATGTCATTCAGCCCACTTTATGCCACTTGCATCTTTTTTGTTGCTATGGAGAACATTGATAAGGAACCAATTAGTAAAATATCTTAGGAGGAATATGAAGGCTACTACTTGGTGGATTTGTTTGTTTAAGGCAGTGACATTTTATTTGGCATTTGTCCTTACCTAGCTGATCTTCTTCCACTGCAGCTTCAGCTACATTCTATGTAGTCAAAACATGCTCTTCCCACAGGATTTAGAGGCTTAGACCTGTAACTCTATCTGACCCCGGGGAATTTTTACAAGTCTCATGAGAAGAGGGATTGCTTTCAATGTGCTTCTGCTGGCATGAAAGTGCAAAGAGCACCATCCAGTGTCTAATCCGAGTAAATACACAGAAACTCGATAGCATCTCTACAAAGACATCTCTGCACATCTCATAATCAAGCTATGCCTGGTGGAGTGCATGATGATCTAAACAAAAGAGGTTACAGTCAGTTACGGGAGGAACTTCTAAGAGAAGACTGGAAAAATTGTCAGCCTTTCAGGAAGACATAAGACAACCTGAAAGATCATATCTTTTAAAGAAGGGCTGTATTCTGAGTTGGAGTTAATGATGGTTGAGGGAGCAAAAGACAGAAGCAGCAGAAAGTGCCTAAAAATGGGCACCAGCAAAAACTATCTGCAAAGAAGTGACACCCAAATAGATGTCCAAGAAAAAGCAACAATCTGTGGAAAATCTAGGTAAGCAAAGAAACAGGAATATTCGGTATATTATGAACAGGGCATTTATTAGTCAAAGGTGCAGAGTGCTCCAGTTTAACCCACTGTTTGTAGCAACACATTGCTAATATAGTCTCCCTAAGATCAGGCCTTGAGCTGGTATAATTTAGAAATGCTGTAATCCAAGACAGCTCCTCTGTGGTATTCAGCATTCCCAGGAACAACTGAGCATGTGTTTGCTCTTACTCTTTTTTATACTGAACTTGCACTGCAGAACTCACTTCTTTGAATAATATTAAGCAGTGTTTTGTTTGTGCCCTGTGGCAGGAGTGCCCAGATGGAGTGGTTTGAATACTGTAAACATGAGAAGCATTTAATGTTCTGTGGGGCTCTGTTAAAGTTGTCTGAATAGAACATCTGGTATCAAATCTTTGGAGAAATCAATTTCTGCAAGTATTTGGACCTGCTCTGGGTCCGTGCTTTGTTCCAGCTTTACATTGCCTCTCTTGCTTCCCTGTTTCTAGAGCCAAAAGATGATGGTTTATTGCCTGGTGCAACCTATTAAAGTCCCTTTGTTGGCACTTGGCAATTAGTTGAACAGAAAGAATATAAAAATCACTTTGGCATCTGTGGGGCTGAAATGGCAACACTGACTAAACCTGTCCCTGAAAGGCTTTTTATCTGTCCTCAAAGTGATGGAGAAAGAAGGAAAAGTGGTCATCCATAGACTTAGGGAAGATAGTGCCTGATGTGTCTGCAGAGTATAAGCCCGTTGAAGGGGTTTTGTCGGTATGAAACGTCTCTGCCCCCCATAGGGACCTAGTGTGGATAATCCATGCAAGACCTCCCTGTCAGGGGAAGTGAGTGGTATCCCACTGCTCAGCATTGACAGATCTCACTGCCAGTCCTCCTTTATGTGCAAGAAAGACTACTGTGGAGTTGAAGAGTGAGAAGGAGAAATAGGAGCTGTTGTTATGTTGTATAGTTAATGCCATATAACAGAAGAAAATGCCCATACTTATGAGGTCCACAGCCTCAGTCATCCAAAACATGTACTTCTGCTGGGCACAGTGAAAAAGAACAAGCTCACATGTTTTTCCCCGAGTCAGCAAAGTAAAATGGAGGGCTGATGCATATGGATCAGCTCATTTAAAGGTGTTTGTGATTAACACCTTTCACTTTAGGATGTTTTTCAGCCAAGAAATTACCCCAATTTACCTGTGCAGAGCCTCATAGCTCTAATTGGAGCTTTGACCAAAGCCACGAAAGAGCATCAAACAAGAATTCCAAAGTTGTATTCAGAATACAGGGAAGCAACTGTTTCACGTGGAGTAACCAAGTAAAATGTCTTGCAATGTAACTGTGTGCTGTTGAGGAAATAGGATCTTTTGAGTTCTGTTCCTTTAAGATGTGTTGTTATGTTTAAAGGAGTAATTTTCTTCTCTTCTGTCTCATTTTCAGGCTTGATACATCAAACAAAGTTCAGTGGAGTTATTCTTGTCTCGCACCAATGGTAAGAGGAAGGAGACGCAAGTTTTTAATGTTTAATGTTATTTTGTGCCAGATGCTTTGCTGGTTGAAATCCATAGCTCCACAGGCACCAATCTCTTCAGGATCTGGAACGTCTGGCCCAATTTCTTTCTCAATTCTGGGCGGTCTGTGAAGGAAACTGCTTTATTTTGCAATATTGAATATTCATGCTGGGAAGTTATAAGCAAAACCAAAATAATGAGAGACAGGGTCTCTAACAAGCTTCCTGTCACATAAGGCTCTGGTTCTGTTGAAGCAGATGTGGTTGCTGACATGTTTCCAAAATGTTTGTTGAGTGGTGATTACATTCTGTCATACTGATGTTATCTCTCTGTGATCTCATCCAATACAAGTAGTTCTGCAAACAGTGAAATCTTTTTTTTTTTTCCTATGGATTTATGTCTTGGATTGTGTTTCAGCATGGATTCTTTGATGTTTAATGAGAATTGAGTTCATTTCAGCCCATGTCTTCAGTGAGAGATGAATAATCTGTCTTCTTGGCCATCTACTTTCACAAAATTTGCAGGAATTAAATATCTCAAGTATGTCAAATTTGAGTGGGAATTATGAACCAGTTCCAAAATGATTCGAGGCCAACTCATGTAAACAGACATAAATGTGAGTCTTATTTTCTTACAAAAGCAAAAGGTAAGAATAATTTTTAAAATACTTTGTCCTTGATTCTATTCTGTTGTACTTGCGATCAATCATGTAATATTATGCTTTATTTGTAAAGCTGTTTTTTGCCACATTGAATGCATATTAAAATGTAATTAATTATTCATACTAGTTATGGGCTACAAGAGAAATTACATTCTTTCTTTATTGTCCTTGCTGGAGCATGAGAAAGAAGTGACATGCATTTTAACTCACATGTTTGCACAGGCAAGTGCAGAGAAAGGTCTAATTCCTTGAGAATTAGACCTCACCAGTTCTGATTTGTAAAGGAAGAAAGGAAACCTACAATTGAAAATGACCTTTTGAATTGCTGAGTCCAATCTTCTGCTTCTGCAGTGAGCTAAATTCCCAATCCCTTTCATAAATAGATTGTGCTATTCAAAAATATGCTCTTTCCTCATTGTCATCTCTACTGTCCTCCCAGATTCCTACTTTATTTGTGTGTTTGCTCCAGAATTTCCTTCTTTTCATAGAAAGAAACCTTCTGATTTCCATGGTCAGTTTATGCATGTTCTTGTTCCAGGAATGTCCCTTAGGTTGCTTAGTTCTTTTCTATACCATCTAATAAACTGAGACTATGCATGTGCTCTGCTCTGCCAAGTCCAGTAAAGGAGGCAGGAATTAGCTTTTGTAGCCGGTACCTCACTTATTTCCCCCATTCTTTTGCTTTTTAGGCCAGATTCTTCACACATTTTTAATAAGATGTCACATTAAGCAAAGAACAAGTTGCTGTGGATCATAATTGGAGGAAATGGACAACGGAGATAGGTGGTAGGTAGACTGGCAGCCATGAAGCATATGCTTATATCACCAGAACAGAAGCACACTCACATTCCTGCTCACCACACAAGTCCTGTTAACAATATCTTTGCCATCTTATTCCACCTTCATATTTAACTTTGATTGTTAGCCTGTCTGTAAGAATATGTTATATTATCTAGCTGTGTGTCATCTTGTTTATCTCACCTGTCCCTTAAGCCATTGGTCACTTTTAACCACATTTCATTGAACGAGGAGTCTCAAAGTTATGAAATTCCTAACAAATTCATTACTATAAGTAGCTATGTCTGTATAGAGAATAAGGGAAGAAGACTCTTCTAAGAGAATAGAATATCTACACCTGGATAAATCCTTAAGTCACAAATCTATTGAAAACTGAGCTTCAACAGCACTTAGCATGAAACCTTTTTTTAACTAAAACTAGTTTTTGCTGAGACTGGCAAATGAATTATTGAATAATGGAAACTGCGTGTGTATTGGTTTGGCTTCTGCGGGCTCATGTTATAGAAGACTGCAGGAGTATCTATAGGGATTACAACTGCCCAGCTGTGTCTTAGACCCTATATCTTAACAGAACACAGACATTCTCATTTAGCTGAGTAGAGAAGAGAGCACAGAGTGGCAAGTTTTGGCTTTTATTGCCAATGCTTTGTAAAATAACCTTTACGGTCTGCAGACTCAGACCTGCACAGGTCTATGTGACCTAAGATTTAGTTCTCCATTACCATATTTGTACATCTCTTTCCAGTTCCTGGATATGAAAGAAATCAAAGGTCCAAAAGTTCAGCTTTATAGTTAATAGTTCCGGATCTACCCAATACTTAACTTCTACGGACAAAGGAACTGCATCAAGGGTTGGCTTGTCCTGTTACGTTGTGAAGGTATCAGCACTGTGAGCTGCAAAGTTTCATGCAACCTTAAGATAAAAAGAAAGGTCTAAAAAGCAAAGTGTATGCTCAACAGAAACCAGGTGGAGTTTTCATTAGATATTACTTTTGGTGATCTGCTATAAAAGTAAAGATACACCACTGCAAAGCAGAAGAAATGCCTCCTAATACCTTTGATTAGGTCCCAGGCTCAATGTCTTAGCTATAGATAAGCAAGATTGCAAGGTCTTTGTATCAGTAGGAGCTCCAGTCAAATTATTAGAATTGCAAAAAAAAATCAAAAGCAAAACATTTTTGAGGCCTTAGCAATATTTTCCTCTAAGATGGATCTTTATTTAATGATTCAGAGTTATTATTATGAGGCTGGCAGTTGGTTGCTCAGTTCTGGAATATTACCATATAACCTAGGTCAGAGTAAACATCCTGGAACATTCATTGCAGGGCAGGCCTTTTGCTTCTTTGAGGGTCTGATCTTCCCAGTCAACTCTTCCAAGTGGTCTTACTGGCTGTGAGAGGTGACCCCAGCAGTCTAGGAAGCCTGAAGATCCTTCCTAAAAAGATGAATTCTACAATCTGTGCCTCTAGGTACTAAATCAACTTCTGACAAGTAAAGAACAATGCTGTCCCAGGGTTTTAGAATAAATGGTTGCTGCCAAACCACAATAAATGCTTTTGTCTGGAACTCATGGAGCAGTAACATAGCATTGGAGGGTGTACCCTTGTCTGTTATTCCCTCTGAGCAAATTCTCAGAGATGTGTTACCAGGGTTCGGATAGATTTCATGGAACTGGTAGAGAAATTGGCTTTCATTTCCTTACAAAGGGAGGAAGAGACAATGGAACTCAGCAAAACATCTGTCATTTTTTTGTTCCTGTCTGAGAGTTATACAAGAAAAGCCAGTGCCCCTCTTCAGACAGTACTCTTTAAACTGAGACTCACATGAGAAAGTTTACATTACTTTTCCCTTGTTATGAGTTGATGAAATTGCTTTATTTACTCTGCATATGTGAAATTCAACCTATGTCTTCAACCAATATCTAGCTGGAGAGTATGAACTCAAGTTTCTCAAAGTTCAAGGAAGTTTGGAGCTGATGCTGTGGTTCATTGTCACCTCTGTAGAGAATACCTATGTAAATCAAAGATGCATGCATGAACAAAAAAGAAATAAGCCTCTTGCTTTCGTAAGAGAGGGATGAGAAGGATTGAGTGCAGTGACAGTCTATCACAAAATATTACTTAAGCACTATTTTGAAACTAAGTTGCTTTTTCCCACTCTGTTTGTTAGAATCCTCCTTCAAATTCCAGACTAGAGCTATTAATGACTAGGTCACATGTATTTTTGTGCCAAAGCTGTCTTCTAGTTTAGATTGTACACAACTAGAATGTGAGCCTGAATATCAGGTTTCTCCTGGTTTTTGTCTTTTTCAGGAAGAAAAAAAAAGACCTTAAAGGCAAGGTCATTTTCTATTCAAGGTGAAATTATTTACTTCTACAATTCAAGGGCCAGGGCTGAAGGAGAATAAGCAAAAGGAACACTATAAGAGTACTTTAGGTTTGTGTAACTTATGCAGAATGGTCCATTTTAGCGACAGCATCCCTGCTCTGATGATTGCTCTTGTTATGTCCAAGAAAATACAGTCAATTTTCTTTCTTTGTGATGTGTTTGCAGAGATCAAGCACATGCCCTCTCTCCCTGTTTTGCTAAAGTGAAAAACTCAAACCTTTCTCATACAGTTGTTTCTTTCTTTTTCAGCCATCCAGGTGGCCTTTCTCTGGTGCAGTGTAGCTTTCTGAGCATGGCTGCCCAAACCTGTACACTTTTTGCACAAAGGCAGTTCCAACAGATTGGTGGTTACAACAAGAGGTAAGAAGTTTCCAGGTACTATTGTTTGTGAAGAGGACTGATCTTCCTAGAGTGAAATCTCAGCCAATTCTAAGCACAGGTGCCTTTACAATGTATCTCATTATGTAAACGTCAGTCACTCAAGGGGGAATCTTGTCCTAAGTAAATAATAGGAATCAGTGCACAAATATATCTCTGAATTGACAACGAGCTTGCATTGTACATGTGAATTAACCCCCGAAGCGCTTGAAGTATCTTTTATTCAGAAGTGCAATAATGTCTGTGTGTGCATGAAGAGTGATGACTGAAGCTGTGTGAGTTACTGTGAGAATGTTTCCAGCATCTTGGGAAAGGCAGCTTCTCAACAAGAGAAATTAATCTTTTGGGGAGTCTTTCCTGCATCGCTGAAGTATTCCAACAGTGAAGACTTGTGGAGAAGCAGTAAAAGGAAATATGCACAAGTGACCTCCATTGCAACGTACTCCTGTTGAAATGTTAAGATCAGATTTTAAGAAGTCCTGGATACCTTCCAGAAGTTGCTTCCTAAAGTGTCTGCACATCAATATCCTACACATTTTAAACTGACCATGCAAAAACACAGCATGGATGGGCACTCTTTAATGTGGTGGCCTGCATGTCTTCCTTGTAGTCACTTGGCAGTGCAATAATAGAAAGAGGACCATAGGATTTCTTAAATCTATTGTGTCCACTATAACAATACTGCTGAGAACAACTGGAACCAAAGGCCTGGCCTTTAAAATATATGACTTGAAAGGAAAGCTGCTTTGCTTTTTTTTTTTTTTTTTTTCATATGGCCCAAATGTATTTCATTTGGCTTTGCTGCTGCTCCCAAAGTTTGGTTGTAAACAAGTATGATTTTTACCCTGGAAGCCACACATCTGGATTGCAGTGCCTGGAACTGTTTTCATCATAAGTAGTTATTGGCTTCATAATGTTCTACATGTGCAGAAAACAGCTTGCAAGAAGTAACCTGAGCAAACTCTGTTTTATAATTGAAGGGCTTAAATGTCTTAAATCATCAGTCTGCAAGGTAGCCACAGCCATTAACTTTCTATATATCACCCTGAAGACTTAAAATTCTGCATTTGTATCCTTTCAGAGTTCTGATTTGGGCTGCTCCCTGTCAGATTTCCCAGCTGACTCTTTGTCCAGATAGGTCCACTGTTCAAAGCAATGATATACCAGCTACTTTCAGGGGAGATGAGCATGAACTTGAGTAGAGCTCACCTATAGCTATAAGCTTTTTTTGTAGCTATACAGCTTTGAAAATATTTTCTGATATATAGTCATGAAACACAGTGACGTAAGCTGCCAGGATTATCAGTACTCAATGCCAAGTGACAAACTAATACTTGTGTTTAAGTAAGAGGTTGTTTTCTCACTGAACAGTTGGCATATCCTGGAGTCTTTGGATTATGTGCTGTGGAGGCTGAATGGATTTGAATTAATTAATGTTTAAAATGTTCTTTGCCTTTGATTCCAGCCTCAGTTCCCCAAACCATGACAATGAAGGCACAGACTTCTAATTTGTGCAGAATTCCTACAAAGCAGGAGTTTGGGGGTACAGAACTGCTGACAGAATGAGAAGGGGCCATGAACTTTCCACTCTAAGGGACTGAGGACACCTGCTGTAAGGCAATGTTTGTTCGGAGGAATTGATGGACTTCACTGGTTCTCTGCCTTCCCTTCTACCTCTTGGAAAGGTAATCCAAAAAGCCTTTCCAAACTTCCAAGACTGGTGGTAAAGTCTTAAGTGTGGAAGAGTGAAATAGAATGCTTTTGCTGCAAATTTGCTGTTATCTTACATTGCTCTTACATTGTTCCTACTCCTGGTTAAACCTGTGGCCTACCAACTGACTTCTGTGTCACTTGTGGCTGATTGCTTCATGTTCCCAGTTTCCTTTACACTTGTCTGGGCAGTTCTTTGCTCTCATTACCAAAAGTTAGGCAGAGTCATAGAACAGTCACCTACTAACCACATTGCTTCAAGCAAACAAATGGGTCTGTGCACCCCCAGTCTGACCGTGATGTGGCGTTGTTGGAAGTTCTGCACACGTACTGACAGAACAACACAGGAAAGAGGCTGGAAAGGGCAGACACAGACATAGTGTATGTTCATCTGGCATTCTTGTACCCCTCTTCTGACTGGGTGTCTTGACCTGTTTCATAAATCATTAATAAATGATACTTCTGAATAAATACTTTCTCTGTATCTTCTCCAATGCTAAGGATGAATTTTGCATGGATCTGTACATTTTCTCTGTTCTGCAGCAGTTACAGAAAGTAATTTGGCCAGATTTTATGAATGATGTTCCGCATTTATTACATATTATGAACTTTCTGGATGATATAAGGTCAAGTCTAGGGATCTGTCTTTGGTTCTGTCTAACAGTGTTTTTCTTCTCTAAAGAACAATGTGTTGCAGTATATAGATACCTTTAATTTATGTCTCTTTCTTTTTGCCTTTAAAGTAGGATCGTGATTAATGTTTTTTATGAAGCAAGGTGGTGAGTAGGAGACTTTTCAACCTTGGAATCCCTGAAACACTGGTTTACCTTCCAAATAAAATATTTGGTGGGTTTCACACGGGTCTTTACCAGTGCATATCACAATGTTGCTGTTGAGAAAAGCTGAATTTATTAAAGCAGTATATTTTAAAAATTGGCTCCAGCACCATACAGCTGGCAACAAGGAAAAAATAATCTAAGGCAGCATGTAAAAAACTTGTTCTCTAGTTAGACTGTGAATTTTCCAATAACTGCCTCCAGTAGACCACCCTATGACACTGATTGCAAACATATAAAGCCTGCTTGTTTCAAAAGCCATATGAATTAAATGTAGATGTTAAAATGCCAACCTCACACTATTTGCCTCCAACCTTTTCTTTTCATCTTACTGCTTATTTTGCTTTTTTTTTCTGTCCTGGTGTCCTTCCTCTCACTGCTTTCAATACCACTCCCTATTTTCCTCTCAGAAACGAGTGGAGCTTTTGGCTTTAATGGCAGAGTAAGAGCCAGCAAACAATGAAAAGAGACTGGAGCAGCAAATTCTGTGAGCACACCAAGTACCCAGTGTGAAAAGAACACTGCAGGTTATTTGTGTGTACACACAACTTCACATGCCACGTGCCTGGTACCAACCTGAACCAACCAGCCTATCATTGGAGTGGTTATTCTCTGAAGGATGAGCCTAACTCAGTATGTTTTGGTAAGTTCTTTGTAGCCATTAGTTTTACAACTTGGAACTGCTCTAAGATCTTTTAATCTTTCACCGCACATGCCTTTGATTTAAATAAACAAGGCTTAATAATAAAAGAGAAAAATACCTGGGATGAGGAGGCTTTGAGACTCTAGCCATGTGTTTATTGGTTGTGAGCTTGATGATGTAGAAATGCTTCAAGCAGTTCATAAAAAAAAACTGAAAAATCAACTCCTGCCTGAAAGCAACAGTAAAAGTAGCTTATTTTGAGCTGCTACAGTCAATCATTGTTAGGCTGCTACAACGAATCCCATTGAAGGGGGCTGACAAAAGTTAGGGAGTGCCAACTTTTTGCCTTGAGACCTGTGGGCATTTTGAGGAGACCAGTGGCTAGGGCTACTGCTAACACCAGCCATGGCAGTGCAGTACACCCTGACTGCTTTCCACTCTCCCTGAAGCTTCCCAGATAAAACTGAAGAAATTGCACACTGTTGGAAGGCCAGGAGAAAGATGTGTAAACAACTGAGTGGACTTTTGAGGCATTTCTTCTTGTAATCTTGGAAAACAGACTACTTGTGCAAGGACAGGCTACTCATTATGCAGAAAAGAACAAACTATGACAATAGGAAAAACAAGCTAATTAACCTAGATGACTGAAAAACCCAAGCAGCCCTCACTCCTGTTGTCTTGAACTAAAATACATCAAGTATATCCTGCTTTATAACACTTTCTGTAAAAGGTGTTTACTGAAAGACAATATTGGTGTGAGGATGACCCTGTTTTAACAAATAGACTTGCAAAGTAGCTGCAGTTCAAATATTGCTGTATGGCAGGGACATGCAATGCAACAAAATCTGTAACATTTACTGCTGTGGGTCAGACAGTCCTGACAAGCCATCAGTCTCACACTTCAAGAAGTGAGCTGTAGTACAAGGTAAAATGGGATGCTTCTCAAGGATTTCTGCAGTTTCTGCCCCCAGTCCCTCTCTCCTTTAAATTATCTTCTGAAAAACCCCAAGTGTGTCAGAATGGAACCATGCTTCTGGTTTTCATTTGCCATGTCTTTGACTATTTGGATCAATTATAAGTTTTTGCAAACATCTCTTGTTGGAGCGAATCAGTGTGAAATGCACTACAAACGTATCACTGTTTTCCCAAATAAAATTAAGCAAGTTGATAAAAGAGTTCCACAAAACCATAACTCACTTTCCCTTTGAGAACAAAGAGGATGCATTTGAAAAATATTTTTATTGCCTCAGTACTTTATGTCAAAAGAAAATGTCTTCCCCAGCAAAGCAGGCATAAGAACAGGGATGAGTGCAAACCAAACGAATCAGAAAGTAAATTATCTATGAAACCACTTATTTCAATGCAAGAGGGAACAGCAGCACAAATTTCAAACCAGCTTTTATTCTTCTGGTGAATGCAGAAATTTTTTTTTTTCTCTTCTGGAGCTCCCAGCATAGGTCGAAGTTTTGCACTAGAGTGAGATTTCAATTCTTTCTCTCCCAGAGAGGAGAGAAAACATTGTCCCCAACAACACGTTTATTTTGTTGGAATAGAACAAAAGCCTGGCCCTGAAAAAGACTGCAACCTACCTTGTCTTGCCAAGGCAATAGCTATGCAATGTGCTCTCTTCAGGTGCTGGACAGAAGATAAGGAGAACTTGGAACATAAAGCTGTGGATTCCACTCCGCAACTACTTCTCAGATCTCTCTTCCAATCAGTTTGTTCCAACTTCCAAAAGCGTAACTTCTCCAGGAACACAGCTAACATGAGCGCTTTGCTCAGATGCTTCAACAGAACTCAACAAATCTTATGTCCTGTCATGCTTTGTTCTCTCAGCACCTCTACAAAAATGATTCTGAAGGAATGACCCATACCTCTGTTTTTTTGCTCCACGCTAATATATTAAAAAACCTTACCGTACCTCTGATGCCAAATGAAACCAAAGGGCAGCTAAAGTGACCTGAAATCCTGGATGTGCAGCCTTCTCTTTGGCACCACAGTTTATGTGATGTCAGCACTTGTTTACAGCATGAAGTGTTTATAGGCTGGCAAATACTCATTGGGAGGACCTGTTCACAGGCTTAGTAGAGTTTACAAAGTGAAAATAATCCCTTTCCTTCCTTGTTCAATATTTATTTTAATGTTAGGAGATAACTGACATTTCTTCATTCTCTCTGCTCTCATTTAATGAGGTGATGATACTTTTGAAGTACTTCATAAATTCCATCCGAACATCTTCAGGATCTTCTTCCAAGTTGGAATGTATTAGTTTTAGCTTGTTCAGTGGGTAAGCTTTGAAGGGAAGTAAAAAAATAATTAGGTACTTTCCTTTTCTAAAAGAAATAGTCACAGTCAAGTTCATGGGACAGCTCATGCTGAAATCAGTTTGAATTCAGTAGTATCCAATAGCCCAGATAAAACATTACACATGAAGAGGGGAGGCCTTGTGGCTTGTTAGCATTGCAAACAAATGGAACTTGTTGATGGGTTAAATTCTTTAAACATTACTTAAAGCTTAAAGTACTGGTTTGTGTCTCCCATTCAGTCAGGCAGAATGAAACAATACAACAATGAATTGCAACATTAGTGATATTGACATTCTCTGATCACTTCAAAATGATGGCTATTGTTATAGTAAATGTGTATTAGGATATGAACAATTTAAAAGATACATAGGATCAATTAAAAAAAACCTCCGAGTTATAAATCAAGTTTTTCATCTTCTTACCCAAGGACAGATTTTCTGTGTCCCCTGCACTGCCTGGCTTGTGATGTGCAACTAGGAGACATTGATTATCAAGCAGTGGCTGCTGCTGCACAAAACAGGAGTACCACATTTCAATTTCTTTCAGGTGACTGGGCAGCTCGGGATTGAAGACGATTATTACACCATGAGAGTCCTTCATCAGAGCTGGCCAGCATGTTTCAAACCTTGAAAAAGAGATGCATGGAACATGGTAAGATAGCTGGAAAACAGAAACATGCACTCCAGCTTCCTCAAGTTTTCTTCTTCCTTCCTCAAGAACACATTTCAGTACTTTTACTACAACACTAGTAATCTTGCCAGTGTTCTGTCATATTCTAAGTATTTTGAGTTGCCTATTACGTTACCTGGTCCCATGATTTGCTGACAATGTATGATTTGGTCAAATGCTTATGTAAACCCTTTCTCTAAAAACACATCTGTCTGGTTCTCAATTGTTGTTTTTTTAAGATTAAGGCCTCAATTATATTTATACATTGTTTGAAGTCCACTCACATAATAACTTCATGGAGATTAAGGCAATTACAGAGTGGGTCTCTGTCTCCTGTACCTGGAACTTCATTCTAGGAGCTATGGACTGGACTGTTATACTCAGTCTTTACCCAAGACAAAGTTCAACGCCAGCTGGGATCATGGCAGAAAGCTATAAAAGAATACAGTGGGCCAAAGTGTTGGGAATATTCCTCATCTCAAGATCATTCACTCATTTTAGGCTTTAAGTATCAATATTTTGTGTAAACGGAATTATTATGAATGAAGTAGTGTGAAGGTTAACAATGACGCTGGCTTACTTTTGATCACCACTGCAATCCCACAGCTCAAATCGACACCCAGCTCCCTTGTTGTTACCATTCCAGTTTGGCTTCTCATACTCCAGGATTCTGTGAAAACGAGTGGATATACAACGTAATATCATCCTGCAGCACCACAGCCAGAGAGGGACTTTGAGGGGCGGGCAACTGTCAGGTGGTTCGTTCAGGCAGCATCATGGTGCGACGTTTCGCTCACCTTACACCTTGCGTGGGGCTGTAGCTGCCAATCCCTTCTGTGCTCTCCGAAACAAAGTTTGCCAGCACGGATTTTCCGGACTGGCAGAAAGCAAGAGTGAAAGATACCGGTAGGAATTCAACATGCCAATGCCACGACAACAAGAAATGCGCGATGTTTGCCCAAGCACCCTGCTCTCCCCCCAGCTGAAGCCCCTCGCGTGCCCCCGCCTCCAGCCCTGTCTGTGCCGGGTGATGCTGCGGCGGGGGGCTGCGGCCCTCGGGGCGGCCGCGGAACCTTCGGGAGGACGCTGAAGGGGCCGGGCCGGCCGAACTAGGGCCTCGGAGAGAGGCAGCGGCGGGGAAACGGCGGAACGGGGCGGGATGGGGGTTCCGGAGCGCGCTCACCTCGCGGGGCCCCACCAGCAGCAGCTTCAGCTTCAGCATGGCGGGAGCGGCCGCCGCAGCCGCTGCCTGGCAACGCGCGGGGCCGGCCCAGGCGCGCGTCACGTGCCGCGGGGTGGGGCGTGCGGGGATGGCCGTGAGTGCCGTGCCGCGCCGTGCCGTGCCCTGCCCTGCCCTGCCCTGCCGTGCTCTGCCGTCCTNGCCGCGACGTGCTGTACCGTTCCCTGCCCTGCTGTGCTCTGCCGTGCCACCCCGCGCCGTGCTCTGCTCTGCCGTGCCGCGCCGTGCTCTGCTCTGCTCTGCCGTGCCGTGCCCTGTCCTGCCGTGCTCTGCCGTGCTACCCCGCGCCGTGCCGCGCCGTGCCGTGCCGCGCCGCGCCGCGCCGCGCCGCCCGAGGCAGCTGCTGTCAGTCCCGCGTCTGACACACGGCGGGGTCTGTGGTGCAGGAGCTGTGCGCGGGCTGTTAGGTATCCATCGGAGGATGGGTTTGCCCCGAGCCCCTCCTGAGGGAGCTGCCGGTGTGGCAGCGGCGCGCGCGGGCTCTGTGCGTGCCCAGGGGTTTGCAGCGCCTCTATGGCCTTAAACCCAAACCGTTGTACCCCGAGGGGACTCCCAGCTTTTGTGTCCGTCGGGTGGGACTGGCAGCAGCTTCTCCTGCCCGCGGTGTTTTCAACGAATCACAGAATGGGGGGAATTGGAAGGAACCGGCAAAGCTCATCCAGCCCAAGCCCCTGCTACAGCAGCTTCCCCTGGCTCAGGGGGCACAGGAACGTGTCCAGGTGGGTTTGGAAACCTCCCGAGAAGGCGCCTCCACACCCTCCCTGGGCAGCCTGGGCCAGGACTCCCTCACCTCAGCACCAAAATGTGGTTTTCTTTTTTCCCTCGTGTTCTAGTGGAACTCTTTCTGTTACAGCTTATGTCCATTCCTCCTTGTCCTGTCAATTGAGACAGCATAAAAATGTGCTGCCTCATCTCTTGACATGTTTTGGGAGAGAGGTGTCCCCTCGGCCTTTCTGTCCTCCAAAAGCAGTGGTGCAGCTGACAGTAAACACACTTGAACTCGCCACATTGCTGAGGCACTGCTCCACTGTGCCTCATGAGCTGGAAAAGTGCTGCCTTTGCAGAAGTTCCATTGTGATTTTTAACTGCAGATTCTCCTTGAATGGATGACGTTTCTTATTAAGGCTTGTTAGTGGAAGCAAGAGCGTTTTTTCAAATGCAGCTTCTAAGAAGAAAACCCTCACATCTGGCAGACAGATGTGCAGCTTCAGAGCTGTTTAGTGCCCAGGTACAATAGCAGTTTTAGACAAGCTTGCACATAGGGCCTCAAGGCGCTACCATAATGTAAATATTTATTACTAGTACTACTAATAAATGTGAGCCAGAATTGCTCTGCTCTCACTGAGGGGGTACAGTCTTTTCTATCACGCTGTAAGCTGGTTTGCTGGTTCAATCACAGGATCATTACAATTGGAGAAGTCCTTTGAATCCAACCACTCACCTCATACTGACAAGCCCATCACTAAACTAAACCGTATCCCTCAGCACCTTGTCTATGTGTCTTTTAAGTGTCTCGAGGGGTGGGGACTCCACCACCTCCCTGGGCAGCACATTCCAATGACACACAGTATTTTAAACTTGAGAAAGACCCTTGATTTCAGGTTGGTGGGACAAAGACTAAAAATGGGAGTTGCACATAGCGCTGATTTTGATTCTGCTGTAGCAGACTGGATGTGTGTTTTCTGATTTGTGAAGATCCACATGTGATTCAGGACCTAATTCACAATGACCTGAAATAACTTGTAGTTAATTTTTTTTTCTGCTGCAATGTTGTTTTCCACATTTCAGACCTACAAACTTCTAAAGAAAACACAGAAAGGGTGACCAGAGAGAAGAAATTAAGACATCCTCTCTTATTAGCTGGCACATGTTATTAGCTGCCACTAGCACATGAAGATAAATGTGTTATAAAGGATCCTATTGTGGACAGCAGCACAGGGGAAAAAAAAGAGTAAGAAGTAACCGAAACTGGGTAAAACTGGCTGTTTGTGCAGCTGCCCAGAAAGCAATTAGGATTAATTTTCAGATGAAGAGTCAGATAGAGTCTTTGTGTGTTTGTATTAGCCACTGAAGAGTAAGGAGAGCACAGCTGTTTCAGGCTGCAATTTTTTAATTTATCCATGTGATTTAGGGTTTGAAATCACTTTAGAAAGTGGGAATTAAGCTTCCAAGCTACTTAGAGTGATGTCTCCACCACCATCTAATTCATGTACATTTGATGTTATCAGCCATCTGCCTTAGGCTTATGGGTAAAGTAGTGTTAGTTCTTGATGTCTTGGTTGCTGACAGTACATGTGTGCAAATCATCAAGGCCATTTTGTTTCACTTATTTAAAACTCTTTGTAAGGCTGCAACAGAGAGAAAACCTCAGCAGTAAGTGAACTAGTTCCAGATAACACTCTAATGGTCTATGTTGCGTTTGTTTGATGGCTGGTTTTTCCACCACAATACTTCGGTAGCGAGCAAAAATTATTGTCTCCAGATGATTCTCTGTGGACAGATCTTCCTGCCTTCAAAAGGCAAAAGCAATTACAGGCAATCAGTAGTATTTCAATAAAACCGTTCCTCACTCTAGGAATGTCTGTCAGAACTCAAACTCTGAGACACTTTTGCTGTATCTAGACATGTGACGCTTGAACTGCAGAGAAGAGGACATTGCCTCCGAGTTAGAGGCCCACCACTTTTACTGTGGACAGCAATAAAACGTAGTGCCAGTCATTTTTCAGATACTACTTTAGCACTTGCAAATCATTCAGTCTCTTGAAGAACATTATTTGAAGTTTGCATTGTGTTTCATTTAATGTGGCATATAAAAGTTTTCCTATGAAAACAAGTAAAAAAAAAAAATCTTTTCTAAGATTTCATGGCTCAGCACTGGTACTTTGTTTAATGTAGTGTAACAACATTTCCCAACTTTGCAAAACATACCCTAGAGCACTCAAATGAAGTTGTGTGTGAAGAGAATGCCTTGGTTAGAAGTACAACCACATGGCAAGACTTATCATGAGAGTGAATGTTCTGCCTGCTTGTGCATAATATTGTGCATGTGCAGAAACAGCTTCCTGGTGGGCACAGAGATCTGCATTTCATCTTCTGTTTGTTGATATTGGTTCATTTGAGGGCAAACTGTAGAGTACAAGAACTGTTTTTGTACACTAAAGCATACTATTAAAAATTGAAGAGAAATCAATATTGTTGTAAACTTGCAGCTGGTTGCTTAAGAAGCTCAAGGCTTCTTAAGTCTCTGAGCTTCAAAGTCTTGTTGATTAAGTAAATGATGAAGGTTTGGATGAAGTATTGACTATCCTTTGGGTGAATTTTTGTTAGAGCTGTGAAAAGAGACCAAGTGGAAACTGGACATTAGGGTGCATTGACAAGGGTGCGGTGCAGTGCTACTCTTTGTCCTGAGTCTGTTTCACTTAAAAGTGGCTACTAAGGAAAGGGTAGCACTCAGTTCAGTCTTTGTGTCTCAGAAAACCTACTCTGGAATCAGTAAGACAACCTCATGCATGTTCTGTTGCATGGTTCATGCCAACAGATTGTCAAGGACTAGGGCTCTAATTTACCTGTGGTCTCAGAGTCTAGAGGAGATAGAGGATCTCCTCTCCCAGAGGGGATAAGGGTCTTTATTTCCATTTTATAGATGGAGAAACAAAAGCACAAAGGTTAAATGACTTGCCTGAGGAACTCACCTGGCTGACATAGATCTATTTAAAATGTCTCTAAGTGTTAGCTCAGGCCGTGGCTAGTCACAGAAGAGACAGAGAGGCCAGAAAACTCAACAGCCAATGTATTTTCCTGACCAGTGACTGTAAACTAACTGACATCTTAATTGGCTCAGTTCTCCCTGTTTCTTCATCAAAGTCAGTGGAAGTTTCACAAAGAGATTAATTTTACTTGCTCCGTTTATGCAGTGATATATCAACAAAACACAAGGAGCAGGAGTCTACCTCCACACTCCCTACCCCCCAAAATATACTGAAGTGCTCTCTTCACATTACAGGAATCCAGAAGGAGTATTTTGTTTCTACAGTTCAAACCTTCAGGTGCAGCTGCAGATGATGCCTCTGATAGATATTGTTTTGCTTGTTCTGAAGTGGTTGCTCTGATTACATTCTGTGGAGCAACAGTAACACTTAGTGGCAAAAGTTGCCCATCCATTGCCTCCTTTCTCCCCTTCAAAAGGCAGGAGTCAGAGGGGACACGGTGTGATTGACAGTTTTGACTTGTAAGGCCAACACTTAGGATCTCCAGGGATTTGCCATTTTCCTTTCAACCCCCCACCACGTTCTGTTTTCTATTAAAAGTGGTAGACGAAATATGAAACTCTTCCTCCCACCTCCCAACCCCCTTCATTTTCTGGCTCATGGAGGAGGCTGTTCCAGTCCATCGTGATCTGTAGGTGGGTGGGCTGTGAGTGGCCGAGCCTACTGCTTCCAGCTTGGAGCACTCAGATTTCGGTAAGGAATCCAAGAGGTTTTTTTTTTCTTTTTTTGTCTGAAAAGGATCAAGCAGATCATCTGATGGAGGTTGGTGACCTCAGTGCATTTGATAATGTGGTGTTAACTTGCCTGCGTTAAGGCAAACCAAACCGATCTGTTCCAAGAAGTACCATTCCTTAAGATGTGGTATGCAGGATTATTTGCCATGATCTACTGGGACTGCTAATTCATCAGAGAGAGACACCCTAGAAAAATAGCATTGGAGAGGAAAGAACCCACAGATGTTTATTGTGTTAGCAGGAGAGCCCTTCAGAGGGTCTTCTTTCTCCCTCTCAGGGGAAAGTTTTGATTTTTGCATGAAAAAAAAACATTAAGGAAAAGTATTTCTGCTAAAGCCCAAATCATTTGCATTTCTAAATAGAGTCTCAGCTCTTTGTGAGAATTACAGTACTGAGACATTATGGCCTTGTCATATTCCTGCTGTCTAATCTTGGGCTTCTGTTTTAGGTATTCAGAATCACCCATTGGAAGCATCTATTTAAGACAATCTTCACTGCCTGTTGTCAGAGCCTGGACTCTTAATTTATGCTGTGGATGCATCCTCTTTTACACGACACAAACTTGTATCAGCACCCACTCCACTCACATCCCTACCCCTCTGTTTATCTTCCTTACATTTACCTATTTAGATGAAGCTGTATTTATTTATGTTGTCTGAGCTATTTGTTCACACAAGACCAGACCCTCAATGACTTCCTAGAAAAGCAAAGAAAAAAATGTGTACTGTTTTCAGAGGGACTGCCATGAGGTCCTACAGGAGAGGAGATCCTACTGACAGTAAGATTTTGGTTTCTCTTTTTTTCATCCTCTGATTTGACTTATGTGTTTCTTTGGAGTATATGGCCAAACCTGTGGTACTTCGAGGCATCATCTTTCTGCTAACATCCTGGCCAAATCAGCTATCTTTTTGAATGCCTCACATTCATTTTCGTTTAAGACTCAATTACCTCTTGGCAGTATGCCATTAGAGACAACAGATTTATACCAGCAATTAGTTTGTTTTGAGGAGTCTGGAATAAGATCTCAAATCCGTACTCCTTTTCTTAGGCACCTGAGTACAGTGATCAATGCTTAACTCTCTGCACCTCCTCAACTTCACAATCTGTAGCTCTGAATGTTGACTGCCACTGCAGACTTGGTGCAATAGAAGATCCTTGTGTTGCTGCAGATAGGGGCTGAGTTAGAAGCAACTAATGGTGTTGTACCATGTATTTTCAACTCCATGAGGAATGTCTTGGAAATATAAAAAGCAAAGTAGACTGAGTACTAGAAAAGAGTTTGTATTCAGTGCAGATTGTTGATTGTGTAGTAATAAGTGGTTTGTTATTTTATTGCTCTTCAATAATTTGAAAACTTATATCTTCTGCTTTTGGCTTGGTTAGTGATGTTGTCTTGAGCTGGGTTATAAAAATACTATCCTTCACCTAAGCACAGATTGTTATAGTTTTCATCTTAATTAGCAAACTCCAGATTTAGATGGATTAATACAATCACTCTTTCTTTTGCCGTAGGAGTTCAGAAGTATAATCTGTCACTTGTGAGAACATAAAGAATTGGACTGGAAACATTCCAAACTCTTTACTGTAAGTGTTCAAAGATTTAATGGAGTCCTCAGTCATAAAATCTTTAATTTGAACTAGACCTTTATATTCTCCATTCTTAAATTCACTATTTTTACATCCAGGGGATTTCCTGTTATCCAAGTATGTGCAGAGGCCCTTTATTTCCCTCTGTGTGTGTTTTTTAATTCAAATCAAATGTAAATGTCAGTGGTTGATTGCACTTAACCTCCTTAGGTTCATATTTCTTATTTAATTGCATTACATTTTAAGGTTTAAGGCTATATATTTACTGCTGTTAATAGCATGCTGTATTTTAATGAAGCTGTTATCTTCTGCAAATATATACAAAACAATGGAGATTGATGATACAGGATCTTTCAAAGAAACTGTATCTCAAAGCCATTTAAAATGAATAAACACAGTGGAGAGTTTCAGTTCACGTTAGTTCTTTACCTAGCACAGCTTCAAATGTAAGAAGATGAATGGTTGGGTCGAGACTCTGCTCTCCTCTTCCCCAACCAGAGATTGCACCTCAGAAGGTCACTAGCTGTAACTGTAGTGTGCCAGGGCATATGTTACAGGCTGGGGTTGTTCTCAGATGTGCTCCAGAATTGCAGCACTGCTTATACCAAACTCCACTGACTTCCTCTGTAAGTTGTCCAGACTCTCTCTCTGCCTGACCTACAGCTCAGCTCTGTAAATGTATTGTCAGTCAGTTTAGAGAAGGCTCAGAACATGGAAAATCGTTATCTAATTTTCTTGAAACATTGAAAAAAACCCAACCAACCCAACCCCAAAAGGCAAGTATTACCTACAGATCATGTACAGAAAATCTGGGACAAATCTGCTATGCTCTGCTAGAAAGCCAGCCAGCTGAACACCTGTTTTCAATGCAAAATAGTGTATCACCCTACAGTTTGGGCACTGCACTGGGTTTTTCACAACAATCTTAAATACTGAAGATGTGAATTGAGCCAAAAAATGTTTTGCAGTGAGCCCCTTCTTTCCAGGCACACAGCAAGGCTGATAGTATTGTCTTACCATTCCATCACATACCAAAAATCTCCTTAGTCTGGTCAAAAGTTTTTATTTCTTTTTTTGGGCAACAATCAATTTAAACGTATCACAGTATCTTGCAGACTTTATCATTTCCTTTCTGCCAAAAAAAGAACAATTTATCTCTTTCGATTATGTCTCATCTTGCTGCTTCTATTTTTTTGTGCTCTTCTTACTATTTGTACACTGTATCGTTTTTATTCCATTTCTGTTATTCTTCCAATAGCAATGATACATATCAAACCTTGTGTTCTAAAAGGAGGCTCTGAGAGATTGCCTGATGGCTCTGGTAGGTCAGGGAGTTCAACCAGATCTTTCTGAGTGTAAACTATCATCCCACGTATCCTTCCTGCCTGAGACCTGGTGGCATGAGGGGTTGTGAGATTGGTTTTGCATCTATAAGGGAGATTGATGTCCCTTAGGCAGAACAGAAGATGAAGAGCATTTCTTGTGGTGAAAGAGAGATCTGTTCCCTGTGAGGAGCCAGGTATTTGCAAGTACAATATATAATTTCCAGTTTGGTTCATTTAGAAATGGAAGGGAGGAGGGGAGAGAAATTTGCATGCAACCAGTTCAAGAAGGTGCTCAGACTAAGCTGTTTTGACAAAACCACCAAGAAGCTTTGGGAGAAGGATGGATTTTGGATACCAAGCCCATTAGATGTGGTATCCACTGGTGACAGTATACAGTGAACAACACCTAAGCTAGCATTAGTGCACATGTGCAAAGCCAAGAAATACTTGGATCCAATTGCCTTGCAGTGACTGTAGCCTTTAATGCCTACAATGATTCTTTCGTATTTAGCACCTTAGCTGCCTTTTTATTGCTTCCATTGAGGAATCTGTAAGATTCAAGAGAGGAGATTAGGGAGAGAGCCAGCTAAGAGCAAGACATTGCCACTGAACAGTGCTGGGGTTTACTTGTGTGATTGCTCCCCTTAGAATGAACAGAGCAAAACATTCATAAAGATAAATTGATAAACCTGGATAATATTCTCTTTAAATAATCCCCAGAGCTCTCAGCCTAACATACCACTGTAGAAAAAAGACCCCAACAACTGCAAAGGATGTTGGGTTGCATTACAGTAAGAACAGAGTGTATTATCAAAAAGGTGTAGTTGTTATTATATAAAACACTGGTGAGTTCTTGTTCAGAGTGCTCTTTTCTGTACTGCTCACTGTACCTAAGAAGGACATGATTAAGGGGATAAAGCAGGGAAAATGAGAATAATACTGTGCCTTTCAGCTCCGAGTTATAAAGCAAGACTGAAGAGCTTTGGTATTATCTTGTTTAAAATGAGATTTTGCTGTGATTCCACCAATGATTTTAAAATAATGAAGGGGATTAATCACATTGAAACAGGCAAAGTCTATGAAAACAAGGAAACTTAATTTGAAAAAATAGGATCTTGGGAAAAGAATGAAGACAGAGAAGGGAGAGGCTCATGTGAATGCTTCAAGAAATATGTAATGTTGGTTATCGTGGGGTCCTGTGAGTCTCGATGCACAGTGATTTAGAGCAGAATAAGGTGAAGACAGAACTGTAAGGAAAGTATGGGTATGACAGTTGGATCGGGGCTGTTTATCAGTGACACAGAGATAGTGAAAGCCATGCTGGAGCAGGCTCTGGGAAACACCTGCAGCAAGCAGGAACCAGAAGGTCCTGGAGTCTGAGTGATAAGGTCCAATACAGGATGACGGTGCGGGAAGGCACCATCATTTGTGTGGAGTGCGAAGAGTGCTGGCTGGCAGGAGAGGAGTCTGTAGAACAAGGCAGAGGAGAGAAGAGAGAGAAAGCATATGGCTATTTTTAATCCATCTTAGCTGCAAACATCAAGGGCAAAAGTACTGGAGACAATTTTGTACCTTAGCTGGGCAAAATCCTGCTGCAGAGGTGGTGCTCCCTGTACAGCGCCTACAGCACGGCAATTTTCAGCTTGCAGCCCACTAACTTTTGAAGGACCACAGCCAACTTCTAGGGGGCCTGTAAAAGCCAGCTAAGAAAAGCAGACTATTGTGGTTAGGCCTCATTGTCATGGCCCACAGGGAAAGTTCCTTGGAGGTTTGAAAAAAAATCAAGAAAAGCTGGAAAAAAGATGGATGGAACATACGGATTTGCTGTGTGGAGGAAAGGGGACTCCAGTCTCCCCGCTTGCATCTCCCCAGTTCTTCTGTTCCTTGGCTCCACTGGGTGGGTGGCACAACCTCTGGGTTTATTTATTTCAATAAATCCTTTCTTATCTGTTTTGTGTGCCATGTGTATTTTGTCAGGAAAAGGGTGAGCCAACACCCTTTTGTGTGACTTGCATAATACAGAAAGGGAACTCAGACTCCCATTCATGTTGGGTTGCTCAAGTCAGGCAACCTGGGTCCATGGAGAAATTGAGAGAAGTAGGAGGATTTCAGGGCTGGAGTCCAAAACTGAGGCATTCTTTGCTCATAAAGTTCTTGCTTCTCTGAGACTTAGGATGGATTTTTAAATCAGCTAAGCCTTCAGATACCAATGAACCTAGATATCCTGTAGGCAGTGACTGTTGCAGCCTGGTATCTGGTAGCTCCTTCCACTGCCTGTTATAAAATAGTTCATTTTGTTGTAGAAGTTCAAGACAATCTGTGGTCTGGAGAGTTTATAAGTTCAGTGTTTATGTCCTGTACAGCATCAAGCAGACAGGCAGCCCTCAGTGACAGAATAGTGTTTAATGAATGGTTAAGGTACAGGAACACAGTTTAAGGATACAGACATGGAAACAGACCTCCCAATGTTTTCTTTAGTGACCTCAGTGATGGAGGAGCATGCTTGGTAAATCTGTAGATGAAGCAAAGCTGTAACTCAATGCAAGAACACTGGAAGGCAGGATTAAAATTTCAAGTGATCTTGACAAATTGGTGATATGATCTGAGTAAAATAAGACGAAACTCATTAAGGACAACTGCAGGGCACTGTGCTTTGGCAGGAATAATTTTAACCAAATACAGGATTGGAGAAAGTCAGGCTGTAGTTTTGCAGAAAATGTAGAGAATCTCAAACTAAACATGGATTAGCAATGATGTACAGATGTCAAAAAGGTAAAACCTCAGCAGGGCAGAGGTATTGCAGAGAAGTATAAGGTTATGGGTACCATACTATGAGACAGATGTAGACAGCTGGAAGGTCCAAAGGAGAATGCCAAAAAGGATCAGAACTATGAAACATATGACCTATAGGGAAAGTCTGAAGAAGTTTGCATTGTTTTGCTTCTAGAAGGCAGAGGTGTTAATACATTTTTTTAAATCCTTTGAGGCATTAAGTCTCTTCAAAGAGAGAAGTTTTCTACACCCCTAATGGAGAAAGTAAGATGTTGAGAGCTTAAATTGCAACAACACAGACTGAGGTTGGATGTTAAGAAGAACTGCTAGTACAGAGTGCAGAGCATTGGACTATGTTTTCAGATGAACATGAGGAGTTTCTGTCCTGAGGTCTTTCAGAACAAGGCATAAAAATTTGTGCCAACAGAAATCTACATATAATAGATCTTACCTTCCATCAGAGAGAAGGAAGAGGGGTTAGATAATTCTTGCAGTCCTTTCTGGCTTATTCTGAATCTACTCTGGCAGATTTGAGTGCAATAGACCTTGTGCTGTTTTTCCTGGGACACAATAATGCTCAGAGCATGTGTAATTCCACCAGACATAGTCGTCATCCACCTATCTCAAGTCATCACATTTTCCATCTGCTGAATTATGTTTCAATCTGAGTTATTTTATCCAGTATATTACTTTATAATACCCACACAAGTGCTTCACTCAGGCAAAGTTCTGATCTAAGATCAATGAATTTTGCCAAAGTCAGGACTTGTGGATCATCTGTTGTGCTTCATACAATATCACTGTCTTATCATGTTTACTTTATGTTAAACTGCTTGTGTGTGACTTTTTTCAATTCTATTTCATTTTAAGTTCAGCTGTGATTGATTTATTCCAGGTCAAATTCAGGACATTCTTACACACTAGCTACCTCCTAGCTTAAAAGAAAAAAAATACCATAGTCCCTTCAAATGTTCAGTTTGGCTCAAAGTTGGTTTAACTGTCCAGTAATAGACATGTTTCATTAACCTTGGTAATCTTATAATGTGATTTATAATAGAGGTCTTGAACTCTTGCTGTTACTAACCTCTTAACCATGTCTTTTAATTTTCCAACATTCCTTGGCTGCTTGGGTATATCACAATGAAATAATCTAGGTATTCTAGGAAGCTAGAAGGGGTTCATCCAAATTATTTTGGGTTTAGGTGGTCTTATCAGTGACTTCATTCTGACCTCAAAAGGACACTTCATAATTGGAAATATCCACAAGGTTTTATCAACTTGAACAAAGCTGCTTTTCCCTTGGTCTCTTCTTATTAACCTCATGAAAAGTGCACTCATAGAATCCAAGGCATGGGCCTTTCAAAATTCACTCACCATGATTCTAACAACATTGTGATTGTCTTTCAGCTAACTGCTGTCTTCTGGAATACTGTAAGTGGTGCTGAACAGTTGAGATGGCATTGCAGTTGTGGAGCTGGACTGTGCTTACAGGTATGGCAGTGTTTTTCTACCTTTTTGAGACACTTTTCAAACTGAAAACACCGTAGAACACAAATCCCTCTTTTGCTTCATCATTCCAGATTTTTCCTTTGCAACTGAACAAAAGTCAGGCTAAATTTTGAATGTTCCTTTTAGTGTCTGTACTTCACTCTATGTCATTTATTGGCTGCCTTGCATGTGGTGTATATGGTTAAAGAAATTATAGATGTTTTCACAGAATAGTTTTTGATGTCTTATGTCTCAGGTATGCCCAGTGAAGCTGAAAAACACTCCAGACCACATGAAATCTCATGTACCCACACATGTCCAATGCATTAGTCTTCTGACAGGAAAGGTAAGGCTGTCACAAGGATAGAAGGTGAGCAGTGTGTGGGAGGAAGGCCCTCCAGGGACTGGTTTTTTTTCATGAGAGCAAAGCCAGTAGGGTTGGTAAATTGATAACTTGGCCCTTACCACTTTACGATTTCCTTTGTGTTTCCATGAATGATGGCTTCCCAGCATGCACCCTGCCTCTTCCATCTTAAACTGAACTGGTGAAATACATCTAAATAACTTATTTAGCTCTGATTGCCTGAGCAAAGCTTTAATTAACATGCATATGCACAGGCATTAAAAGTGTAGCTTTAAATTTTGAAATATATTATGTCTGGTTTATAGGAACAGGACTGTTCAGATTTCAAGGGTTCTCGAAGCTAGCTCCTCTGATAAATTGAATGGATTATGTTTTTGTTGGCTGTCTTTGTTACCTCCATCACTGTGTTTCCAATTTATCAACATAGTTTTGAGAAATAGTTAGAATATGTTGCACTCATAAGCACCGTGGGGAGAAAAAATATTCATTTATTACTGCTCTTGTGTTTGATTATATTGTGCATATCCAAAGGACTAAAATGAAATGTCATCTTTAATTCTCCCCTTACAGTAGACAATATCACTCTTTCTTCTTTCTTTCCAAAAACAGCTTGGAAGTCAATTCTTCATTTTCATTTTAAGTCAGCCATACAGAGTAGAAACAAGTGTGCATTAGGGACAAAGCAGAAGTAATGGGAGCCTGGAGATTTGAACTCTGTTTCTGGTTCTTGCCTTTAGCTCTTTGCAGCCTTGAGCAAAAGTCATTTGACCTCTGGTCTCCAGTCTCTCAGTTCATGAACATTGGCTTCCTACAAATGTTTCTAACAATTTGCTAGAATCATGTCTTGTCTAATCACCTGTGTTTTATATCTCCAAGGGTCTTGCAAAGTCAGTGAAGGCTGAAGCAGAAAATTTAGCATACAACTGAAAATAAAATGCTGTTGGACAGTTAAGACTAGAAGACTGTAAGAGCTTCTGAAGGGGCCAACCCGAGCCAGAAGAAGGAAGTCAGAAAGCCACTGGTCCTGCTCAACACTGTTAAATACTGGTAAATGATCTATTCCTGCCTGTTAGGAGAGAGAAGTTGGTGTATTTGGGACAAAAGGCTGAACCAGGCCCTCAATATGCAGCCTGGAGCTGCAATAAAGTGCCAGGGGTGGAGGTCCAGCTGCACGTAGCTTGTCTGTGTACACGCAGCTGAGAATGGTCACTTAGATGAAAGGGCAGGGGAGCCTCAGAGAACTGCCTGGTGTTTTCTGTGTACTGCAGCTTCTGACTGTCTTCCCAGGAGAAAGATGAATTTGGGGCAATTTATAACCCTACTGTGAGGAGAGAGCAAAGAGTAAGTCTCTTTTTTTTGTTGTTCTGTCAGTCTGAGCAGATTTCCTGAGGACTGACGTTGCAAACTGGCAGAGTGGCTGAACATCCTGGGATGAGTTGCTGGCAGCTATGGATGGAGAAGAGAAGATATTCCCCTTGTTGAAGGTGAGAGAAGACTAAAAAGAAGGGTACTCAGGCTGACCTGAGCCTGGTCAGGGGACAGAGGGCCCTATTATGTCTCAGCTCGAGGTTCTAGGGGCTTTTCATAAATAAATAGTGGCTGTTTCTGAGTGGACTTGTTGGTTCAAGGCTGCTGGACCAGACCTTTTGAGCTCCTTTTGGGCCCAGTGAGTGCTGATCCACTGGCTGCTCCAGCTCTGGGGCACCCCAGGGGCAGCTGTGGGGCAACCCCCAGGAGGCCATGCTGAATTGTAGTGCAGACTGCATCTCTGCCTCCTTGTGTGATTTGCTCCAGTGATTAATGACAGTGGCTGTTTAAAAACCTGCTCCCTCATTTGTAGTCTAAACTTGTCTGCTTACAGACTCCAGCCAGAGGCTATTTATCTCTGTGTACAGGCTCTGGAGGTGAGCACCATGGGGGAAGGGGTAGGTACTCACTCAAGGGTGGGGGATGAACTAAGCCATTTTCCCGCTATCTTGCAAAGGTCGTTTTCCAGATGCAGCATTTTGCAGGGATTATGTTGCCCCAGAGGGGAAGAGGTCTCTGCCTTTGCAGAGCTCCAAAGGGAAGCCCCGGGCTCTTACAATACCCCAGCAAGAGACCTGCTTTCAGTGGTAAATTGGAGCTGTCTTTGGATGGCTGCACAAACAGTGAAGGTGGAGAGATATTGGGAGCTTTCAGGATCTGAGGGTAAAAAAATTTAGATGGTTGTGTCATCTTAAAAGTTAAATCCCTCCTTGTGGTGTTTTGGCTCAGATGAGTTGCCTGCCCAGTCAGTGAGCTGACATGGCCCAGGCTCTTCTGCAGCTGGGAAGGGGGGAAGACAGTAAAAGAACAGCAAATGGGGTCTATGACACTGTCACAAAACAGAGGATGTACAAGGGTTTTAAACACAAACTCATCTGCAGTACAGAGAGGGAGCTTTGCTGGTAGCTTTCTTCTTGGGGTACTGCCTTTGCAAAACACCCGCACCTCTCCATGACTGTGAAAATATACCTGCTGCCTGGGGCTGACTGTCATTCTCCAAGCTCAGGGCCACCCTGGGTTCTTGGGTAAGGAGAGTGCTCAAGTGTGATGCCAAAATGAGCAGGATGGACATACTGAAGCAGAATTACTTTTCCACAGGTTACCTTGTGAATGAAACATCTTGAAAATTATTTATTTCCCACTTTATCTGTGTAACTTCTGTAGCACAGACGTGGCAGCAGCTTTGGGGCGTCCAGGGTGCTCTGCTGAAGTGCGATGGGTTCCCCTCCAACTGGCAATGGATTAAACAGGGAGACATAGGATCTTGTCATCCGTGTGGGTGATGTTTGGGGTAGGGGCTCCCCAGCTGCACTCCCTGCCCGTTCCCCGAGCTCAGCCAAGGCTTCCCGCGGCAGTGCTGCCTCTCTGCCCGGCCGGGAGGGTTTAACCCCCCTACCCCAGCTCGGCCCGGGGGTCCCGGTGTGCCCGGTCACTTTCACCGACCCCCTTGGCAGCGGGGTCTGCTGCGAGGCCTGGCAAGGGTTAACGCCGAAACCCCACGCCCCCTTTGACGGAGTCAGAGCCAACCTCGCCAAATTTGAAAAGGCATCCGGGGCTGAGTGTGCGCCCAGGGCGCAAAGAGCCGCGCCGGCCCCGGACCCCCTGCGCGGGCAGCAGCAGCAGCAGCAGCAGCCGGGACTCGGCTTGCCGAGGGACACGCTGCCCTTTGGGAGCCGGAGCGGCGGTCCCTGTGTCCCGGGCACCCCTGCCCCGTAGTCCCCGGTCCCGGGGGTACCTCCGTGCCCTGGGATTCCGCCGTGCCCCCGGCCGGGGGAAGCACGGTGGGGCCCCGTGCCCGCCGCGCGGTGTAACAGCAAAAGTTGGGGAGCGAAGAAACCCCCGGTCCTTGCAAAAAAATGCACGTCGCTCTTTTCTTGTCCTGGTGCTGCTGCCTGCACGGATGGGCGCTCGGAACCGGCTTCCTCTATCAATTCCCAGCATCAACCCTGCAGCACAACTACCCAGAGCAGAGCTCGGGCTCGCCGGGCAGCGGCTTCGCCAGTCGCCGGTGAGTAAAACCGGGTCCGCCTGGGCCCCCGCCGGTGCCTGCCGCCGCAAACGGGCTCGCCGAAGCCGCGGGCAGCAGTTCTCGCCTTTGGGGCTTTACTGTGCCGCTCCCCCTCGGGGAGCCGGGCTGGGCTGCCTCAGCCTAAGTGAGGCGTGGGACGCTCCGCTCCGTACCTGCCCGCAGCGGTGTCTCTCTGCGGGGCAAGGAGTGACTGAGCAGCTGAGCTTTGGCAAATGAAACTCGCCAAACTTCCCCTCTGGCCTCCTCCAGCCCGGCGTGGAGGGGAAGGTGGCTTTGCCGGCGTGTCCCCGCGCAGCCAGAGCCGTAAAACCATCCTGAACCGGGACGCTGGCGATGCCGGCAGAGGGAACTGTTACAGCTCTGGGCTGCGAGGAAAAACTTGTTGAGCTCAACAAAGGAAAGACTTTAATTATGGATCTTTACTGAAGAGCTGCAGCTTTAGCTGTTTAAAACCAAACCCCCCACTCCTCTCCCCCCATCCCCCCCCCAAAGCAATTTCTTACAAAACTTAATGTAAATCAGCTTTGATTTACTGTTTCTTGCTGCTTCAGTAGAGCAAACAATTTAGGCTTTCCCCCTTCTCCTCTGTTTTCTCGGGGTATTTCTCTAGAGGTGAAACAGCTGTTTAGATGAATGAGCTGCACTGTATAAAGCAAGAGATTGCCTGAACCTGATTCCAGTTGTTCTTGAATTTCACCATTTTTTTTTTCCCCTCCACGATTCCCTTAAATGGGGACTTGGGAATTTAATATTCAGGGCTCGTCCATCCTGTCTCTACCTCTTTCCCTCCTCCCCTTGCTAATACCTAGTATGCATGAGTTACACTGCTGTGGAGGAGGGCTCGTGTTAGCACTGCTTATTTGGCTTAGGAACTGGGATGAGGCTTCTACCCGTCGGCGTGTCACAGAAGTACAGGACTGGGCACAAGCTTTGTGCCTTGCACGGTTCTCACATATGGTGCATATTTCATCTCCAAATGGGGGTGGGTTTGTTTGCTGGCCTGTCAAACAGACCTCAGTCTGTAGGGGGTGTGATGTTAAACTACAGTAACTGTCAAAGGGTTTGAAATGGCAGAAAATTATAGGAGAGTAATGGGATAAACCTATCCCAGCTGGATCTGTTCCAAGGTACCCCCTTCACAAAGCACGAGCTGCAATGAGAACCACATGTCATTTATCTTACATATCTATTAGCCTGCAGATCTTTGTTCAGAGCTACCACGCTTACATGAGTGTGGGCTGTATCTTTGCTCACCAAAGACCTTCCCCAATTCACACTCCTGCATGATTTTCCCATGCTTCATTTGTTTGGATAACTGATGCTTTGTCAGGGGAATGTGTCCCTCCCCAAGTCTATAAAGTCTTGTGTAAAACCTTCTAAAGCCCATTTAAACATGGATACTGGGAAAGCTGGTAGATTTTTTTTTCTGTCCAGTGGAACTTTGCCATGTGAGAATCTCCCATTCTAGTTTAAAGCAGAGGGGGAAATAGAAATGGGAGGGAGGGAAAGGTCACTGGTGGATGTTTTGAAATAAAAATTCAAATGCTTAGTCAAAGATCACACATTCAAGCAACTCTTTGCATTTTTTAATTTCCCCTTGAGTGGTGGAGTTTTGTTGTTGGCAAATGTCTGTCAGCTTCACTTTCTGAAGGGAAAATCTACGTGGGAAAACTTTACTCAGCCACAGACCTTTGCGGGGAGCCTCCTGCAGGGTGCAGCTTCAGGTTGGGATAGCTGTGCTTGCTGGGTTTAATGTGGTGCTGGATAAGAACAAGGCTTTTTGCTCTCAAATCTGACATTGCTCTGAGTGTGAAGCCTTTTTTCAGGGGAGCGAGTGAGACTGTATAAACTGTTGTTCACATTGTTCAGTGTCCCTTTTGCCATTTAAAGAGAGGATCTTAATAGCATCTGAATTATGTGAAGCAATAGCAGCTCTATCACAGCAGAACTTGCAGAGGATGCAAGATGGTGGATGGGTGATAACTATTAATGACACTACATGGCCATTCTGACTTTCTCTTCTGCAGCCTTCCAAGTGAGTGTTTTGTCCAGTGACTTCTGGCACTTTTCCTGGGTACTATCGGCCAAGTATAAGCAGGATAGAGCCTTGAAAAGTTACTGCTGTAGCTACAGGTTTTGGTACATTGCAGCACATACCAATGTGATGCTCTACAGCTGACATGTTTCCTTGATACAGGACACACTATTTTCCTGCAGTTGTCATCTTCTATCCTTGGTCAGCAAGTGAAGACAGGATTGAACTCTTTGAGAATCTGCTGCTTTGGTTTTTTTTTTTATAAATTAGCTTGTCATAGAAGTTGTATTTCTCCAGGGAAAAAAGGAGATTGCTAGAATCTTTCGATTTCCACCTAGAAAACCATTCAACACTCAACAGCTGATCTAGTCCTTGGTATGTAGGTTGTAGGCTGTCTTGGAGATGGGCTTTTGAGGCTCTGAGGACTGCTGAATAATATTTTCTATCAGAAAACTAAGGCCCTGGGCAATGTAAAAAGTTGGGGCAGGGGATGTGGTGTGTGTGAGGTGGGTGGATTTGGAGGGAAAAAAATATTAATATACTTCAAAATGAAATCCTGGAATCCTTGTTCTGGTAGAATGTTGCTTACTTGGTTTCTTTTTTTTTAAATTGAAATTCTGGCTTCTGTTCTGGCTTCAGTTGGTTATTGCATCAAGAAGAGTGTGATGAGCAGGTCAAGGGAGGGTCTCCTCCCCTTTTACTCTGCCCTGCTGAGGCCTCATCTGTAGTCCTGTGTCCAGTTCTGGGCTCCTCAGCTCAAGAGGGACAGGGAAATGCTGGAGAGAGGCCAGTGCAGGGCCACCAATATGATCAGGGGGCTGGAACATCTTCCTAATGAGGAAAGGCTGCGGGACCTGGGGCTGTTCAGTCTGAAGGAGACTGAGGAGGGATCTCATTAATATTTACAAATATCTAACTGGTGGGTGTCAGGAGGTTGGGGCAGCACTTTTTTTCTGTTGTATCCAGTGACAGGACAAGGGGTGATGGAAAGAAGCTGGAACACAAAAGTTCTGTTTAAACATAAGGAAAAACTCTTTCACTCTTGAGATGAGGGAGCCTTGGCCCAGGCTGCCCAGGGAGGGTGTGAAGGCTCCTTCTTGGGAGGTCTTTAGAACCCACCTGGACATGTTCGTGTGTGACCTGATCTAGGTGAACCTGCTTTGGCAGGGAGGTTGCACTGGATGAAAGGTCTCTTCCTACCCTACCATTCTGTGACTCTATGATTAGACCGAAGACACTTGCAGTCTGTCTTTGCATGTGCTAAAGTTTCTTTGGACTTTGTAGAGGATGTGCAAGTAATAACGACTGAAATCCAGGCAGCAGTGTGTGTTTGGCATCGTATAAATTGTAGCAGCCTCGCTGTTTTGTTCTAAATTCACATTCAGCACATGCATTTCTAAGTTGCTACTGTGTTAAGAGAATGGGAAGCGGGTCTTACTGAAAGCATGAGAATGGAGGGGCTGTCAGCCAAGCTGAAACTGTTGTCCTCCAGACTTGGACATGAGAAGCTTTGCTAAATGAGTCGAGGGAAGCTTATTCCCATGCTGGAAGTAGCTTTGTTCTCAAAGAATGCCTGCATCTGTGTTAGTTGTCTTTGGAATTGGTATTCTCCCAGCTTAACTTCTCATCCTATTTTCCTGTAGTTTCAAATTAGTCATGCATCAAGTCCTTGTGAACTCAAGTGTGGGAGTTAAAAACTTTTGAGACCACATGCAGTACTTAGAATGCAATCCTCTTTGGGTGTGAGGTAGCTGAAGGAAAACCCCCAAACATCAACTGGAAAACAATGTAGGATGATAACTTTCTCACTGCTAGCTTTACAGTAACATCACAAAAGTCAACTAGGGTGGAGGCAGAAGTTTTGACATGGAAGGCCAGGTGGCTTCATCCATTTCTTGTTGCCACATATGTGCCTCAGAGCACAGTCCAGGAGAATGAGACCTGGGTTCTAGTTGTGCCTCTACCAATTATTTATGCCTCTTAACAGTGGTTTACCCTGTGTCAGAGAGCAAATCACCTTGCTGTGGATTCAGTGAAACAATAAAACATGCTCCATGTGCTGCTTTGACATGGGAAAGATATTTAGACTGACGTCAGCTTTCCTGTACTATAGCTTGTCTTATTTCCCCCCCGCCTGAAAAAAACTGAAGTGTTGATGCTTTCAGATGTTTTGATGATACTTGAAATAATGTTGTCAATTATTCCTTGAGACTAGCAGTTACCTAATAGGTCACTTGAATGGCTGGCTTTCAAGATCAGTATGTCCAGGTGGACCTGTTATAGGTGGATCTGTTCTTTTCAAAATATCTGCCTGCATTGTGCCTGGTTCCACAGCTACACATTTGCTTGGATGGAAATGCCCCATTTAAAAGACTGTGCACAACTGTACCGTAATGTAACAACCTCCAGCCTCTTAGGGGAGGTTTCAGTACTTTTAATTGTGTGACTCTTTATGTGATAGAAGCCTGTTCTTAAAAGGTGGTGTATAAATGGGTATCCTGATTCATGCAGTCTGTCAGAGTGCTTTCAGAATGTGTATCTGGAGTTTTCCTGACAGTGTCTCTCAATTCTCTACCAGAGAAAGATGATTTGAACCTGATTTCAGCCCCAAATTTTGAATCCCTTGTGGCTCTTAAGTGGGTGTGGAATCTAAAACTATGCATATTGGAGAAATGTGGTTCTTTTTCCTTTTACTGACAGGGTCTTGCTTTGTGAGTCATTCCCTCCACCTAACTGTCTGTTCATTGCCTAAGGTCTCTGGTTTTCTCTGGTTTGCTATAGACTGTGTGAGGATGTCAAGCAAACAAACTGGGATTTGTGTCATGCTGAGTTCTCTGTGCTAATTCCCCTTTGAAGTGCCCTACCCAGGTAACCAAAAGGTCAGAAGCTCTTAAGCTCATCACCAAACCCTTGAACTATCTGGTGTTTGTTTCCTGGACTCTGCAGCCTTATGATCTTCATCTGACTTGTGGGGTTCAGTGCTGTAACTTTGCAATTCAATTAACAGTCAAGCCAATGGCAGTGTAAGGACCTAGCTTTGAAATAGCAGACATGACTGTAGTAATTGCAGTAAATTGTATTCATTTAGGAAATCTCCTATGGTCTTGCCTTTCTAGTTGCTTGTGTGAATCATTTCCTCTCACACAGGTTTCATTTACCAGCTTGAGGAAGAAAAAGGGAGTGGAGAGGCAAAGCAATGGGTGGCAGTGAACTTGTGCTCCCCTTGGATAAATTAACAGATGTGTCTCTTTCAATAATCCTTATTTGTTCATTTTTCTCAAAGCTGAGCTTGTTAGTGTGGTAAATCCTAGTTGAAACACGTCAAGTTAGAAACTTCTCAGCCTTGCTTGGGAGAAGTGGCTCTGTGGCACTTGGATCATAGAATATTTACTCTTTATCACATCTTTGTTTTATTGGGCTTTATCTTGGTACAGGAGGAAAATGAAGAACGAGGTAATGATGAGAGATTGAAAGCATAGAGTGTATTAGATCTGCTGGATTAGAGTAATGGACCAGCTATCCATGCTCTGTCCTGCATTAGATCTTTAGCATGTCTGGAAACATTCTTGTTTTGTAAAGCATAGACTACCTCTCCTGTTGGGTCATACTAAAATTCATCCAACCTCATTTCTGCAATAAGCTCAAAGCTCTCAACTCACTTCTAATTAGGGAGATGTAGACTGTGCTTAAACTTACTTTCAGTGAGGCATAAGGTTTATTTGGAGGCTTTGAGCATAAAGCTAGCGTGTGCCAGCTTAGGTATCACAAAGGCTTGGTTAAGGATCATAGCTACAAATGTTAAAAACGGCATAATGCTACTAATTGTGTTACTGTCCTGCATTTTTTCAACTTTTTATGTAGCTGAATAACACTAAAGCTCCAGGTTACTGTATTTATGCACAATGGGGCACTGACCTGAATTGTAGTCCTTAATACTATTATAGAAAGGAGCAAAGGTAGGAACCCTGATGTTGTTCCTTATTGCTATTGTTCCTTATCTCCTTTTTAGAAAGAAACAATAATTTGTTGACTTGCAATTTATTGCATGGAATAACATAGTTTAGATGTTTTGGCTGGTTTTGACAAGTTTAATGTTTTCCTCCTCTTGGGAGATGAACAGATGTCTGACTGAAGAGTGCGCTTAGGTTAAAGTATTGCCTGTAATGTTTAGGCCTTGGCTATTTCAAAATAGTTGGATCTTTTTGAGAGGACCAACCTCATTGAAAGTATTTGTGAAGTTCTCTTATGTAGGACTCTTCCCTTTACTTCTCCGTGGTCTGCTGTGTGTCTCCTCTGTCCCATGAGAGCTGAGTAAGGCTGTCATGATCCAGGCACCTTCCTTTATCCTGAGCTAACAAACCACATGTCAAAACTTTAAAGCTAATGTGAGGTACCACTTCATAGAAATGCCTCTATTCGTATCCAATCTTGACATCAGGTTATGTTGTCAGATGACTTTTTAATCAGTTCCAACTTTTTCTGCCCCTAGGAACTGGGTGGAAGTGATATTCTTTGCAGTATTTGCACTAGATACAGGCATGTGTTTGCTCAGAGCATCTCAGAAATGCCAGTGCAATGAAATCATGAGGCAAGGGAATATCTCTATGGACATGGTCATGTAACCAAGTTGAACCGAATCTGTAGTGTTAAGAGCAAGTCTGGTCCTGTTTCTTCTGGATATGTTGTACCTCTCCACCCCCTTTTTGTGTGTGTGTATGTATACTCTAAGGGGAGTGGGTTTTGACCTTGCAGATGGACAAGACTCTTGGTTCCTGCTTTCCACTTTTCAGTGGAATAAAAAGACCAAGTACATGTGATGGGAAGAAAGTGCCTCATAAACGCAGTGCAGGCAGAGGTGTTTTATGAAAGATACCTGTTTCATGTGAGGACAGTTTTGGGGACGAACCCTGCAGAAATGCAGAAGGAGGTGCAGCAAATGCAATTGCAGGACCTAAGCACTAAGTTTACTGGGCTTCTGTTCTGTGTGAGAAACTGGAATAGGATGTTAGAACTGTTTAAGAAAATGCAGCAGCATAGGTGCTAAATAAGCCAAATGCTCCTTTTGCCCTGTTGCGATGACCTTGTGAGATGGTGTTGATCAGTTAAGGCACTGCACAAAAACTTCCCTCCTGTCCTTGGCTTTGTTTTTCTTCTTGCCTGGCGTCAATCAACATCTGCTTTTTCCCCACAGGGCTTTGCTTATTTAGCCATTCAAAAGTGTGGTGCTGGGAGCTCTCAGCTTGGTTTGAAATGCTCCTTGTCGTGGTGTAAAGGCTTGGGGCAGATGGGCTGCTGCGGCGGTTGGATGACATAACGTCTCTGTGCTGAGGCTGCCATTGGCCTGGTGCTGCAGTGCTTGCTGGGGTGTGGTAGCCCTGAACGGAAGGGCAGACATTTCTTTTTTGCTGTGTGCTGCTTAGTCCTTATTAAACTCAGATGTTTCTAACCCCTTCCTCCAGGCTCTCATTATTGCTATAAACACAGCAGAGCACAGGGAGCTTTTTCAGAGCCTCATTTGAGGCAGCAATGGGTGACAGCTCTACCAACAGCCCTCCACTGTGCCTGTGTGTGTGAAGCAGGGGCTGACATGAATTTAACACTCCAATCCAAGAGAGATTCTGCTTGTGTTTTTCCTAAAGAAAAAAGGCTTTCTTGCTCCTTTTTTCCCCCCTCCTTCATCTGATGCCACTTCTCTTCATCCTGCCTTAGGTTACTCAGCTTCCTGGCTTTCTTCTTGCCTGATTCTCTCTTCTATTTCCCCAGAACTTGTTTCTGCCACCCTCCTCAGTGTGATCTGTCTGGCTGCTTGTCTCATCTTTGTATTTTGTGCAAGCACTGAGTTATTTGCATTTTGAGGTGGCCGTGAAAGTGATACCAGGTAAAGCAAGATTTCTGTTGCTGTGCTAAGATGGCTAAAAAAGGCTCTCCCAGAAGAAAATGCCTAGGATCTGTCTGTCAGCAGCTCTGTATCTCAGCTGTATGTGTTTGAGATCTACCGTGTCTCTCTGACCAAGGTATTTTTCAGCTTTTTCTGATGAGAGAAAGAGGAGAGACTGCCATGGTAACAGAATCTGAGCTACTTCATGCCTATCAACCACAATTCACACAGTGTCAGCTACCATACCACCTGCAGGGGAACTTATGAATCCTTGGTATCTCTAAATATAAGCCATTATCTTTGAGGTGTAGCCAGGCTCTTTATAACCTTCTTACACATAGTTCTCCAAGGACTATATCCTTTGCAAATCTGCTGGAGAGTCTACAAATATCTGCCAGTTATTCTTTTTTTTTTTGAGCTAAGAAACTCTGGGCCCAGTGGGATATTGGAGAGGCTTTGTGCATGGCATCTGGCTTGGTAAAAGCTGTGTTCTGGCAAGATCTTAGAAGATCTCTCAACGATTCTCTATATGACTTGTTCTTGTGTTGTTTTTTACATCTGACTGGAGTCAGATGTACCTTGTTGTAAATTGAGCTAAACATCGAGCTAAACATCCTGGTTCTGAACTGGTAGGAGCCAAGTCACAGGTTAGGAAGGTTGTTGCCATTTTGATGCTGTATCTAGCCACTAGATTTCCCAGCTATCTAGGCTATCCTAAGACATTTGAAGAGAAGTTACCCTATTGCAAGGTCCTTGAAATCTGATCCCTTGAGCCTCTGGCTTGGTTTAAATTGCCCTTCGAGAGTTTTTGGCACATGGGAGGTCCAAAGACCTTTTCTCATTTGGTACTTTACATCCCCAAGAAAACACTAATTTAATTAATGGTCATTGCAGCTTTGAGGTGAACTTTTAATGCTGCTTTTAATGAACTTAAAGCTAAAATGGCAGCAATCCTGAGAACTGAGCTGTCAGCTTGTGTCTGTCACTGGCACTAGCAGTACAGGACAGAGAAAATCTGATATGCTTAAGCTTCAGTATTTCAACATGGTAAACCCCACTAACCTAAACACTGAGGGGGGAGCTGCATTCTTTGCTATGTCTAATCTCTGTATTTTGTTAAACATGCATTCCTGCCAGAACTTTATTGGACAGAACAATAGTGACCAGCTGGGCAAGTGACCCTGGCTTTTCTGGTCGGCAGAGGAATTCAGCATCTGAGGAGTTTGGATTCTCATGTGCAGCTTAAAGTGATCTGGATTTAGTTGCTTTTAATTATCAACTCGCTGATTCATATGACTTTGTTTTCCACCTTTTTTTCCCAAGAAAAAAAAACCCAGTCCCTTAAATGCTCGGTGGATATTCTGTAGAGCAGCACAAAGTCTGAGAACTGAGACTTACACATTCTGCCTCACTCTTTTATTTCCCCTAAATAAAATGGGAATAGTACAACTTCTCTTCATGTAAGGGAGTGCTCTGGGGAGTATTTCTGGAGGGTGTGGTTAGATCTTAGAGAAAAAGCCACAAAATCCTAAGTATTGTATATGAATATATGCAGAAGTTTATAATAAATCTGTGAATGATAATACTTGGCACTTGTATAAACTTCCAGCCTTACAGAATAGAAGTCATTGTACTCCCTGTTTACTGCACCTCTCTGAGCCTGGATGACTGAAATTAGTCTTTGGAAGCTAGTCTTTGCCTAATCTTTGCAGAGAAGAGTTTAGTTTGGAGGATAAGCTGAGAGGTGGGAGAGGGAGGTGCTGAGCAGGGCAGGCTGCATTGCACAGCAGTGGAGGGCTGGGTGATGACACAGGCTTTGGTGCTTTCCTTTCCCTAATTGCAGTGAAAGTTTGTGGGAGGCTGAGTGTGTAACATACCTACAAAAGCAGCACTGATTGATGGGGTCAGTGTGGAAATGCCTGCAACAGCTGGTGCTGCCACACAGTACCAGCCTTTGAGCAAAGGCAGATCTGTGCTGTGATGCTGCAAACTTTCTCTGTTCCTGTGCAGCATCTGAAGTATGGCAGAGGGTAAAAAAGCACATTGGCTCCGTAGGATGTTACAGCACTTGGCTTCACGCTGCTGTAAATCAGCGTAACCTGCAGCATAATATATAGTCTCCCTGCAGTGTATTTCAGGATACAGCACTGAGCCAGATGGTTTAAACTATCATGCAGTAAAATGCTGTCTCTTGGGCCACTGTTACTGGAAGTCACTAATGCGTATCACAAATGATACAAAACTTTTGGATTACAAAGTTGTCGGAATTCTTAGGCTGTAGGCCCGTGGATAAGCTTTGAATGAGTGTGCACTGCTAGCAGAAATAATAGGATCCTGTTTTGACAAGCACCAGAAAAATACTTGAGTCCTGACAGTGTAATTAAAAGTCTACTAAAACTCTTTCAAGGCCTCTGCAACAAAACCCATTGGAAATTTATTGCAAGGACCGCAGCAACGTATTCATTTGCTTGGTTAATATCTTTTGAAACAATCAAGCTCTCTCATTATGTCTGTCAGGCCCTGCCAAGTGGTTACTGGCATCTGAAGTAGAAGGTTTCAAAGCAGCTTCTACAAATGACTTGAATTCTATTGAAAGTAAACTTTCAGCTCCCAGGTACCTTTTGAAGAAGTTCTTTTGTAAGCTTTGGGAAGGTGTGAGTGAAACTGTATCTGTCTGCACTGGGGGATGTGGAAATGACAGGAATCATCACAACTTGCTTTCTGAGCAGAATGCAACTAGGAACTAGGTAGGTTGTATTAGACACTTCAACTGATGTCTCGATTGAGCCTGGGAGTCTCAGATGTTGCCAGTAAGTATTGAATAAGTGAAGAGGCTGTTGTCACAGACGTATTGGCAGCAAAGAGAAACAGTTCAGTAGTTATTGTTCTATCACTCCCTGCTCCATGATCTGAGGTTCAAGCTTTTTGATTTGCGTTTATGTGCTTTGTTTCAACCGAAACTCATACCAGGTTTTTGTGCTGCAAGAGGTGACATGAATCTCAGAGCCATTTAATGTTCAGTGCTGACGTGTTGAGTGACTTGGCTGGTGTATGACATCTCTACATGCTTTCTTATAAATGCCTCAAGTGAGTGCTGTTGTGATGGCAGCTGCTGGCTTTGCTTATGGGGTGGCTGTATTTGACATTGTCACAGAATCTTAAGGATTGGAAGGCACCTGGGAAGCTCATCCAGTTCAACTCCCCTGCTGGAGCAGGACCACCTAGAGTAGGTCACACAGGAACTTGTCCAGGTGGGTTTGGAATGTCTCCAGAGAAGGAGACTCCACAGCCCATCTAAGCAGCATCCTTTATTGAAACACTACATGTAAAAGTTTCTCCAAGCCGCAGTGAAAGATACAAAGGAAAAGTCTCACGTGTGTGTGTAGGAGGGGAGAAAAAGCACAGGCAAGTTTTAGCTGTGCTGTGTGAAGCTTCTTTGCATATGTACTGAGCATAATAATAACAACCAGTAGACTGTTGCTGAGCCACCCTGTGTCATTCACAGATTTACTGGTTTGCCTGCAGTAAGTGAAGCAACAGTATTCTGTTCCTCCCAAACTACAAAAAAGGTTACAGAAATACAGAATAATTGTCACTCATCAATAAAATTCAGGCCATAACTGCTTGTTTTAATCAAACTTTTGTCTTCTACGCTTTTCTTTTTGTATCACCTTTAATCCTCTGTATCTTCTACTTTTGAATAAATCTGTGGGAATAGGAGAGGAGGGGGGGAACAAAAAAGTCATCTGCCTTTAATGGTGTTGCCTTGAATTTGCCATAAGCTTTTGCAGGTAGGATGTGTCTAAAATGGGATGTAGGTATATCTAGCATCAGTCATTGTTTCTTTGCACACCTAGACTAAGACTCTTCTCACCCATAAGTCTAGACATTCTCATTCCCAGCAAAGCAGCAAGGGACACCTTTGGAGCCTTAGCTTTAGGAAGTTGGATCATTTCTGTGCATCAGTTTGCACCCTTACTACATTTGTGGTTAAAATGCTGTTGTAGAATTTTCCACTTTGCCTTGGTGGAGACAGATAGGTTGCCCTGGCCTTCTGCATTGGCAAGTAATTTTAAACCTCAACAGCAACCAAAAAAACCCCACAAACCCCATGTAATGGAGTTGGCCATACTTCCAATTCCCCACAGAACAGGGCAGGGATTCTTTTTTTCTAGCCAAATGTCTGTATCTCTCCTTCAGACCTCCTGCTGTCTCCTCTCTCTTGCTCAGTGCTGGTTTCTCCTCATCCACGGTTTCCCACGTGTGTACTCGGGAATGTTTCAAGGCAGTGTTATCATTCCTAAGGAATCTACTCTGTGTGCACAGGCTATGGAGGGTTTTTTTTTCAGCTGTTATTACTTGGCCAAATCAAACCCCTTTTCCACCTGGATACTGAAATGTAGATCTCCTCCCTCAAGACCATCTCCCTTCCAAATAGAGGCTTCCAAAGCACCGAGGCACTAAAGCGGTTTCTTAGATTGCTCAAGAATTTTTTAATAATAGAGAAAGGTGTTAGTGTTTCTGTTCACAAGAGAAAGATTTTCTTTTTGTAAGGTTTTTTCTTTCTCTAATGAATCAACTGGATTGCAACAAGGTTTAAAAGGTGAATACAAATGATTGTTCTTGGCTAGAATGAGGTATAGAGACTGCTTCCAAAACCAGTGAAAGCTGAGGAAGAGGTGTTAAAAGCAGAAGAACCTTTCACATTGAAAATAGGTAGTTAGACCACTTTGTTTCCAAATGCCTTTGTGGAGTATCTATAGATGGATATCAAAGTACACTGTAGACAGATATCGAAGTACAGTGGGTTCTGCATGATTGAAATGTATACCATCTGCTTAAGAGTGTGTTTAACACTTGATGAGGCAATACAGTGTTCACTAGCAGGGGTTTGAGACTACTGTGTGCAGAAGAGCTGACCTACAGCGAATGCTATGTAGTTACTTTTTATGGCATTGGACTGATGCAGGGTGTAAGAGTGGGAGTCTGGAGGAAGGTGAAAAGGAGGTCGCTGGTGTAGCAGATGATTGTGTAGCTGTAACTGTTATATCTGTATGGAGCTTTGAATGAGGCTTCCACTTGGTGAAGAGGAAGCACTTTGAAAAGGCTGGTGACTTGGAGGTGTTTCAGGGCTATTCATTGCCCCATTGAGATGGGCACTGGGACTGGCTTGAGAGGGAAGCAAGGAAGGGAAAAGATGTGATCACCTAAGCACCCACGGAGGTGAACTTATGAGTGTGTAAAGGGTATAGCTACTTTACTACACCAAAGGTGGGTTTTTGAGAGCTTTAGGCTGTACAAGTAGGAACTCATTAACCTTACAGCTGTTGAGACATCCTACCACCTTAGCCTGCTGTCTCTGATCTCTCTCCCAACATGCACTTGAATAAAAACTGACTATTGTAAAGGGCAAACTCGGCTCTCTGATCACACAACAGATCTCAGTTTTGATGTTCCTACTTCCCTACACATGAAACTCCCATGGGTGTGACTGGAACAATAGGATTATTTTCCAAATGATTTTTTTTATTGTAGTAACGCCCAGGACAGCCTTGGGCCATGGCAGGCATGGAATAAAAAGTTTTCAATTTAAATAGCAAATTAATACACAGGCTTTGGGTTTTGTTTTTCAGACTGATTAACACTTTGAATACCAGGCTTTGGGTTTTTTCTTGAACTGGGGCCTTGTTTGACTCATGTTGGAGCTCTTCGAGCTGGACAAGTGAAAGGCAGCCTGCTTTATCTACTACATGCAACACAGCCTGGTACTCAGAATGACTTGGTGTATCAGTAGAGTTGTTGGAGAAAAGTGCTTTGTTCTTGGAGTATGGGTGTGGGTACATATGTCCCTAAAAAGATCTTCCTGGAGCACCAGCAGTAGTCTTGTCTCATACAAATACTGGCTGATGGGTACCCAAACTTCAGATGCCTTGCTGAATTCAAGTGCTAAGCTGACAAATCAAAAGGGAAAAGAAGAATTGTTGATCTCAAAGCAAATTAAGTAGGTGGTTTTGTCTAGACTGGCTTATCGTTTTTAATCTCCTTCTTCAGCACTGGAAACATTAGAAAGCTGTAGGGTTTTCTTGTATTTGCGGAAAGGCTGTTTCTTTAGCAATTTCAACGGGACTGTTGTCTGGCTCTCTGTACAGCAGTCACCTGAAACAGAAGTGAAGTGGAATAATGCTGAGCCTGCACACTTGCTGCAATGTCACTGTAGACAGAGGTTCCCATGGCTCATGGAATCTAGTTCCCAACAATGATGGGCAACCACATAGTAGATAGCTATCATTGAAAGGTCTGATGCATATTATCTTGTATGCCCAGGGCCCCAAATTCCTTTACAAGTTGCTGAACAAATTGAAGATCTGGATTGTACAAAATGGCTGTAATGTGACACAGAAAAGAGGAGGGAGGGTAGGTAGAAGAAATATTACTAAAAGAGTTTTGGGGTCTGTTTACCTGACACAGCTGTCTGTATGGGTATTTCCAGTTGCATCCTAACACTTGTGAATCTGAAGCTGATGCTCTGATTTGTTTTTCAATGCCTTTTTTGGCCTACAAGACACCAAGTGTTGAAATAGCTTGAGGGAGGGGGAATGTACCCTCTTAAAGGGAAAATCCAATATCTTATCTGTGGCATCTCCTTCAATATATTTTATCTTTGTAGCTATTGAGAGGATGTACCCATCTCCAATGGCAGTGGTATCTTCACAGTTCAGCTGCAGGAAAAACCTGAAACATGCAGCTGTATGAGTAGATTAACATGCAATTTAGAGGAAGCAAGGACTTGATCATGCCATCCCAATTTTTTCTTTGATAGCTCAGTGTTCTCCTTCTGACATTGCCTTTTGTTCTTGTTGTAATTTATGGTCGTTGGTGTCAGTATAATGCTAATGAGAAACACTACTTCATTTAGGCAGAGTCCCTGTGTTCCTGACATGCATGTGGCTTTCATTGTTGCTGGTAAGTGCTGTGAGTTTGGCAACAGAGGGATGAATGTGAAACACAAAGAGGCAGTGTTGTCTATACAGAGCTCTATAAGCAAAAAACCAAATTTAGGAGCAGATACTGTTCAGTCTTTGTCCATTTTGCAGGACTCCAATTGTGCAAAATGTTGTTTTGTTATGATGTAATGTAGCAAGAGGAGTTAGACAACTATGGGTACTGACTACGGATGGTGGAGGAGGCTCAGTAGCCACAACAGGAAAGAAAGTAAAGCATAAGATGCTGTTGCAGGGTTGCTGACTCTTTATGCTAGTTTTCTTTCAGTTTTTCTCTCTGCAAAGGTTTAGAGGACAAGCAGGCATGTTTCAGTGTCCTGTTTTTCCACTTACAGTTCCCCCTTCTGCTAATTCAAAGTTAGAGTTCAGTTCTGAATGAATTCATATTTGTATAAATTTAGAGGTACTGACTTAAATAGAAGTTAGTCTCGTACTTGAATGGTGAATGAACAGTTCTAGATCACATCTTCAGAGTAGGACACGTAGACAAGTGCCAAATGTTGTTGTTGAAAACAGAGGTATATTTCAGATGGATAGTCAATGTTTCAAATCCCAGCTCTGCAGTTTTAATCAAGGTCTTAAGAAGATCTTTTGTCCTTGCTCCCACCCCTCATTTTAAGGCCAGGCTTTCTAGGAATGAACAAACCAGTACTACAGATGTGTGGGCAGTGAGAAGGTAAGAGACCTATCTACAGCCAGGTTATCCAGCAGTGCAAAAATGCTTAGACTCAGGTTCTGCTTTTGAAAGGCTCTAATTCAAGGAGCTTTCATGTTGTGAAAATGACATACTTGGTTGTAATTGTGCATGATTTCCACGCTGTATGGATATTGAATGCCAAATTCCATCAAGTCAGTCTAATTTAACAAAGACAGATTCCATAGATATTTTTATATGTTTCCTCTTTCCCTCCCTCTGTGAACACTGGAAACTACTGTCTTCTCATTGATTGCAATAAGCTTGGGGGAGGGAGCAGCAAAACAGTTCAGTGCCTAGAAGAATGTCTGTAAAAGCAAAGCACTTCAAAGGAGTGAACCCCCTTTTATTTCTGAGCACTCAGTCATGGATTAACTTCTTTTATTTTCATGATGAAGGTAATTATGGTTCTGCTTGACCATATTTATCATTTGATTCAGTTGGAACATGCCACTGAGAGGAGCTGGGTAGTGGGTGTCAGTTGGACTTTATGTTGGAGAAATACACCTTGTGCCTTCTCACATAGGCACAGAGAAACATATATTGAGCATAATTAATTCTGATACCTGCCTGCCTTCTCAACCTTTTTTAAGTCCTCATCTGCCTCTGTTGTGTATCTGCTGATGTGTAGGGTGGATCTATTGTACAAATGAATCAAGTGTGTGTAATAGATGAGTGCTATCATCTTCACAGCCTCTCCTTCACTAGTTACAGCAGTTGGAAGGTGCCTTGTAAATGAGTTGGGGAATTGGAAGAGATGAGGAATGGTATCATGTCTGAAGAAGCTGAAAGTTGCTCTGGGGAGCTGGATTCCCTCTTTGTTGCACCCGTGGCTCCATGCTATTTGGCTATTCTGCTTCTAGGCTTTTAACAATTCCAGTAGGGAAAGGTTTTTCCCTGAACTCCTGTAATTTCAATGGCTGCAGAAGGATAAGGCAAAATTTTGCACAGTTTCCTATTAATTGAAGCAAGTTCAGCCCTCAAGGTAATGCTGTTTGGAAGGTCAGCCATGCACACAACAAAGCAAGGAAAGCACAGTTAAATGCACTTGGCTGCAGAGCTTGCTGAAAGTTAAAGCTGTTGTGCAGACTGAACTGCATTTCATAGAGGTAAAGATTCCTCTAGGACTAAATTCCCTCCAGCAGTCTCTGATAATCCGCTTTGTGTGGGAAAACTTAAGACTGTTACTGGCAACTGAGTATTTGAAGTGCACTAAGCACAGAACATATTGCCCCTTGGGGAAGGGTTATGCTATTGGGAGGTACCTAGATAAATTGTCCCATCTTACTCTGCTAGCCAGAGCTTGTTTTTATGGCCACTTTTTTCAAGCTTTTATTGGGGAGGTGGGGGTGTGTGCAGAAAGATTGGAGTTTCTTCCAATCTTTGTCTGATCAACATTGTGGAGTGGAGACCTGGAACTTGTCTTATTCCTCTCCGTGCCTCTGGCTCTCTGCTGCTTCAAATAGCTGCTGCTGTCTGGCTTCAGAAACACCAACAGTCTTCCAGTTTTATTCTTTTCCCAAAGTGAATGGGCTGTTACAAAGATTTTTCTCCCTTTTTCACAGGAGTCAGGGTAACCTCTATTAGTGCCTACGAAGTACTCAGTGCGAGTAGGGCATGCGTAAAACATCAATATTGACAACAAGATTACTGTGGCTTGTCATGTCTTCAGACTTGCAGTCCTCTTCATACTTTGTAATGGAAGAGCAGACTCTGCTTCGAACTGAACTGAACCTTGCCATCATAAACTTGAGTACAGCCACCCCTTGGACCCTGCCAGGTGGTCTTTCATGAAGTCCTTAGAAATGATCTAGTAGTCTACAGTTGAATCACTCTATCAACTATTCTGATATTCTAAATATTCTGAACATTCTGATATTGTGGAGACTGGTGCTTACAACAGAGTTTTGTAGCTGGACAAGAGCTGGCAAGAGCCTTGGACCCTGACACCTAGTTACCTTGGGAGAATATGAATATGATCAAGAGCTGGACAAATTTAAGCCCAGCTTGGTTTTTATCTGAGCTTTCTGGTTACATGGGGTGGAATTGTTTCCTTTTTAGCCAGGCCACAGCAGTAAAAGAGTAATCTGGTCACAGACAACTGAATTAGCTGGCAAACTTGGTCCTGATGAGAGTCAAAACACATCCAAGAAGGTTTGTATTTTTAAATAAGAAGGGAATAGCGTAGTTAAGGTTCAGGAAGAGATACCCTAGAGAGCCTGGCAGCCTTTGAATCTGGAGTTCTTGGCATGTAGAGGGCAATTTCTGCTCTGGCCTCAGTAGAGTATATAAATAACTAAGCCCTCCTAATGAAGAGCTCCAACACACAACACATGGATTGCTTTTCTGGCAAAGCAAGTGGGATGCTGTATTATTTACACAGAAAAAAGGGCACAGTTTGCTTTCATTGAGTCAAAATGTCAACTTTTTCCCAGTGAAAGTCAAGGACCTTGTGATGTTATTGAAATTCCTCTCTAGAATTGCAGGGAAATTGATAGCTCCAGTGCAAAATGTTGTGAGGAAACTTGGGGAAATGTATCTAACTATCAAAACACTCCTACTGTTTTCTGTGCCCTAAATGTTGATCTCTGCTAAGTATAACACACAGTGTGTTATCCTTATGGAAACAAAATGATAATTCAGTGCAGTTGTTTACACAGCACAAAGCTTTAGGGCAAATGACAAGCATTAGAAATGCTGACCTTACTGAGAGACTTCTGTAATATTTATTGGAAATGAGGAGAGTCAATTCATGCCCAAACACATGTAACAGGTGCTGATGAAACAAACCTCCATATGAAATCTTTGGGTTTGGATTTGTTTTCCCCTCCATCCCACAAAGACTTTGCTTCTTTGTGTCTTGGCCAATTTTGGTGATTTGAGTTTTTGTGTTGTACTGTGGCATGTGCTTTCATTGGAAGTACTAAAACCACATTAAATCTCTCTTTCCATTTTACTTATGTCTACAACAACATAAATAGCTTTGTCCAGAGACTAACTTGTGGAATTATTTCCAGTGAAATGTGCTCTAAGGCCATGGATATCAGCAGTTGTAGCCTTTGTCCTTCACTCCAGTGAACTTGTCAGCCAGAAGGTCCTGTGTGTGGTAGGTGTTGCCTGCTGTAGCCTGTCCTTAACAGGGCATGGCAGCAAATCAGTTCCTGTGTGTGGAGATGAACTGTCATCCCACTGAAAGAAGCGATTAGGCAAGACTATAGCCTTTTGTTTTCAAGTTACATACTCTTGATTAAACAAGCTACTTGATGAGTCCTGATTGGTTCTGCCCAGTGGTTTCAGACACTTAGCTTGTGATCACTTGTCAAGTGAAATGAAACCCACTAACAACCAGTTGGCTTTTCTCTTGCAAACCCCCTAGAAGGTCCTCAAGGGACCTCCAGGAGTCTGAGAAGCTTGGATAAAAGCCAACAGTTTGGACTAGGAAAGAAGTAAATGTTGCTTTTGGGGATGGCTCTAATTTTGTTGTGGTGTTAGTCTTTCTAAGTGTTCACAGTGGGAGAATAGGTAGAGGGATCCCTTACATACCCCTTGAGTGGTGGGCTTAGGAAACAGTACTGTGCAAATCCAAATGGTGAGAAGGGACAAGAGGAAGCTTGCTGCTGGTGTCTCCTCACCCATGAAATGATTTCTCTAATCTAATTCAGTCATGCTAGCCAGGATTTAAGCTTTGATATGCAAGTATATGGCTCTTCTGGAACTTACAGTATTTTAACTTGAGTATTTGTTACCAGTTTTGCTTCACAACACTCAGCAGTCCCTTTTCTCTCTCACTGTACAGACATCCAGAGTTTTCAGGGGGCGAACTGTGCTCCCAAGTAAGGTTTCAGATATGGGGTGCAGGAGATTCAGAAAGCTGGTGGAGTGCAGAATAGCGTTTCCTCCCTGGCATCTGCTTACAGAAGCAAAATACAGCTCAAGCTGAAGCTCCCTAAATGCAGCTGCCCTTTGAGGTCCTCTCATCTGGAACCTACACAGTAAATATGACTGGTTATCTGCTGGCATCAACACTTGTATTCCTTCTGGAACAATATGTCACCTGTGATTAAGATGTGAGATGTTGGTCTGTCACCTTGAACTGAAACCAATTGAATCAATAGCTTGCAGCCCATGGTCTGCAGATACTCAGTTGTCCATGAAAGTCTTCCAACAGTTAAATAGGATGTTAGAAGAAAGTGTCTCTTTGGAAACAGCTGGGGAAAATGGACCATGTGAGACTTGCTTCTCTAAGCAAAGCAGTGGAAGACCATTTCCACGAGACCCTGTGGGGCATCATGCTAAATATGCTGGTGAAGAGCATACATGAGACCCGACAGCCCTGGCCCTAAAAGAGCTGCTATTTGGATCATTTTGTTTGCTTGCTTGGAGTATTCTTTTTGAATAAGCAGCTGTATATTCTCTGCCATCCTGGATGCATGCCAGTAAAAGTCCTAAACCTTTCTTGCTAGCATCTGTATATAATATAAAGGGTCATTTATAATCTCTGTAAGCCCTGATGGGGCCTTTCGTCACATTGTCTGAAGCCTGCTTGCATTCTGGAGGCTGTTCTTGCTGACTTCTGGCTTGCAAAGTAAAAAAATCTTGGTGTGGTTTTGTCTGTCTCTCCTTTCTGTCGTAGTCACTGCGCTATTATATATACTGTGAGTTCCAAGCTGTGTATCCCAATGCATTTTATGATCAGCTATGTTCCTGTCTTTCCATCTCACCTGCTTCTATGCCACATTGAAAACCAAACACCTGAAAGTTGCATTTGTAGGAAAGCTATGCAATTTATGTGAAGCTGAGAGTGGGATGTTTTGCAAATAGGAACATATCTTTAGCTCCTGAATAGGGGTACTTTTGCAACCAAAGTCTTCCTTCTGTTGATAGAGAAGTTAGAGAAATCTATGTGTCAGATTGTCTGAGTATTTTTGGGGTGCCCTCATGGCCCATGCTATGTTAGAGAAGATTCTGAGAGTACTGAGGTGATAAATTGTTGTGATACTTTATCACTGTCACTACACACTTAGGTGGAAGGTTGTCCCTAGACTTCAGCAAAGGATTTGTTATTTTGCCATGGACTATTGGTCCTGTTGCACCTGACAAACCCAGGCCAATGTCACTCCAGTCCTCAAAAAGGGCAGGAAAGAGGACCCAGGAAACTACAGGCCAGTCAGCCTCACCTCCATATCTGGAAAGGAGATACCCAAGGGTGCACCTAAGAAAGTGGCACGGGTTGTCTCAGAAGCCCACTAAAATCAGTATTAGAGCAAAATAATTGCTGTAGGATAATCCAGCTCCAAATCATGGAAACAGTACTTCTTCCCAGATGTCTCTGTAGTGCGAGAAGGCCAGAGGGGCACATGCACAAGCCATGTAACAGTTAAAGCAAAGCATGTGTAAATATTTGATTTATTTGGATTTCATTGACAAGCCAGAAAAATGGTCTTAACATGAGGAGAGGCACTTGAGTCCTTCATAATTGCACTCTGTTGAAAAATATTCAATAACTTGAGTCTGAATGTGTTAGTATTCATGCTCTGTTACATGTTGCTAGTGTGCATACTACTGCTCTCCTGTGGTGGGACCAGTTCCTTTCCTCGTTGTGTGTTAATGAGAAGTTTTGAGGTTCATAGTTTTAGGACGTGTACTTCTACCATTATTTTGTCAGGTTCTGTAGGTGTGCATGGTTTTTGGTTTTTTTTTGCCTAATGTGAAGTGCTTTTACCCTGAGGCTTGTGCAGAAATGCAGTCTTTCTGATGGCTGTAAGCACTATGCTAAAAACATACCGAAGGTAAATCACACAGAGCTGTGATTTCCCCAGCCCTTCTCACACTCACCCTTTCCCCTGGCTGCTTTTCCTTCCATGCTCAGCTGTCTGGTCCCATGGTATGAGAAGATCTTATCCAGCAACACCCTTCTGAACAAACCCCATGACTAAGGCTTGGAAGGGTGAAATGTCTGATTGCACCACATGTGCTTGCAAAATGAAAAAGAAAAGTTGAATTATCACATTTCCACTCTTTATCTCCTGTCTCTGCTGCTTCTGGTTTTGCTCCTTGAACTTTGGGGAGAAGTTGTGTTCAGCCTGTTAACAGATCTGCTGTCATCATGTGAGCTGAAGCTTCAATCATTGTATCTTTTTTCCCCCCATTTTGCCCTTTGTTTCCATGATGTAGATGATAGCAGAGATATTTGGGAGCTGGAGTGTCTGATCCCTGTATATGTACCACACATCCTCAGTAAATCTGGATGTAGCTCTCCAGACCTCCCTGCCAGCCTGAGGTTGTTACTGAAATCTGGAACAGGGAAGCACTCACCAAACCAGGTTTTATAGTTCAGAAAGGTGCCATCAGTTTCTTCCAGTGCTTGGTGCACAGGCCATGACTCCACCTAATGTGCACACTGAAAAATGAAAGTACACTCCTTATATACCTTACAGAGAAATGAAGCAATTCTCTTGTTTTGGGCACTGTGGACTCACTGAAACTGTTTTGAAGTTGGTTGTCTGCTCGGTCCTACAATTTATAGCCAAAACATAGAATTATAGAATGGTAGGGTTGGAAGGGACCTTTAGAGATCATCTAGTCCAGCCCCCCTGCAGAAGCAAGTCAACCTAGAACATAACTGTCTTGCTACCATAAGGCTTCCTCCCTCACTCTTTTCTCCTGCTGATTTGGAAGGCTTGCAGGTGACTGCACAATGGATAAGCGGCACTGTCTAATTCAAATGCTTTCAACTCCTTGCTTGCAATTCTCTTATCTTTCATCACTCAAATCAAAGTCCAAATCATGCTTATATGAAATAGTAAATGAGGACAGAGATTGAGGTCTATAAATGAGGAAAGGTAGAACTCTCAAGGAATTTGAGGAGGGATCTGCAAGTGAGAAATCTCTGAAGTTTGGTATCAAGGTCATCTGAGATATGACTGTAGTCCATCCTTTCTGTTGAGGAATTGCAAGTGGGTTTACTATGGGCAGGAGCAGTGTCTGTGGGGAAAGCTGCGTGATCCTACCTTGATGCTACTGATGGGTTCGATGGCACAGAGTAGAAAGCCACCCTCATGGCAGCTCATGCCCATGGCTTGGTGAGCAGCCTCCTGGTCCCAGCCTGCCTGCTGTGTTCTGCGGCTCTCAGCTGGGGCTGTTGGCATCTGAACCTGCTATTCATGGCAATGAGAGTGATGCAGAGAGCAGGGAACCTCCTGTAGAGATAGGAGGAGAATTCAGAAAGGAAACAAAATGCAACAAATGAACAACTGCTGTAAGTGGCAAATAGAAAAATTAAACTGCTGTGGGGCTGATGGATTGGGGAAGGAAGGAGGGGATGCACAAGTGTCTGCTTCCACTGTGCAAGCAGTTTGGTTTTTGGCATGCAAGACTGAGGAGCTGCTGTGATGCTTGGAAAAGTGACCGACTCTACTAAGGGCTCTTGCTTTAAGATGGATGAGAAATCAAGTCTCTTCTGCATGTGCAGGGAATGCTTGCATAAGCACTTTGTGTTTTGGAGCACAGGCTGGTGTTTCCACTTCTCATTAGTGACCACAGTTCTGATCCCCAATCAGTAGGAAAGTGGCTCTCAAACCTATTAACTGCACTGAGGTACAAAAGCAAAAATGTAGAGAATATTTGGCAAATATGAATGATGCTTGCAAGGGGAAAACAAAAGTATCCCCTTTTCCCTCCTCAAGCATGACATTGGAACCCAAAGACATGTTTTTCAGAGGAGATGGAAAAGGGCCTATAGGTCCCAATTCCCAGGGCTGACACTGCAGTTTTTGCCTTCTCATATACCTTACAATGAGGAGGTCTCTCTCTTGTGTACTTATGAGACAGCACAAGACACTACACTCTTCCTCCCTCTCGCCCTCCCCTACATTTTCTCTTGCCTATTTTTAGTCTGTAACCTCACCAGGACAGCAGTGTGACTTGAGGTTTGCTGACAATGAGCTTCATCACACCAAAAAGCAGAATTTTCCAACTCAGACGTTGTTCACAATGGTAGGAGGCTAGGGAGTGATACCATAAATGAGCAAGATGAAATTAAGGCCAGTACAATGGGAACTGGCTACCATGAGGCTTGGAACCACTTTTAATTCATTTTTTTTTCCTAAAGTCCTATTGTTTATGATAACTAACAGAAGTAAATTATGTACTGTGAAACTCTGGCCTCTGAGGACCAAACAAGAGGCATTACTGGTTCTCTTGTGGTTCAAGTTGGCAGAAGCAGGGAATCTTTCTGCAGCTTTTAGGAGCAGAGGGTGGGGTAAGAAATAAAGACTGCAAGTTAGGCTAGCTATGGCTGGCAGAAGAAACCACCCCACCCCCATATCCTTGGTCTGTTTTTACTGCAGTCTGGTGTATTTTGGTTCAGCTTGCTGTCTTACTGAGACTAACAGTGTCTTTTTTTCTCTGCAGGCATTGGTGTCACTACACAGTTACACGGACAGTTTCTTGCCAAGTGCAGAATGGGTCAGAAACGGTGATCCAGCGAGTTTATCAGAGCTGCCGGTGGCCGGGACCTTGTGCCAACTTAGTGAGGTAAAAATCTTCATGTCTCCTGTTGCCCAAATTTTCCTGCACTTCTCATTAAACTGGTTAGCTTTTAAGTGCTGCACAGAGGGTTAGATGAATGGTTCAAATGTGATATCCTGCTTCACAGTGTTGTAACTAAAGAATAACTGTTGTTAGCTGCAGAGTAATTGCACATGAAGGTAAGTGTAGTATTACTGGTAAGCTATGCTGAAATAGTTTAACTTAGGTTGGAATGCCAGTTTGTACTTCTCCACACAGGAGGCTGCTGCTAGTCATGCATGAAGCTAAATAAAGTCCAACAGAGTGCAGTGTGAGTGAACAGGGTTAGCAGGGATGCTGCACCACTGACACAATGTGGCTTGTTGGTATGGAGTCCTCATACTCAGGTCTTTGAGTGGAATGTTGATCACATACACTGGAAAGCATTGATCAGTGCAGCTGGTGATGGACAAAGGTAATGTGCCCTGAACCTTTTGGAGCAGAATTTCCTTAAGCAATTCTTACTCCTGCATCTCAATATCCTTTAGAGACATGCATGAAAGCACAATGCACTTCAGAGAAACAAAGCTTAAAGATAGTGACTTGTCAAAAACTTGTCCCAAGCCTTGCTTTGCCTTTCAGTCATTTACAATCTTTTGGACCCACTTAAGAAAAGAAACCAAACGTGTGAAATTGCTATCCCCATCTACCATCTTTCAATACGCAAAATGTCTTTGTATTGTTGAGCTTGGCCTTCTCTGAAAGCCATTCTCAGAGCAGAAGAATGTTTCCCACCCATCTGGGAGTCCATTGTGCTCTAAATTTACACCTAGCTTCTCTAATAATTTCCCATGTAGACAAGCTCATAATTTAGCTCACAAAGCTTAATAATTTTAATTGTTACCAGTTCACCCATAGGGCACTGATTGAGGTCATCTTGTAACTGATAACCCAGGCAGAATGTGGGTGAACTACTCACTTAAAACACCCAGAGAACCACCTTCCCAGTCTGTTCTTGTGACTCTTCATCTGGAATTCACATTTTCCATGTGGCAGTTACCACAGTTGGTTCTCCAGTTTCTATTTGGCCAGTGGTCAGTCTAACTTTTTTTTTTCACTTGTAATATATCTGCTTTGGTGTCTCTTTGGTCTTGTTTTATGCAAGGCTGTGGTTGAAACACTTAATATTTTACACTGTCATGGCCAAACTGCTGTTGAAGCTGTTTAATTTCCCAGACTTTTTACACACATAATTGTCATTAGAAACTTGTGAGCTTTCACCTTGTCTCCTAAACTTGCCAAAAACCTTGCTTATTTTCCCTGTTAACATAACTGTAGTTTCATAAGTACCAAACAATTGATCATGTTACTAGTAAAAATCCTTTTTGTGGGCTCCTGCAGTTACTCATATACATTGATTCTTACATTGTTAACCCAGACACTTTAGGAGCAGTTTGTGCTGTTGCGACATTGTTATTCATGGAACGTTTTCAGGTTTGAATGTACTTGTCTGACAAGTCCAATTGTTTGGAGACAATGCAGAATGGCAGCAGACTTCTCAATTTTTCTTTCTGTGTGAAAATATCATGGAAAGAAGCTGGGATTATTGATATTTAAGATCTCAGCTAGTGAAAACTCAACTGACTGGAGCTGTGCTTCTGGAAGACAATCACCATGAAGAAATCTACCAGAAGAGATGGGAGGACACTAGTGTTTCGTTCCCCTTGCAAATGAGAGGAAGCACAAGAGAAATAAATGATACCCTTCCAAGGAAATAACTATACTGTCTATTCTCTAATCATGCATCATATGACAGGCTTGCAAGTAGAGAAAGACCCTGAACTTCTCTTTCCCGAGGACCTCCATAAAGCTGCTGACAAATACTTCAGGCCACACAGTTATCAACAAAGGTAAAGCAGGAGCAGCACATACTGGTTGCTGCTAATTTCCTGGACTGCCCTTGTCTGAAGGGAGAGCCCCAAGAACAAGAAGCAGTGAAGTCAAAGCCACTAAGATCCTAAGAGTTGAGTGAGTTGATGGATAAGGTATCCCTATCTCAGACATCTTTTGTAAGCGGTTACTTGTTTCCAGGAGTGCCTCTGACTTTTGTTAACAAGATTTCAGGTGTGCATTTGACTTCTGATAACAGAATTGAACAAGGGCTACTGAAATGATGGATCTTGTGACATGTAACTGCTGTGGGCAACATTTGGTGACTCTGAGTCATGTGTGGTTGAGGTCTTATTTCTTGGGCATAGGTTTTAAGCCTATCAATGATACATTGCCAGCACCTAGGGATGTGTGAGTGAATAACTGACTTTCTCTTTTCTCAGAGTCAGGCCAAGGTTTTAATTTTGTTTTTTAAATGACATTTTCTCCCCTCTTTCACTTAAATATATACAGTTTCTTTAGGAAACACCAGCCTCTCTTCTAACTCTGGTAAATGCTGTTTTCAGATAACTCCCGAAGCTAGCAATAAGAGAGACAGTTCCCAAACTCACAAAGTAGTTGAATCCCTCTTCTCTTTGGCATCTCACTTGCTAATGCAGTTCCTTGCAAGTTGTTCTTGGTTTCCTTATTTTTCTGCTAAGAAAATGGCTTTTAAGGGATTTGTAAGCTTATACCAACCACCATACTGCACAACTTCCTTCGATGGGGCTCTCAAAATTCCCTACAGAAGATGAACAGAACAGGAAACTCAACTTAGGTGCCCTATTTCCCCCTTACCTCTCCCCCTAACTAATAGGCTGTCTCCTATTCTCTAGTGAGATTTCTACTCCCTGAGCTTGAAGGCGCGGCCCAGCCAGGTTCATATGATGTTATGTTTGACTCTAAGCAATGCAGGATGCCAGTAAGCCATTGGCATTATTATCACAGAATGAATCACAGAATGATGGGGGTTGGAAGGGACCTTTAGAGATCCAACCCCGTGTCAAAGCAGGTCCCACCTACATCAGGTCACACAGGAACACGTCCAGGCAGGGTTTGAAAACTTCCAGAGAAGGAGCCTCCACACCCTCCCTGGGCAGCCTGTTCAGTTTGACTTTATAGTATTTCTCCCAGCTGTGATTTGAAACAAACTGTTTTCATCTCCTTGTTTACAGGGAGTCAGCCATATCTGGGAGAGCTTTCATTCTGCCAGCACCCGTTATCAGGCTACTCACTAGGAAAAGGGACGCCAGCCAAAAAAAAAGGCATCTCTCAACCCTGTGGTGACAAGAGGGAGGCTCTGTGTTAGAGAGACAATGCTTACAAGCAGACATCAGTGTGGCCAGACAAGGATTTAATCCATTTCCCGTCTCCCATTCATTCGTGTTATGTTTCTTTCTCTTATTGCACAAGCTGCAGCTCAGGGTCAAGCCTTTGACAGAGGAATATCAGTGAGATCCCCAGCCTCACAGCTTCAGCGTGTGATGCCTCTGCTGTCTGTTCACTTGCTCTTGGGAAGCTGGCAGCTGCGCTTCTTTTGCAGGAGTGTCGTCATCTTGGCTGGGATGGGATGAGCTGCTCAGTTTCTTGCCCTCCACCCCAGGCTCTTTATTTAGCTTGGGTGCTGAGTTACTTTGGAGCAGTCTTGGCTGGAGACTTCCTCAGCAGTTCTATTCTTGAACTCTCTCCATTTGTGCAGTGAAGGCTTCAGCTTCTGCGCGCCATAGAATATGCCTTTGCTTTGTCACGCTACGAAGTGAACAGGCAACTTGCCAGCAGTCTGGCTGAAGCTCCTAGTGTACTTACAAAAACTGCGTGCCATTTATCTATCTGAAGCAAGGGATAAAGTCTCTAGTTTGGTGTTTCAATGGCAATCTAATCTCTGTGTCTCAGCTTCCACTAAACTCAGGCGTCTGAATTGTACCTCTTCTCCTGAGCAATGAGTTTGGTGCAGCAGCTGCAAGTTAACACACAAGCCTATCATGCTTAGGATACTTCTCCTCACAGAGAAGGATGGTCTCATAGGCCAGGCAAGGATTTGAGGCCTGGATTTATCTGCAGGAGCTTTTGTGACTTCCTGTGCCTTTGGCCAAGTGATGCCACCTGACCTATAAGATGAAAAAAGTACTTTTATCTTACTGTGTTTTATGAGTTTAAGAACAGGACAATTTCTTGATATACCCTTATTGGCCAAAATCAGCCTAATTTCAATTATTTGTTTATGACTGATTGGTCAGCAAAATGATATCTCAGGAGGTAAATGAACAGAGTGAAGAGCTTGGCAGGTCATGCATGGTTGCAGCCTTCAGGAGATATATTTTGCTTCAAACAATTGTTGCTGTGAAAATCCTTATCTCCTGTCGGGAATGAGATTGTGGCAGGATACTCTGACTCTTCTATTGTGCAATAAGGATGACAGAAATGGATGTTCCCAGCAAGGTTGTGTGAGTTTTTATGCTGCTATTTTTTTGCTGTAGTCAGTGGTCTCATAGCTGCTTCACTCGAGCCTTTGGGCATCCTGTCTCTGCAGCACATTCTGGCTTCAGAGAATCTGAAGATTCCCCTGGAAACCCATAGCTGGCTTGTACAGGGATGAGCTTACCCGGTCTCCATACTTTAGGAAAAGCCACTGAAAGCCCAAACATGGTTACTCATCTGTCAGCTTCAGATGTTACTCAAAGGTGGGGGAGATGGAAGGGGAGAACATTCTTGCAGCACGGAAAATGTGGGCTGTAATGCCCTTTCAAACTGCCAGTCATTGCACGTGTGTTTCTTTCAGTGTTCTAGCTGGTTTGGCTTATCAAATGCTATGTGCTTCTGATGGTGTTTTTAGTGTAAACAGGCTACACAGCTTGCATGGATCATTCTTGCTGTCTGGTATTTTTGAATGTTGAGTGTTTTTTGTTGCTGTTGTTTTCATTTAAACTGAACACATTTCTGCTCCCAGAGGGATTTGACAAGCTAGATTGCAGACTAACAAAGCAGGAATTCTGTGGGCTCATCCATTTTTGTCATCTCTGCTTTTTGAAGACTCAGTTACTACAGAGTTAGTAGGAGAAGTTGGGGATCTGTCACTCAAGAGTTTGGCCTGTAGCTGATGTTTCTCCTCAGTTTCAGAAGTTGGAATGCCACAGGGAAATCCTTCTCTCTTTCCAGTCAATTAAATAATAAATCCCAGAGCTTATTCCAGTGCATTAGGATTGCTATTTGAAGTTCTGTTACACACAACCTCTTTTATGCGTCTAATTCCCTCATTTCCCAGAGTCTTACACTTGGAAAAAGCTGCCTGCTCTCCCCTGCAGACAGGGTAGAAAGGAAGGATAATGGTGCTTCTGAGAGCAGGATAAATAGAGGCTCTGGGTACATAAGGGATTAGAGCTGTAGCACAAAGGTGTGTTCTCACACTGGGGAACAATGTGGATGGCTGTGTGCTGCTGGCTGGGCCATTTGCTTTGGGATTGTGCATGGGTACAGGTGTACTCAGGCTGCTGACTGAAAGCCTTTTGATCTTGTTCAGACATGCTGCCTGGGCACTCATCTTCCTTGCTGGTAGGGAAGTGCAGTGCTGCTCTGAAATAGCACTGAAATGTAATTGTTAGTAAAGATAGGAACTGATGACATAGAAACATCTGTGTCTGCATGCTTTGTCTTTTTTCTTGGGCCTGTATAGCTTGGGGTGGGAGGTGTTAAAGTTTCTGTTTTCTAGGTTTTAGACTCTTAATAAGTTCTTTAAACCAGACATGGTTAAACAGAGTCCTCTTCCTCCCCTTTGGCAACACAAGACACATACAATGGCCTCGAACACTCCTGCAGCTGCAGGTTGGTTTTTTTTTTTTTTGTCCAGTGTCTATAGAAGCAGATTTGAAACTCCTCTGGTTGTGTTCTTCCCTGGGGAGCTACTGGCTTTGTGCTGGGGAAGCTGGAAGAGCTGGGGCTGCAGGAAAAAGAAGAGCACAAGTCTGATTCAGAGAGTGATGGTCTCTGGCATGCTTGTGATGGCTAAGGTACTTGTTGTCCCTGCTACAGCTGTGGCACTGGTTTAAGGTGAAGTTTTCTTGTCTGTATTCCATAGAAAAGCTTCCTGGTGTGATCAATGTCTGGTAGGCTTTGAGAGGATAGTTATGGTGGTTTGTCTAGAGCAGGAATGTTGGTGCAGAGAAACAAACGTGTTCTTGATAGCTTCTCTGAGAAACAGTCTCCCTGGGTACACCTGTGAGATACTCTTTATGTTAATACTTGCCTAGTTCTTTCTAACCTCCCTTCTGTCCAAGGCAGCCAAGTACTTCAAGGTCAGGCTATTTAACCTGACTTACTTGAATTTGATTTCAGAACACCCTGATCTTCTATGGGGAATGTTACATTTTTGGCATGCCTGTAAATCAGAGCATGGGTACCAAAAATTAGAGGAGCTACCATGAGCTTTGTTCTGATCATCTTCTAATGCAGAGCTAACACATCTTACAGAAAAGATGGATTGTCTGTCTTCAAAAGACACTAGTTATGTGTCCAGGGCTGGACACACTGGATCGATACATGACTATGTTTCTATAAGAAGAGTAGGTAAAAGAAAGCTTAGATTCCTTAGTTTCCAGGTTCTTTGTCAGTCAAAAAGGCAAATTCATTCCTCTTGTTACCCTGAAGCCCACAAGTAAGTGTTGTCACAACTTTCAACCTGCACCTTGAATAAAAATGAATAGAAGTCTCAGAAGGTCACTGAGGTCTCCTCATGCACAAACTGCAATGACTGAATGAACCACTCTAACAAAACTATCTCTTGTGATGTGAAAATGAGTTTTGCTCCTTCCCTCTCTCCTGGGGTCTGGGTGTACAAACAGCATTGTTTGTAAGTGTCAAAGGGCAGGAAAATTCCATAAAGGGGGAAGGTATTTCCTGTGTGTGACAGGCTGCTCTACTTGGGTCATGGCAGAGACCACTCCTTTCTCTTTGACCTGATTTTTCAGGCTTTGATCCAAGAATGTGACACACTTTCCCTTTCTTGTGTCATGTCTGGCTGTTGTGTTCAGTGATGCTTCTTTGACAGCAAGGGGAGTATATCCTCGTGTGCTGAAGTGTGAGACTGGTTGGCCGCCATCCCTCAATGTGTCCTGACCTCTCTAGTACTTCTAGCTTCTTACCCCATATCAGTTAGTCATCTTGTGCTCACACCCTTAATTAGCCCTTCCTAGGCAGTCACTCAGAGAAACACAAGGAAGAGGCTCTCAGCTTCCCAACCAATTCTTGCATGCAGATGAGCTCTTGTGTCTGACACTGTCGGGCAGTCTCCAGGGACAGGCAGTTGTTTGATCTCATCAAGTCACAGCAGTGGCTGCTAATTGAGTTCTCTGAGTTCTTGCCTCAGTGTTGCCCTACTCCCAGTGGCCTTGCTTTGAACCTCAGGAAACATGTTGGTAGATGACACCTGTCTCTTGCAGCAGAGTGGCAGGTCCTGGTAGTTTACTTCTCTGTGAAGGGCTTGCAAGCCTTCTTCTGAAGGGGCTCATGTATGCTGAGCACATCCTTTGGCTGGCTGGGAAGCAGAGAGGTGCAGGCTGTGGCTCATCCTAACCTCTTCTCTTACTGTGGTTTTGCAGATTTCTATGCCAATGTTTGTGGCCTGGCTGACATCCAAAGGAGAGGCTTCCCTAATTCTGCCACCACTTCTTTCTGCCTCTTGTGTTTTCCACACATTTTCATTCCAAGACTTCTGATCTTTAACAGGCTTCTGATCTTCCTTTTCTCTCCCTTTTCCATGCTTTTTCTTCTTCTTCAATTGTAAGCAGGTTAACAGGCAGTGGTGATGCTTCGCTAAAGGAGTTTTCTTTGCTCCCTTCCTGGAACAGCAGTCAGAAATCTGCATGGTGCCATGTCACATGATTAAGGAAAAAATGATGCTGTGAAGAGCAGAGCTACTTTGGAGCAAATTGGAGCTAGCAAGCTGGGACCACTTCACATGCCTGACTGCACAATGCTCAACAGAGCTTTGAACATCAGGACTCTTCCAGGAAATTCAGGGTGGGTGGTAGACTGCGACAGCTGAGCTCCACGTTTGTCATGCCCTGAGAAGCCCTCGCTTGTTTGAGGATTAAACTATAGCCACTTCCCTGACACAGAACTGCTGCCAAGATTCCAGTCTGGCTCAAGCCACTCTCCACACTTCATAATGAAGTTTGAGAGAGCTTTAACATCTTGGTGTTGGCAGAAACATGGTTTTAAAATCACGGTGTGGTTGGAGACTAGCTGGCTCCAGACACTGGTAACAGGGCTGGAGACTTTCATCTCAAGGTCAAATCCAGTTGTGGTGTTAGTGACAAAGTCATGAACTTCTGACTGACGGTTCGGGACTTATGTGTGGAAAGATGTCCCGAGTCCAATGCCAGGACTGGGAGTTGTGAGACTTGGATTCAGTTCCTGAACTTTGCCAGAGCTGTTCTGAGAGATCCTCCTTAAGTCTTTGTGCCTTAGATCTCTCTGTGAAAAAGCACTGAAGGTCTCCCTACATCAATGTGGTGCCAAGCCCTCAGACTCGCTCGTGACTGCAAACTGCTGAATCCCACTGGATGCAGAAGTGCAAAGGACTAGGTGGGATGAGCTGGCTCTGTCCAGCCTGTATTAGACAAGTGCCTGGATCAGCATTGTCGATGTTAGCAGTAACTAGTGTGCTTTTTGGCAGCTCAGAGGCTGAGCATGTGATGTTCTTCGGAGGCGTTGCTGTCCCATCGCTGGGCGATGCCGTTCCAAGCGCAGGCAGCCTAGTGCTGGGGAGGAAGCTTGTTCGTCCCTGCTCTCCAGTGGCTATAGGAGAAGTTGGTTTCTGTGTTTGGCAGCTACAACCTACTGAGAAACCAATTTCCCAAAGATTGCATTACCCATGAGTGAGCTGCTGCCTGCTTTCCAAGACATACATGGGCAGCCTCTCCTGGCAAGCCTTTGTTACTGCTCCTCAGAGGAACCGTACCAATGTCACTGCAGTGCCGTCCTGGATGTACACCTGTGCCTGCTACTCCTCGGAGAGGTTTTGAGAGAGGCTCATGCAATTTCTAGCCTTGTTTTGCCCTAGTGCCAGGCGAGCCCAGTGCTGCAGCAGAGCAGGCTGCGGCAATGCTCCGTCTCCTGGCGGCTCTCGGCACTGCGGAGGAGACTCTTCCCTTGAGGAGACCCGCGTGCTCCGGGCTTGTGTCTGCCTCGCCTTGAGAGAGAAGCATAAAGCTGCAGCCTGTAACACTGTAATCCCAAAGCTTCCAGCCTCTCCCTGTGCGTGCCAAATTCCTTTGGCTGTTAAATAAGAGTAGGAATTTCTAGGGGAGCTTGTAGAGTAGGACTTCTGTGTTTGCTTTTAGCTTCACGAGTAGCAGCAGTGACTTGTCTGGCTGTAGAGTGGGGAAACGCTGATTTGCCAGCTTTGAAGGGCTGCTGTTTCCAAAGAAAAGCTGGCATTTGTACAACTGTCCTTTCTGCCTTGACTGCAGAATCACTGGTGCCTTGCACCAGACCTGCTCATGCCTGCAGGTAGCCCACTACATTCCTGTGGGGCGTGATAGTACTTGTGCTTTAACTGGCACCCTGTGGGTGCTATGCATTGTATGCAGTGTCAGCAAATGCACCCTGCAGAACCTCAGCTGTGATGAGGAAGAGTGTAACCCTGTTTCAGATGAGTGAGACCAAGGCACAGTGCAGCTATCTGCATAAAAGGCTCCGTGGAGGTCACTGGTGTAGCGTTGTATCAAGATGGTCTTTGTCACACGGATGTGTTGATACACCCCAGATCTGGATGGTGGAGGTGAGAGAAGGAAAGGCATCCAAGAGATTTATGCAGCTCTTGTTTTGGAAACTCGAGTGAGGAAATACTAATGGCAACCTTTGTTCAACATAAGAGAAATCCACAGGAGGTAGTGAGGGAAATAAGATTCCTCATCTCCTCTATTTGCAGCAACTTAGCAACTTGAGACCTGCACAAAACATACTGGTGTTATTTGGGGAGAAGTGCTGGAAAGGGCCAGACGAATATAGGGGCTTAGGGAGAAAATAAGGGCTATTCATTTGGATCCACACAGTGGTAAACCCTTACTCTGATATTTCATGTGTCTCGTTTTTCTGCAGCTGGGGGTGGCTGGGTGCTGAGGATATGTCCAGTTAGGAAGCTATGTTACATATTAGTAGCAACACTGCCCTTGAGCAGATGAGTGCATTCTGCTGACTTCTTGTTTGTGTTAGTTACAGGACTCTCATCAGACCCACGTACAAAATGTCCTACCGAACTGTGACCACACTGGAGTGGAGGTGCTGTCCTGGCTTCACAGGGAGCAACTGTGAAGAGGGTAAGTTACTCAGCAATGTATCTGTTCTTACAGAGCAGCAAGAGGATGTGTGGATGGACTGGCCGGGTTCACTTGGGTTTTGTTCCCTAATTGGTTCTATGCTTCTCAAACACAACAACACATCTACTTCCCTCACTCCCTGCCGATGGAATATTCACATGTAGGCTCCAAAATGTGGTCTTGGAAAACAGACCATACTAGAATGTCTAGGGCATGACCTGCTGATAGATGTGCTCATGCTTGATGTCCTTTAGAAAACGTGCCTTCTGCATGTCAGTGTGTGTCTTCTCCACCTCCCACTGTCATCACCATCAGTTACTGTAGCTTATGAAAGCTAGTTCTTAGATGGTTAACTATAGAAATTTTATGCCTGTAAGGTCCAGACACAAATAATATGTGTTCCCAGAGAGTTTTGAATTAAATTGGACACCTTTTGTTCCCCTTCCTGTCTTAAGTGGTACAACATTCAGGCTGCACAGTCATGTGAAAACACGGTTCTGGGTTTGGCATCTCGTCATTCACACAGAGGAAAACAGAGGGCTCTTTCCAGGGCTGGAAAAGAATGAAGTCATCTTGTTCATTTTTTTTGTGTGTGTTTTCCTTCCTGATGTTTTCTTCTTTAACTGATGCTTCTGAGACTTAGAAACAAGTTCTGCTTCTCCACCGAGTTTCAGGTTTAGGCACCAAGGCATCTGCTGAACCTGTCATGAGCTCTCAGTTCGAGTCAGGTCACACACAGCTTGCCTCTGGCTGGTAAAGGGTCGTTGGGGATCTTCAACATTTCTAAGACTCTTCTGTTAGTAGCCACACCTGTTTTATTTGTACTGCAGTACCTTTGGTGTTAATGACGCCATTCAGGCACTTTCTAAAAAGTGGCAAAGCTACCCTATGTCCCAGCCTGCAGGAGAGGGCTTTGGATCTGAGTGTGGTGCTAAAAGAAGTGAGCCTGGGAAAGAGAAGCTATTATGTGCAGCTTGGACTTTTACCTGTCACCACAGAGGAGAGGGATGCTAAGGGCTGTGGCAGGACTCTCATTTCCAAGTAGCTGCAGCTCAGCCTGGCTGAGGATCTGACTGAGGACCTGAGAAGCCCGTGTGTGCAGCCCATTGGTGCTGGGGGTTTGGACAAGTGGGAGTCATTACAGCTTAGTGGTGCTGCTGGTGTAAAGGAGAGAATCCAGCTCCCTCCCACAGTGCTAGATCTGCCTCAGCAGACTTCAGTGGAAATACAAAGCCAACATAAGCTTGTTTAAGAAAGTCAGTCAGCAGCAATCTCACAGGTGCAGGTCTGTGGAACGAAGTGACAATTTTATGCAGTCAGGTTTCAAGGTGGAACTGTTGTTTTGGGCTTGGATACGTTCTGCAGAGTGTGAGCAGAAAGCCAGTAGCAAGCCAGCACTTTCACATGTGAGATTCTCTTTACCTTTCTTTTTTCTCCTCCCTAAAACATCTGGTACTACTGACAGTCCCGTATTCTTGAGGAAAATATTTAAAAGAAAGCCCCTTTCTAGTACAGCAGTGTCATGCCACTTAATTTCTAGCAGGAGTATTGATTCCGGTGGTGTGTACAGCACCTCCAGCTGTCTAGAGGCATCAGTTTTAAAACTGAAATATTTGCTTGCTTCTTGTGGTAGTTCTTAATGTTAGTATTGCTTGGGATTGTCAGTAAAAGAAGCTGAAAAGAGGTTTTTTTAGGGCTTTTTGGCAATCGGATATAAAGCTTTTTGTACTCTTTCCTTTTTGCACTCTCTTCTACTATAAATTTGGTTCCTCTGAGAGGGCAGGGTGCTTCCATCTGTGTGGGTCCTTCCTGGAAACAGCAGACAAAAGAAAAAAGAAAACTGAAGTGAAAACAAAACAAAAACAGTGTAGTTATGAAGCCACAGCAAATTAGCAGGGTAGAATCTCAAAATGCTTTCATCTTTTTTTTGGTAGTAGTTGTCTCCTCAATATTTCATTTTACTTGTATGTGCAGCTGGTGCTTTTGAAGCTGATGTGAGGTAGGTTTGACTGAAGGCAAATTGGACCTGCACTATTTTTAACTTGCCTTCTTGCTGTGTTACAAATGCTTTAATTCTCTGACAGTTGCTGTTATTCTCTGTGTGTCAGCAGAATGGCAACTACAATGACTCTGAGCTTCCCTTTCAAGATGTCTCCTGTTTCTAGGGGCTAAAGTAAAAAGTTTCTTTCCCAACAGACCCTGGAATAGTAAAGTTGCATTTGCATGAGTAGGATAGGCTAAGAGAGGAGATGATGGATTGATCAAGCACACAGAGCAGTTTTAGGAGTTGTGTGTGCATGGACATGGCTGCAGAATCCCTTCTTCAGATTGATGGTGTTTTTTTTTGCATCTTGAGGCTTGAGGTCTCTAATCTATTGATTCTTTCTTTAATCCCCAGTGAGCAGAGTTGATACTCCTTTTATGTATGTGCTGTTCTGGATCAGTGTTTTTGGGGCAGCTGCTTTAGCCTATCTGAAGGATGTATTATTTGTGCTGTCTATCTTTTTATGAGGCTTTCCTTGCTCTTTTAAAATGTATATCTTTTAGTATTTTCTGCAGGAAGATGGAACTGGGGGAGGATGAACCAAGGAAACCAAGTCAGAGAACCTGAAACCATTCAAAGGCTGCAGTGCAGCTATTTCTGACCTGTGCTCTCTTGTCTCCCAAATGTCAGGTCAGCTTTTTTTTTTTGCAAAGGAAACAGTCCAAAGTGGATGTCTGGCCCCAAAGTATGACAGACTCCTGCTAAAAATCACTTGCTGTAACACACCTTTGATGAGAAAACTCCCTTTCCACAGCAATATACTATCCTCTGATAGAGCAAGCTGCTAAATGCAATTTGATTATTACAGAGTGTCCTGACCCTTAGCTAATAAGTTTAGTTTGAGAAAGTAACCACTTAACTGTCACCAGCTGGCAGACACCTACATTAATGCTAAAGGCTGCACAATGTTTAGGTTTAAATTGTCCTGGGAATTTAACTCTTGCACTGTAGCTGATAAAGAGCAGCAGAAGTAGGTGGAGCTCAGCTCCAGAAATGGGTGGAGATTTTGCTGCTCAGTGGGCTGTTAATTTACTGAGGTGGCAATGACTGCTTCCAATCTGTTTCCTTTTTCAAGTCCACACTCCTTGGGGCTTTGCTTTCCCCTCACCAAAAGGTATGTCAATATTTGAAAGGTCTCTAATCCCTTTATTGTTGTGTAGAGCTATGACCAGCTACTCGAGGAGATAGTTGAAAATCACCAGCTGTACCAGGGCTTCCCAAAGGGTTTCTTGTAGTCTTTTTGGATGGAGAACGATGCAAACAAGTCTGATGAATTTAATTGTCAGTAGATGCTAATTTTTATTTTCCAGTTTTAAGGATTTTTTTTTGGTTTTGTTTTGTTTAAACTGGAGCCCAAGCCTAGGATAGGAAATGAATCCACTGAGCCACCCAGTATGCTGACTGCTGATATAAAGAACATACGAACGAGGGCAGTGCAGGGGTGAAGTGGTTTAGGTATTGCAATCATGCATCAAGCTGATTGATTTGAATCCAAGATGATGCTGACATTTCAACTTGGGCTTTTTTTCTATATGGCTGAAAGTTCAAAGGCAAGTGCAATCTCTTGGGAGAGGAAAAGTGTCCCTAGCAAATCTGGGGGCTCAGCACTGCCCCTAAGCTCCCCAGCTAGGCAAGGCCATATTTCACTTCACAAACCTAACAGATTTCTTTCTTGTTTATTTGTATTGCTTGAATCTGGGACACTAGCCAGTATCCTATTTACTCCAGAAGCAGATTGATGGTAGACAGCTTAGCTGTTTGGGCAAGAAGCAGCTCCAAGAGCAACCTCAGCACCTCTAGAGTGATACCATTGTGATTCCAAGATTACTTTTTTTTTCCTCTCCATGAGCTAGGATAGGAATGGAAATTTGAGCAACCTTCTTCAAATGATGGTTCCATTTGAGATTTGCTCATCACCATGTCATAGGTTAGTAAGTGCAACCTGAATTTCCTCATAATTATCTAGTTAGTGAAGCAGTAATGAAGTAGGTAGTAAAACTTGGTAACTAACTAACCTTCCAAAATATTGCAGGTCAAAACATGTTGATGGAATTGCTGATGTCTGAAAGCTTCTTTCTAAGTAATGATATTTGTGTACCTGTAGCAGAGATGTTGGACAGCATCTACTGTGAAATCTTTTATAGCATACACCTCCTGCTCTGTTATACCTCTTTCTGCTTGTCTTTCTGGTGGCCTTCTTTAACATAAGGACCACAAGAAGTTTCCCAAACTACTCTACGATGTGTCACCCAATTCCCATCCACTCCCATTGCCTTGCTGACTATTCAGCAACCTCTGGCTTCAGGCATAGCATGTGTGTCACCCTTGATCAAATTTTCTGAGGAGTTCCTGGAGTGTGTGGTCACTGTTGGAAGAATACACAGCCTGCTGAGAGAGCTTTCTGGCATTGGGGCTGTGCCCCATTTCTAAATGTTCATGTTCTCTTTTGATACACAATAAAAAACTAGAACAAGAAATCCCTGTCACATTTCCAAAGATTTGGACACTACATTCCAGCATCTGAGTACTTTCATTTTTGGGACATTTTTAATCTGAACAGAGAGAATTTTATTCAGCACCTAATGGCAAAATATTTGCAGTGTTAAATATCTGCAGATGTTATCTTCACATAGTTAGGAAGGCTCTATGCCTTACTGTTACATTGTTCCTGGGGTTTTTTAGCTGCCATCAAGTTATTGTGGTATGTAGAAAATCTTCTTTTTCTTTTCCTAAGCTATTTGTTTGCTTTCCCAATTATACTGGATGCTTTCTGTTTCTCTTGGCTCTCTGTTTCTTAATTCATAAGTGACAGACCCATCTATTTATAGTTAATAGCTTTCCTATTCATTTTCTTTCGTTCTCATGAGGAGTGAAGTTCCCTTACCTTGGGCAGGGCTAACACAGAACTAGGCTGGGAGGCTCTCTGAGTACCTAGTTTGCCAGGATCATTTCACCGTGTTGGCAGGATTCTGCCAAATGCTGCCAAGAGAGAATCACGTGGGGCTTCTTTAACAACTCCTGCTTGTCAGCAGGTGCTGGTATAAGTGATAGGCATGTGTTGTTGGAAATGGTGGAGTACAACAGAAGGTGCAGAGTGAAGTCTTGGGTAACTGACTTGAGCTTGTGAGCTCTTTCTATTGTAGTAAAGCAGGTCTGGCATTACACAGACAGATGCCAGTGCCAAGGTATGGCTCTCTCATGTCTCTGCCAGTGTTGCTGCTTCTTAAAGAAGTTTTACCTTTATCTCCCATGCAACTTTCTTTTGTGTATGAAAACAAACAGAGGAGTAATCATAAGGATTTTATTGCTCTAAAGACCAAAAATGATGATTTACTAGAATAGCTGGTCTATGAAATTGAAGACTAGTCCATGCTAAACTCTAATCCTGACGTGAACAGTTGCCACCTCAGAGGGCAGTGAATGGACAAGATGGACATGACACTTTTCTTTTAAATACTTGTTTTGGTCTCCCTGATAACCTGTCCTAACATGAGGTATGCAAAAGGTACTCTTGCCCTTTTGGAGAAGTCTGAGAAATGTATAATGATAACTAAGGCAGATGTTCATAACTTGGGGACATGCCTTCTGTGGTGTATTTGCTACTTTCACAGGTGGCTGGGCTGTGTGAGAGGACTGGTTCCCTTCATTTCCAGTATCCAGATCTGAAGATACCTTCTAATGGCTGCTAGTTTTTGCCACCTGCCTTCTTAACCTTTGTGGGATGAGCTGATGCTGCTAGTCCATTAAGAACAGGGGAAGGATGAGTTTGAGGAAGCAGTTTCACATAAGCAAACCAGATTGCTGCTGTTATTAAGATGTGAAAATAGCAGAAAGTTGGAGGACTTGGCTAAGTCATCACCTCTGTCCAGGATAAGGACTTAGGCCTGATGCAGAGCATGCTGGAAAGTTCATGCAGGCACTGCCAGGGTAATGTTCTCCTGTGGAAAAAGGTGGATGTGGCGTGTGGTGCTGTCAATCCTGCAGATGTAATTAGTACCAAAACCATGACAAAACATTCTCCTGGAAAATACTCCAACCCATTTCTCTTTCCTACAGAAATTCCTGTCAGAGGTGGTGGAGGAAAGGTGGAGCTGTGTCTATAACAGAAGATAGCCATTTTTGGAGGGCATACCACACTGCCAGTCACATGTGGAGAGCTAAATGAGAGCAATAGTTCCCAATTGATGTCTGCTGTTTGCTTTGGTGCCTTTCAAGTGAATTATAGATAACAATGGAAGAAGAATTTAAACCACTTGCTGAAGCTGTTTCTGAGCTGCTGCTGCTCAATGACTTGATTGTGTTTTTTTTTTAATCAGGAATAGGAAGTGAGGCTTAGGCCTTTCGTATGAAATGCCTACAGTTGGAAGGGGTGGCAACAAAGAGAAGTCTCTTTCTTTCATGGAATTTTCAAGGCTGTTGCCCATATAACAAGCCAGTGTGTGTTTAATTTTTTGAGCAAGAAAGTTAAGAAATGAAGGAATGATGGGGAGGGAGCTATCAAGTGCTCAGTTATGAAATATGTGGACTTAATTAGATTTGTCAGAGAAGTCCAAGACTGGCTTCATGTTTTGTAGAAGACTTCAAGCAAGAGGTAGGCATCAAATTCCCTCGTTGCTGAATCCTAGACTTTATTCTTACTCCATTCCTTGTTCTTCAAAAGGGAACAAAAAGTGTTCCTCCAAATAATGATTTATAATGGAGTGCAATTTCAGTTGAACACGGAGAAATGGTGGGCAAAAGTATGTTCAATGTATGTCATTCTAACATCATGTTTTCTCTCTGTAACCTAGTTAGCAGAATAAACTCAGCAAAGTTAGTGCAGCTCCATTTGGGAGGCTACAGGAACGTGCATTAGATGGAGCAACTTGGAACTACACAGTTCACTCCAAAGAAACTCTGTGATGTAATTAGTAAAGGGTTCAGACTGTCCTTTTGGGTGGAGGTGTCAAACAGAGCTGTACCAGGGACTGTTTTCAGTTCAGCATGGCTTGCTATTTTGTTTTAACGTTAGTGTAAGGAATGGAAAGCTCCCTCTAATCAGATCTGTGTGTGTTAGAGGCTGAGCAGTACTGGGAATACATGATGGGCTAGGATTAAAATGCAGTCAAATCTTAATTAAATTGTACAGTTGGGCAGAAATCCATAAAGTGAGATTCTGTCAAGGACAGTCACAGAGGCAGGAATAATCAAATGCACAGATTTTAAGTGGAAGGAGATTCTGAAGACAGCAGGATCCCAGGGGAGGGAATGGAGTTTGAAGATGATAGAACAAAGCTTCGCTCTAAACTCAGGAGAGAAAATGCCATCCTGGAGTCTAGTCCTACTCTGACTGGGTTTACTGTTAACATATCCTTAAGACTTCCTGACAAGGCATTTAAGGGGTGCCTGCATGTGTACATATGTCAGTGTTTCTCAGAGAGGTCAAGTTGCAACATTTACAATAACTTCAGCCTTGTTAATGCCTAATGAATGTGAAAGCGAGTGGTGTTGCACATCTGAGGCTCACAACCTTGAATACTGTAAGGGGTGCGTAGCATCTGTGAAGGGAAGTGTTTGGCTGGGAAAGGAATATGCCTTTGTAGCTGATGGGATTTGAATATGTCATGCTGTTAAATAAATAGATTGCTTAACTTCACTTACCAGCTTAGAGCAGTTAGTTATGAATATGCATGAAAATAGCATCAGCACAAATGAGCTGCTCTGCAAATCTTGTCAGTCATTAAGGGCTAACTCCTTGTTTTCTAAACTGGACAAGAAGTAGGTGCAGATTCATTCTAATGGCTACATGCATGGGATTACAAAGAGTAGGAAACATTTCATCAGTTCCTAAACAAGTGTAGCCTTGCTAGTTATCCTGATTGTCACTGCAGCATAAAGAACACTTGTCCAGTGGGTCATTAGCTACTTCATGTTCTTAAACAAATGAAGGCTGAAAAAAACTTGGCAGGTGAACTTTCTAAATAAATCAGCTGTGATTCTATGTGCCACCAGCTAGATTTTGAACAGCATTTAATAAAAGGCTTTCAAAATGTGTAAGAGAGTGAAACATCACCATTTAAACAGATCATACAGTGTCCTTCAACCACCAAAGCAGGAAAGATGCTGAGGAATGGCTCTGAAAATCCCCCATCACAAAGTTCACTGAAGACTGATACATTTTACTCTGGACTCATAACCTATGCTTCTAGCTCGGGCTCCTGATTTGTCTCCTCCTTGGATAGTGTATCCAAATCCACAAGTAACATGCAAGTTTGCATTTCATTTTGAACCCAGCAGGCATACGGCAATGAGGTTACAAGACCTTTCCAAGTGAGCCTGGAGGGACTTGTTGGCTAGAGTTTGGATTTCTGGCAAGCAGCTTACTCCAGCTCTGTTCTGTAATAAACTCAGGGTTCAGTCCCCGGCCTCTTATAGATACTGAGCACTGTTGCGTGTCTCTGGATAATCAGTCACTGGAAAGGCACAGATGTTTCAAGATGCGTAGCAATGGGTGCAGCATGTAAGAAAGGCAACATCAGGGTCATGCTACAGATGCAACCACATCTTACACGTGTTCTTGACAGGAAAATTCTTGTAACATTTGTGGTTTTCTGGTTGTTAATACCATCAAATGAGTAATGCAAAAACTAATCACACTCGGGACTTTTTATTTGCTGTTCATTAAGCTTTGCAGTGCCATGGATGGCTCATGCCTCTGCTACAGGCAGATCCAATGGGAAGAGCATTACAATAATGAACAGAGCAGGGTGTAGGATTGCCTAAAGCAGTAACTTAAACCAGTTTGTATAGCAATTCTAACAAAGTCTGAAGAAATATGGGACTACAAAGTGTCCTAGTCCTTGCCTGGTTGTGGAGATACAAAGAGATGGTTGAAGAAATTTCAGCATATCTTCTTCTTCTTTAGCTGTAAATGGGTGACACTCCTTGTTACACAATCATAAAAGAGAGGACAGACTGAGTCAGAATTCACAACTTGATGTTTAGTTTGTTTACAAAGGATGATTTTTTTTAACAGTAATGCTAAATGAGCCTTTGGTGTGTATCTGCTGTAGAAAGTACACGAGGCTGTGTTGGCTACTGGCTGATCCTTCACTCTGGAAACCTTGAGGAACATTCATGGTATATGGGCTTTAATTAGACTACTTCCTGCTGCCAATGACTACATCAAGTGTGGTTCCCCACATCAAGTGCTAGAGGTTTCTGTTGAAGGTGTCAGGTCTTGCTCTCATGGAGAGAGAGCACAAGCTGTAGGAAGTATGGTGGTACCGTTGAGACACCGATGGAAATTGCAAAGTATCTCGGTTAATTAGTTCTTCTCCAGTGGCCAATTTGGGTGATAGATACAAACCTTTTTCTGTTGCGAGCCCGTGGTTTTCAATAGTAGAGGCCTGTGCTTCAGTAACAAAGGCTCTGGTTTTCTCTTTACTAGTGGTGAGAGTTGTTAAATCCATATGGCTTGTAGTAGTGATGGCTCCAAATGCTGCAGCTAGCTGTACTGCTGCAGGGCTTTGCACTGTAAAATATTATAGCCCATTAAATAAGGGGAACAAGCTACTCTTAAACTTGGCTTATTTGATCTTTTCAAACTTACTCTTGAGTGATTAAGCAAACAGTGGCTTTCCAGGCATTCTCCAGTTGTATTTTCTGCTAAACACATCTCCCAGTGTGATCTGCCAAAGATGCTTTGAACACTGTCCTTCTGCTGTGTACTTGCTAGTCCTTGTGGAAACATAAATAAGAAGCTATTTCTATTGCATCTAGTCTGTCTGGGTGGGATGGAGAGGATGAGTGTTGCTTTATGTTTAACAAAACATAAAACTGAAGATTCTTGCTTATTTTTTTTTCCTTCATATTAGCACTTGGAGCAAGACAGCAACTTTTTATTAGCTACACAAGCAAATAAACTATTCTTCTTGCTATATGAGCAGTTCAAGTTTATTTATAGTGTGATGTGTCTATACAAAGGTATCATTCCTGCCCTGCACTTGTCTTAGGGAAGCAAGTGACTACTAGCAGTGGTAGTTAGGATGCTAACCATAAAACTATAAGCTTGCAGAACTATGTAAGTAACAAGATCCTTCATACACTTAATGGGCAAAGAGAATGAGTGTTTAGATAGGTCTACTAATGTGGAGACCTTTTTTTCCTTGAGTGAATGTCCTTTGATACTCAGTACTGGTCCCGTAGACCTGGACAAATGTGAGTAGTGTAAACTCTAGAACATACACCTTTGCCCTGGAATCTGTTTTTCTCGTTACAAGTTTGTTAAGCTTTGGTCTTTGTGGATTTAAGAGAAGCAGAGTAAAAGTAAGTTGCATTCTTCAAACTCATTAATAGCTGGCAGGAGAAAGAGAGGACCATTTTTCCTGAAGTATATAAAAAGCTGATTATTTATTGGTCCTTTGTCCTTGGACTTGTGATGATTCCAGAGTGAATGAGTATCCTTTTTCTTATCCACATGATTTTGTATCTTGTTTGTGTTTCTAATCAGCAGAAACTCTGATCTTCATGTGTTTTTTTTATGGCAGCTTGTAGAACTGTAAATGTGACTATGTTCTAGCAGCAAACCCTAAATCAACCTTTGGTCACTGCAAGCTGGAATGATTTGAAAACCTGTGTAACCTTTTGACCAAACCTGGGCTGATGTTCAAGATCTTTAACAAGAACTGAAGCCAGAACAGCCCTGATGACTTCAGAGTTTCATTATAAGCCAGCTGTAGACCCTAATGTACACTCAGGTTGGGACAGAGGATATAATAGGTCAGCTGCACCTTTTGGGTAGGAGTATGCTAGCTCCCTTGGGATCCATTGAGCAATGACATTCTTACTACTCCTCTTTACTTATCTTGCACTGAAAAGCAGTCGATGCTTTATCCTTTTTCACTATTGCTCATGAGCACCAGTTATCTCAGGGTAGCCTTTGCCAGCATGTGTTGTGGTTTGCCTTTGCTCTCCAGCTCTCACTGTGGCACTGAATGATATGACACTGGAGGCTGCTCCCTGACGACAATCAATGTAGCTCTGCAGAAATGCTGAAGTACAATGGTGTGTCAGGTTTCCTGGTCCAGGTTTGAGTCCCTGGTGTGCATGTGATTTGAAATGTATGTTAAATTCATTGTTTTGGCCCAGATTCTTGTGGGACTTGACATCACATCACTATGGATTGATCCAGGCAGAGATGTGATAGCTCTATGTCTGCATTAGTCAGCATCAGTTTGGGTGCAAGAATCAACCTCTTATCTCACTCGACTAGTGCAGTAGCAAGGGCTCTCTCCCATTTGCTCTTAGCTGAACTGTTTCCCTGTTTCTGAGTAGGTGTTGGAAGAACTAAGAAGTAACCATCCATTTTTTTTCTGACTGATGACAGAGTTGAACCACTAATGTTTGTATAAGTAGAAAAAGTAGCATAACAAACCTCTTTGGAACCTGGGTAGAAAGGGGAGGTGATTTTCATTTAAGATCCATCAATATGTTGATTCTACTCACTCATGTCTCGTAACTGTGAGCACTTGTGTGACATGGGGAAAAAGAGACAGTGGTTGTCAAGACCTATGTCTTTTGAGTCCTGACTGGTGAGCAAAGCTGGATTTTGGACAATTTTTTATGCCTTTTAGATGTCAGCAGTAGTTACGCTGTGTCATTTTGACCTAGAGGTTTGCATACTTCATCCTCTATTCTTCTTATCCAGGACTGTTTCACATTGACTTTGACTGTATTCTGGATATCTCCATGGCTGTAGTTTGACTTCCCATTGACATAATAGGAAGAAGCACAGTGTGTGCTGTATGGGTACCTTCATGAGTATTTGATTCTTAGCAATGTTAATGTTTCTATCGTAAGAGCAACTGGCAGTTGGACTAGATGATAGTTTTAAGTCCCTTCCAACTGAGACTATTCTCAGTAGTTTAATATCTATATAAAAAATATTAATCTCTCTTTTATTTATATTTATATTTAGCAATTGCTGCCTGTGTGATATGCCTGTGCCTTTTGAGCTACCTCTTATGAACTATGAGTTCCACTCAATGCAGCTGTAGATCCAGATTTCTTGTTAGGATCTTTGAGTTGCCTTGGATGTGACAGCACAAGAGTTTTCTCCATGCTTGTTGCTGTAAGGACAGTTTTGATGTAAGCTGAGACATCCTCTCACGTGCTCTGATCCTAGCTCCTGCTTCACTAGCATCCAGTGTGCCATGTGTACAATGACAGTAAAAAAACCCAACCCAAAACCCAACCACACAAAACCTCCAAACCAAAACATCATTTAATGTTCAGGTTGCACATTCCACACCACCCATTGCAATGTCTAAATTCCACTTTGTTGATGCAATAGGATGCTTCAGGCATCCTATCACTCCAGGGCAGTGATTGCAACTCCTCATGTGATTACAGTCACTTGGCCAGCAGCCCCTATCACCACGGGGTTCATTCCTCTCCTAAGAGTGGCTAGTGCATGTGAACTACTCTGTGGTTCCAGCTTTTCTAGCCTCAGGATTTATGTCTCAGTACTGAGAATATGCTGGTATTTGTTGTTATCCCACCTGAGACCCAAAGGCTTACATGACTGTATTTGGATAACTGGTTTATCATATGGGCATACAGCAGGGGCCAGTGTGTCTATAGCTGTCAATCTCCTTCAGCTTACAGTAGATGTTTTTATTGCCCTTGCTTGTCTGGCTGTCCTTCAGTGTTTTAATATGAACCATATCCAATAAAGCTGCTTGAGAATTGAAGATTATCTGTGGTATTCCTCACTTTTAGAAAGGGGAGTTGGTTGAGGGTTGGCTTCGTAGCATTTGCTAGGCCTTGTCTCCTTGACAGAAAACAACAGACTAAAATGATTACCAAGAGCAGCTGCTTAGAAAGGGGCTTTGGATATTTTTTCCGCTTTTACTGACCTGATCCATAGCAATTATAAGTTCTGGTTATTGTAAACTTACCACAGAACACAAGGCATACCTTAAAATGATGTCATGTCTAGACATACAATTCAGGTATAAATTATGGAGAGAAAGTAGCTTGTTCAGTGGTTAAACTGTAAAAATTTAACAAGATATTTCTGTGTCTCTAGCCTTCACTCTTGCATATGTATTTCTTTACCTCTTACCAGGAGAATTCTGTGACTGCCTCTTAATTTTTTTGTGTTGGGAGATGGAATTTCCTCCCTGTTCTCCATTTAATTTCCTATTTCTGCCTTGCTGTGTCTCAAGGGAAGCAGCGTAGCCATCTACTTAGAACCCAGAACTAGAGAGGAAGACCCTTGGGTCCAGTCATGACTCAGGCAAGGTCACTCAAGGGGTGATACACAACAGTCTTTTCCAAAATTGGCTTGCTATTTTGGGTAGCTTTGTTTTATGGGGTGGTAGGGGAAAGAGAAGAACTCCACTGTAGTGCCCAGATGCTTGATTTTCAGAAGTATCCACTATTACAGTGTCAGCAACATCCCTGTAGTCCTCAGTGGGGTTGTGTGGGCCTTATGTTTAAGGGTAAGTTGGACCTTACTTACAGTAGACTTGTGTCTTTGGTTTTGCTAGTTGAATTTCTGTCCAGAGTCCCTGTTGCCACTCTGTATGTGAATGGTGGAGTGTAGCTAAGATGTTAGGGGCAGTCTTGCATCTGGGGACTAAAGCCTTGCAAGCTCAGAGGATGGCTATTGCAGGTGCTACTCAGAACAGCACATACAGAAGTCACTTGTGTCCCATCCATCATCAGATATTTGGACATAACCCCACTGCTTCCTCAGGAGTGCTCCCTTTCTAACAAGAGTCTAGCTGGTCTATTGACTTGTATTAAAATACATAGTTTCCCACACTTGGCCTGGGCTTAATTTCGTGATGAGATTGGAATTGTTGGCTTACCACCTGGTGTAATCTATACCCTTCAGGTACCTGCTCTGAAGTGCAGGCTTTGGAGATGGAAGAAGCCTGTTGGGTTAACAAGCCAGTGCAGGACTATTCTCTATAGCATATTCTGTTGTGCTTTTCCTGGCCTAATTACACAGTCCTCAAGTAAAAGAATTTGGCAAGTATAATCTCTTGTTTTAACTGGTATTTGGTCTCAAGTTCTCCTAGTAAGCTTTTTCCAGTCCTCTCTGTTATAGCATGCTGCCATCTAGAATGACTTTTCTCTGTTTGCTTAGATACCTGCTGTATCTAAGCTCCCAGATCCAGATATGATGCCTCTCCTCACCTGAGGAGAACCCTTCTGTCCTCAGATACCTGGAAGTCAAGGCTTCTACTTCAGGCCAATAACCCTGTCTGGATCTAGATCTTACACATGGACCTCTCGTGATCTTTTTAAACCCATAATCACACTAATTTGTTTCCTGCAAGCTGTCTACCCTGCAGGTCTCTGGAGGCAACTTTTAATGCTTAGCAAGCAGAGATGACAAATGATGGTGCAGAAATTGTTCTCTTCTTGTTGCTGTAGGGACAGTTTTGAGATGCACTGAAGATCTGTTTTGCTCTGGTTTTGATGCATGCAGCAATGCTGTCATTTCCAAAGGGGCACGTTGTTGCACTCTCATTAACTTGAAGTGTCCACACTGTCATTTGGTGTGCTGGGAAGGGAAAACTTTTCTTTGGTATCCACAAACTGAAGCCTTGATTCACTCCCACGTACCTGGTGACAAGCCTTGTGGTACTTATGAATGAACTGCACCGCAATGGCTACAGCATCTTCAGAGACCAGTAAACAAAATGATTGCAGCAAGGCCATAATGTAGGTGCTTCTACATGAATACTTTGTTGTATGAAGAATACCCAAGCAATTAAAACTTCCACTGCAGTTTTCCAATCCAATCCGAGGCTGAGGTGGCCTTAGGGCCCTTTTTCAGCTTTTGATTGAGTGATTGTTTTTTTACATAGACATCTTTCTTTTTTTAATGGCTATTAAACATAAGAAGAGAGTGTTATTATAGTTCTAAATGCTGTCAGCCAAAGTTTGTCCTCACTTTTGCTTCTAGGATATCCCCTTGCAGTGTCCCAGTTTCCCCTTGTTCATGGCTTTTTAGAGATACTTTTTCTTTCATTAAACTCTTGACCAGTTCAAGTACAAACAGATGGAAAGCAGCAGACATCTAACTTCATAGCAGAACCCAGGCCCAGGTCCTAACTCATCTGAAGTGTCTGGTGCTCAGGGAAAGGGCCTACAGCCAGGAATTCTGTAGCCTGGGGCAGGATGCTGTAGATTCCTCCATGGGTTGTCCCTTACTATTCCCATGTCTTTTCTTCTCACCTCACCTCCCCTTTCTTCTCATCTGTTTGAGTCTGCAGCCTGGCTTCATGTTCTTGTTTGCTCAGATGGAGCTTGCTTCCTTTCTTGGACTATGGAGAGTCTTCTTGGCACCTTGTTATGATTTATGGTTTTTAGGAAATGCTCTGCAGTGGAGGAACAGTTTCTTTGGATGATGGGATTCTGGTCCTGCTGCTGAATGTGTGTTGTGAAAGCCATCTTCTATTGTTGCTGGAGTGTCTATTTCAAATGCTCACAAGACAAAAGCAAACCTTTTTGAACCCTAATTAGCATAGAACATGGACTGTTAGTGACAATCCTGCCTAGTGGGGCTGGTTTTGAGCCCATGGGTCAATGCATTGCCTCAGAAGCTTGCCCTTGTCCTGACTATGTAAGCACTGTGTGTGTTCCTCATGTAGAATTATCATCACGTAACATTGTCAGGATTGATGTGAACCTCCTTCAAACAAATGTCATACAGAAGTTTGCAAATCCCATTGTTCTAGTGAAAATTAACTTGCTTTAAAGTGCTGAAGTGATGAAGGGAGCAGAACTTGAGACTATTCTGGAATATTGCACTGTGTGGAATCTGGAGAATTTCCCCACTTGTACTCCATGTGGAGTAACTTAGCTTTTTCAGCACCTTAAGGGCATTGACATACATCCAGGGAAGGGAAAGCAGGAGAAATGCAAGAAATGAAAATGTGAACCAGAGCTGCTTAGGCAGGGACTGTGGCCTGGATATGAGATTCCCTTTTGCTTCAGCTTTTATAGGGTTTTTATTGGAAAGGGAAGGGATATGACCTCTAGGGAGAACACACCTATTCTGCAGCTTTCTACTCAGCTGCTCAGAGATGCCCTTTAACAGGTGTATGTGTGTAGATAATCTCTTAAAATAAGAGGTTCTGCTTCACATTAAGTTCTTAATCACATCTCTTTAAGCATCCCTGGGAGTTCTGCAGTGAGGATCTTGTTTAACAGAAATAGTGTCTCTAGGAAGCTGTTTGGACAGCTATGGGACTAGCTGCTTCTCACTCACACATTGTATTTGTGCCAATGCTGGGTTGAGAACTAAACTTTCATGGTGGAAGGAAAGCAGTGAATGGAGTGTGGTGTAAAACCTGCCACAATGCTGGTCTTGAATTAGATGGTTGTGTTGCCTTACACAGAAGAACAATTTCCCTGGATCTGCTGTAAATATATACATAGACAAACGTTTGTCCTTTGTGAATACTTGTCTTTTTGTTGCATCTTTGCTCACAGATTTTCATGTTCCATGTTTGTGTGGTGGCTGACAACCCACTTAGGCATTTGGTGTCACATCATTGCCTGACTGTAGAGCCATCCTTCTGTTTTTCAGGTAGGGCTCTTAGCCACATCAAGAAGCCAGGCTATGAACACTGTGAAGACAGACCCTATCCCATTGTTTTAATAACCCCTGCTAATCCCTGCAGTGGAGCTTTGAGTGACTGGTGACAGACCTGCACTAAGTTTAGAAGCAAATGCAAATTATTTCTGAGAAAATCTTTCACAGAGCTGACCTCTGCTGGCTGGGGAGGAAGGATCAGATATATGCACCTAGGTTTTCTCATCTAGCCAGCTTCATGTTCCTTTCCCTTCTTTCTTATGCTTCTGTTTCTTTTCTGTTTCCTTTTCTACCTCTCAAGACTCATTGTTCCTGTTCTTTTACAGTGGTTAAGGCACAACCCAGGTCAGGAATAGGCAAAGCACATAGATTTGGGGTGACAGGCTCATTCCCAGCTTCAGCTGCTGTTTTATGCCCAGTCTTTGGTGACTCACAGCAGCTCCTGCCTGTGTCATCATCCATGGATCCTTCTGGGTGACAGTAAGGTGTCCTTGTTCACAGGATATGTTATTCTAAACTCTTCTGCTTGTAGTCTATACCTGTATGCCACCTTCTTCTGCATTGTTAATAGGGAGTAATTCTAGGGAAGCCTGGGATGTGGGAGAAGGAATGGGAGGTAATTGTTTTTTCTCATCTCTCTGATGTAGGAGAAAGTTTCTCAACCACCTGAGGAAGGCATCTTCTGAGCATGCTTTCTGCAGCTGCCTTCACTGGAGGGCTTTTATGTAAATGCAGGAGGGCTGTTGGCTTAGAAGAAGGAAAGTGATACTTTGGGAACTGCTAGGCTCCAGGGTTTAACCCTTTAGCTTCTGGAGTTCAAAACTGTTGACTGCTTTAACATGCTTAGCAGCCCTTACTTCCCAAGTGTCCTGCAACTGAGCTACTGGCTTCTGGGCTTTTGCAAGGCAGCCGTTTTCCTTCCCTGGATCCTTAGGATTCCAGCTGTGCAGATGAGAAAGCAGGGAGCAACCCAGCGAGAAAAAGAGATGAAAAAGAGTGCCCAGGCTCTGAAAAGGGAAACTTTGGGAGTGGCTCACCCCCCTCTCCACCTTTCCTAAAGCTCAGCAGCACTCACAGAGAAGAAATGGGGGCTGCATTTATCAAATTCCTGTCTGCAACAGCAATGCAGTTGTTTTAGATTAGTGTACAAATAGACATTAGTGTAATACATCTGTTGTTAATCCACATCTTGGTAGAAAAGAGATGCCAACACATCATTTATTAGCCACATCGATCCTATAATGTCCTTTCTTTTGTCTTTTGAGTATGTAATAGGTTCCAGGATGTCTTTTATTTCATTGTATACCCCATTTCCTCTTGTCTAACATAGCAGGACGTAATGTGTTCCAGGATGTAATTTATGCCAGTCTGGAACAGGACAACACCAATATAGCCTAAACTTTTCAGAAGATCTTTTGTTGTGTTAGTTGTTGTGCTCTGCTCACAGGTTAGTCTTTGCAGAGCTGATGGGTAGGAAAACTAGTAGAAAGAAAAGCCATTTTTTCTTAGTGCAAGGTGAGCTCAGGGATGATCAGAAGCTCTGGATGCTGCTGTGGCAGGCTGTAACTCTGACTTATTTGCAAGACTCTTGTTCTATTTCAAAAGTCATACAGGAAAATGGTAGCCCACCTTAAGAGCCTGTCCTTGCCTGCTTGTGTAAGACCCTGATAGAAGAAACCCACTTCAAAAAGGAAGCAGTTGAGGAGTAGCTGGGATGGATGGTGCCTCCATTCTTGTGGGAATAGTGAGCTGCTGCTATCGAGTCTGTTTATCTAATTGTGTCAAAGCTCTGTGCCAGCTCTAGGTGAAAGAATGAAAACCTCATAACTGGCTTTTTCTCCTGTTTAGTAATGCTAATGGGTTTTGAGAAGCAGATGACATTCACAGGTGATGAGGCAAACAGGGACATGAGGCTTGTTGAAAGCTGGGAAGTTGGGAAGGTTGATGGTAATTTGCTTCTGGTATGATCATGTGGGGAGCAATTGACAGTGGCCACTCTCTTGATAGCTTCCACAGGGGTCTATTCTTTTTACTTTGTCTTAGTTATAAATTCCATCCAGAAGGATGTAAGCCCAGTTCTACATACTCTCACCTCTGTGTTATCCAAGTGTCAGCTTTGGCCTGTGCCAGGTGTTCTCTGTCTGGTGCAGAAGGACACTGGAGCAGTAGAATGGTCCATGAGGACAGCACAGGATTTCAAATTAGGTTCTGCAGGGAGGAAGAAACACCACAAGCAGGGCCTCTGAGTTTTAGGTTAGACCAACAGTTGTTCTGAACCTGTGGAAAAGTTTTGAAAAGAAAATATTTTGGCAAAGGGAAACACTTTCCTCCTTTTGTTGTTGTTTTATTTCTTTCATTGCAGTATCTCACAGGAGACAATTCACCTTGCACTCTCCCAGCTTCTGTGCTTCTCATCCCATTCTGCCTGGTATGTGTCTGGCTTCCAATGCATCAGTGTTGAGGCTTGCAGGAACTGTAGGGGAATAATGACAGTGTAGCTGCAGCCCTGAGTTCTTGCTTTATCAGAACTTTTTCTTTAGTCTGAGCTGATGTTAAGCACATGAATAGTACAGGGAGTTTGGGAATGGGTTGCTCAAGGTAACCAAGATGTAAGTCCAGAAGGAATAATGTTAATAAAATAGATTGTTGACTCAGAGCAGCCTGATAACTCAGACAAGTGAGTTCTTAGGCTTGACATCCTGTTTTTCTCCTTTAGTCCCCCTCTGCCCCACATCTGCTGCCTCTGACTTGCAGACACTCTCATTCATAGGGCCCTAGCTTAGTTAAATCCAATACAGTGTCATGCCATTAGCACACAAGTCTCCTGTGCCAGGATCTCTTGTTTCCAAGTCTCTAGAGAACTGTATGTTAAAACTTCTTAAAAGGCAAACTGTTGTAGAAACATCAAGCTCTTATCCCTCTCCAAACAGCTCAGCACCGTTCTTCTGTAAGAGGAGATACAGCAGCATGTGAAACAGCAAACAGCAGAGATGCCAGTCAAGCAACTAATTTTCTTGTCAAGACATAGGAGTAGTTTGGGATAGGAAAGAGAGAAGAATGCAACCCAAAGACCTTACTGTCTGCTTTAATTAAAGAAAAATTAAGGCAACTGTGAAATGCTGTGTTTTACATGTGAATAGTCTCGGGATTTCAGTGTCACAGGACACAAACACAGCCAAAATGTCTGTGTGCTTCAAAAGATGTTCAGAACTTTTGACCACTATTGAAACCAGCTCCAGTTGCATCAGATTAGATAAACCTACCAGAGCACAGACCAATAGATAGATTGTGGTGCTTGAGAAGAACTTTCTCCAAGAAGTTTAAGTGTCTAATTTACAGAGGTTTATAGTTTCCTTTTGATGCATCTGATCCCAGCCCTTTTCAAAACCTCATTCTTCCTGGCTCTTCCTATTGCCAGTTATCTTATGAGTTGGTACCTGAGGCAGGTAGTTGCTGTTGAAGGTCTAAGTGACCAAGCTTGGCCCTACTACCATAAATTCTAAGAGATTTTTAGGAGGAATGGTTTGTGCCTGTACACAAAAGACATAGGAAAAGCAGGTTTCACATGTTGGTGGAGGTCGAGACACTGAGGGATTCCACATCTCAAGTGACTTGCCATGACAGGCAGGTGATCTGTAGGAGATACTGCTGCTTCCTTAGTTCTGTGCTTCAGTCCAGTTTGTATTTTCTTTCCCTGGAACACAAATGACAAATATCTGAATGATGAAAGCTGCTTTATTTGCATAAAAATTATCTCTCTATCCTTTTACTCCTAGACCAAGTGAGTTTTGTGTAGTACTGCTGATAGCCTAGTGAAATACAGCTGGCCTGGACTTGTGTGCCCCTCAGCATTGCATGTTGGGACATTTGGCCTCTCAGGTAATTGGCTTTCCTGGAGTCCAGATAAACCTGGCTTACAATTCACATCCACTCCTTGGTCCATTGGTTGGCTGACCTCACACTAAAATAATCTTTAGAGAAGCATACTCTGTTTCAGTGGCTTGTAACAGCCAAGTGAAGTACTTCCTAGGCTGTGTGTGCTCCTGTCTGGTCCTTGCAGCCAGAAGGTTGCAATTATTTCCTTGCTCTTTCAGAGAGTTCATTGTGTTGCTCCACATGCCTTCATATGGTAAGGAACACTGTAGTTCTAACAAGCTTGGCTGGAATAATCATTCCTTCTTGGTAAATACTTCCTCTGCTTTGAAGCTGAGCGGTGAGACCAAGGAGTCATCTTTTGCGGTGGGGTAGAAGTACTGGATGCTGTTGCTTGACTCTGTCCTGCTGTGTCACCAGTGAAAGTGTCCATGCACATAGGAAAGGAGGAAACCACTTTTGTTTTAGCTATGCATCCTGTGTTCCCAGTTCAGTAGGCACTAGGAATGTGATATCCCCATGGTGATCTCTGTGCTAGCCAGTGTCAATGTAGCTGAGAACATGACATCCAAGATCACTGTAGTACTGGGGGAATGGGTTAAGAAGGATGTATACATTAAGCACAGCAAGCAGCAGTCAGTACAGAACTGTATAGGCAAATGCAGCATGCAGTGAGGGAGCAGTACGTGTCTGTGGGGAAGCACAGGCAAAGCAGTCAAGACTGGAGTCTCTTAAAACACCTTGAAAGTTCCTCTTGCGCTTTCTCAGGTGAAGCTGGTGCACTTTCAAATAGTCTTTTACTTGCACAACTCGTGGTCCAGCATGTTAAATTTGATTCCTTCCTATTCCTGAAGCCCTTGGAACTGCTCTGAATTTACACCAGCAGAGCTGAAGTCAGGCTTAAAGTAGATATGAGACTTGGCAAGCTGTGCAGCCAGAATTGGCTTTGCAGATCTCCTTGCTTCTGCCATTCAGTGTATCTAGTCAGACAGGAGGTTTAAAAGGGGTTTAGAAAAAAAGGAGAAGTCATGGTGTGATGGAGTGTTTTGGCACCACTGAGCTATTTTGCTTAATAGTTTAGAGATGATTTAATCTCTGAGATAATTAAATTGAAGGTGTCATTTCAAAAGATAACAATGTCTGTATGAGCTCTGTTGGATTTGGCATAAGCTTCAGCTTGTTTTGTAGGGATTGAAGATTTTCTTGTGTGGAACATGGGGGAGGAAAGGCAGGGATAGTCTGATAGTATTTATTTCCACCCTTTCTTACTTTAAAATAAACTGACATAATGCAGAGCAAGAAAGCAGCCCCTGTTAACCTCAAGAGGGTGAGAGCAAAATACTCCCCTGGACTTAAATGGAGCTTCTGACAATGAAATCTCGTAGATAAGTCCCATTTTCATGTGTTTGCTGCCATGACCTGCCAAGGGAGAGCAAGTGGTTTGTGAAATAGCCTCAGGGGTCAGGAGGAGGCCCATGGCACTGCAAGCTCTGCACGAACTGTTCTTACAGGCGTGTTGTCCCAGGTTCTGTGCCACTCTGCAGGAGTTACTGGGGTCCCAGAAGGCTGCTCTCCCCTCCACTGCCACTTATTTCAACTGGAGAATCTTTTTAATTATATTCAACCTGGTTTGCGCTTGCTCTGTGCCTTTTCTCTAAGAAGGCACCTTTTGCTAACCCCAAAAGAGAAAACTCTCAGCCAAAGTTGGGCAAAACTTTGTCTTCCCTGCAGGGACGTGCTAATCCTTGTGCTTTGGGTACATGTCTCCTCCAGAGCTACGTGTGATGTAGTGGACTAACCAGACAAAGTTTAACATTTAGCCTTCTAGTATGTGACCTACAGGTGACTGGAACACATGTTCTGGAACTAATGTACCAGCCTGCTCCTATAGCCCCTCTTGCACGGTTGGAGGGAGCCAGCCTGTCATTTTCTCAGCCAAAATCCCAGTGAGTTGGCAGGGAGCCCTCAGTTACATGCATCAGTGCTCTGCTGCATCCCTGCCGTGCCCCAGAAGCTCCCTCCTTACCTGACTGTAGCTGGACAGTGGGGCTGGCAGGGAAAGATGCCTGTAGGCAGAGCTCCTGCCATAATCAAAGTCCTCCCAGCTGTCCTTAGAGATGGTTCCTCAGCTCATGCCCTGCTCAGCAGTGAGCTGTGCAGTAAGAGCTTGGTAGCAGATTTCCTATTCTTAGAACAATGTATTTTTAGTAACATTTTACCTAGTTGCTGGATGCTGCATTTCTCTTGGCCTCCATGCTCTGCTCCCACCAGTTTAACACCAGCTGTGTGACCCTCACAGAAAGGCTGTCTATAATATGTGTGTGCCTGCATGGGTTTTTCACTTCAGCTCTGATGTGGAGAAGCCATGTCTGTGCGTTTGAGTGGTGGGGCTCATGATAGACACCAATTTATGTAGAAATTGGCAGGGAATTTTTTTCCTTTCCTAGCAGCAGAAACAAGGGGACTTGGGACCTCCTTCTGGTGAATTACTTAGAAAAACAGCCAACATTTAAAATTACAGGTTTGGAATTGAACTATAAATTCCAGTGAGGTAAAAGATCCATGAATAATATGTCTTTAAGCTGAAATAGAATTTGTTTGTATGTTTTAAGCAGTAGAAAGGAAACAGGATATAATTCCTATTAGTAACATATATATTTTCCCCGAGCAAAGAACCAGCTGTCTAATGGAAAATTTGTGTTTGCTCCACAAATGTTTTTAACTGTTTAGGTGTTTTGGGTTCTTTTTGCAGTGATGCACAGAACTTTATCTTGGTTCAGCTGATACTTGATATGTTGTTTTCAGTTTGGGATTGCACATCCTCTGTAGTGTAACACATCTTTTCAACGTGTGTCATCAACTGCAACAACACAAGATCCACAAGTCAAGTGCAAGTTTGTCTATTTGCTCTGATTAGCATCTTGAGGATTATTAAACCAGACTCTCCTGTCTTTGCTAACAGCTCAAATCTGACATATTCTGTGATTTGGAAAAGTCTGATGAAACACGAGAAGCTATTTTTGTAAGAGGCTTTTTTGCATCGTGTTGGACCCAGTGTAATCGTAGAGCAGTTTTGTGGGGTTGCTTTTTAGAGGAGCCACATGATTTTTCTTGTGTTGACAGAAGTCTGAGTGTACTGGATCAAAGTTGTTGGACTCACTTCTATTTGAGGCATAAATTACTGCAGATCCCTTCCACAGAAAGGTTTAAAGCACCTGTATGTTTGCCTGTACAATGAGCAGAGATGGATGCCAGCTGAGGAATTCAGGGTTTGTCTGATTTTCTTTGTCATTATCATCTCAGTGAGGAGATAGATGACGGTTATAGCTGCACTTACAGTAGGCAACTGTGGAAGACAAAGGATTACAAAAACACTCTTTAGGATTACTCTGATATAATACATGTGGAGTCATGTCTTGTGTTTAAAGTCACTTTGTGTCTGGTTTGGGAGGCTATAAACATATGTGACTTGATTTCAGAGAAGTTATGCTGGCTCAAAAATGGTGCATCTCTGGGTGAATTTGGGCTCACTTACCAAGTGCTGTTACGGAAACAGGTGTCGAAAGGAACCTTCCTGCAAATCTTAATGACCTTGCTAAGGACTTGGTTCCCCGCTCTGAATTCAGCCTCAGAGAGATGTAGAGCTTAGGCTGAATGAAAGAGATGAGACCATGTTCATGCAAAGAAAAGCACCTTTCCAAGCTCTGATTATTATTTTTCTTTAGATGTGTGTCTTAAGAGCAGCAGGGGAGCCTTGCATAGATCTAGCAGGAGGATAAGCTAGAAAGCAATTTGTTTTCTCTAACACAGAAAAGCAGTGCCAGTTTTAGGTGCTCTGGTGTATGAGAGCTGTTGAGAGCTCATGGGTACAGCTGACTGGTATAATGTAGGGGCCTCATGGCTCTCTGGTGCAGGTGGAGGTCAGATAGGCTGCTCAATGGGATCCAATGGCACAAGATACCTGTGTTTAGGTGACTGGATGGTACCCTTGGGTATGCGTTTTGTGGTGAAAGTGATTTTGTGAACAGTGTAGGTGATATCTTCATCAACCACCTGGATGAGGGGACAGAGTGACCCTCAGCAAGTTTGCTGATGACACTAAACTGGGAAGACTGGCTGATTTACCAGAGGCTGTGCTGCCATTCAGAGGGACCTCGACCTTTTCAGAGCTGGGCAGAGAGGAACCTCATGAGGTTCAACAAGGACAAGGGCAGAGTCTTGCATCTGGGGAGGAACAACCCCATGCACCAGCACAGGCTGGGGGTGAGCTGCTGGAGAGCAGCTCTGCAGAGACAGACCTGGGAGTCCTGATTGATAATAAACTGAACATGAGCCAGCAACGTGGCCTCGTGGGCAAGAAGGCCAATGACATCCTCGAGGGCATCAAGAAAAGTGTGGCCAGCAGGTCAAGGGATGTTCTTCAAGACCCATCTGGACATGTTCCTATGTGACCTGATCTAGGTGAACCTGCTTCTGCAGGGGGGTTGGATTAGATGATCTCTAAAGTCTCTTCCAACCCTACCATGCTATGATTCTATGATCTTCCAGGTATCTTATTTCCCACTTAGCAGACCCCATATGCTGCATCTAGAGATGGAGGAAAGGGCTGCTTCTGGGGTCTGGGACCTCCAGCACTGTGTTTTCCTTCTGCTCCATGCCCCATGCTTCCTCTTTCTTTAGTGCATGATGCTGCAAGTCAGTGAGGGCCAACAGTGAGATGAAGATCATGGTGTGATACCAAATGATCAGGTTGAGGGGTACGAGGAAGTTGCCAGACACCTCTTCTAATCCTCTAGAAATGCCTGCTGATGGATGGAAACCCAAATCAGTGACTTGGCAATATTTTGGGAGTAGGACAGGGAGAGGATTGAAAGGAGATGTCAAACTGTGCTAATAACTTTTTGGGGTGTGGAAGAAACCTCATTTATTTTGCTTTACAGTTTTCACCAGAAAAAAAAAGAACTGTCTGATTTTAAATCTCAGTACAGACAGTTTTTCATTTTAACTCTGATTTCATGTTGAATCTCTTTGTGCATGTATGAGAGTTGAGGATTTGTGCACATAGAATCACAGAATCATTTTTGTTGGAAAAGATCTTCAAGCTCCTGGAGTCCCAGCCCTCCCCTCACCCTGCCAAGCCCATCACTAACCCTTGGTCCTCAGCTCCATGGCTATGCAATAGCTCCAGGGATGGGGATTCCACCACCTTCCAGTCAGTTCCAGTGCTTAACAACCCTCTTGGTGAAAAGGTTCTTCCTAAAGTTCTTCTGACAACTTTGGATTGCTGATAGCATTTCTTTATCTTGAAGTCTTTTGAGTTACTGTGATCTCACACCCCATCTCCCAGGACTAAAAATAATAATAATATCAATGTATTTGAAACTCTGACTATTGAATCTTGTATGATGCCTTGTCTAGGTAATCTGTCCAGAGTAAAGATACTAATTTGAAGAGAATTAATGATATTAGATCATCATATAAACACTCTTATTCAGAATTGAATCAACTTGAATTTGATATTGTCTAGAAATAACTAAAACTGAATGATGACCCCTGAAAATGAAAAAGAAATGTGTACATAGGATTCAGTGTGCTACACATATTTCCTTTTTTAATTTCAGACTTTTCTGGGTTTCGCTAGGTAGATGAGCCCTTTCCTTTTTAAATGTAGCATTAACCTATTTGTTCCATCAGAGTAGGATCAAGTTGTTTGAACATGCTCTGTATTGACACCTGGCACTTCATGAAGTATGAAGGTACAGAATTGTCCCAACAGACACACATGTACAGTAAATGTGAGAGGTCCTGGTGTATTCTCACTGCTCTGCATCAGAAGCAACTTGGCTGAAAGCAACACCAACAGAAAAGTGGTGGAAACCCCTATCACCCCTGTGAATGCTGACTGAGACAGAAAGAGTTACTGAGCTCTTGTCCAGCAAAGTAAGCTCAGGAGCTGCCATTTGGTGCTGACAGACAGGGAGTCACTTGCTGCCTGCAGCTTCTATCAATTCCCACTCCATTGTCAGCAGGTTGTAACTAAAATAGCTGCTGGCTTTGGGAGCATGGCTGGCCCTGAGTGAGGTACAGGTCTGATGGATGGGGAGGAGGCACCCGTTGCACCTCAAGCTCTGTCAGTCAGGGGAAGGGACACATCCAGCTCTCTTCCAGCGACTGCCGTGAGGTGTAGGAGAAGGCAGAGAGTTAGTGTATGTTTTGGTTGGGTTGCTGGTTCACCCCAAGGAAAAAAAGTATTGTCTAATGTAAACAGGGTTTGATTTTTTGGCAGTTCCAAGAGAGAAACGGAATTAAAAAATAAATCGAGCAATTAATCTTTTCAAAAAGAAAAATGGAAGAAGAGGAAAAGGGCCCAGCAAGGCATTAAAACTGGAAATCAAGGTTAAAGTTGCTGTCTGCTCTCAGAATTCTTCAGAAGACATCCAAAGAGCTAGCTTATGTCTTTTTTTAATATCCTGTGTGCCAGTACTGCTGGTGAGCTGTGAAATGGAGGCCTCTGAGTTCTGCTTTGTGGCTCGGTGACCAGCTCCTGCATGTGACATGGACCAAACTACTCAGGCCAGCTCTTCAAAAGCAGCCAATAATTTTGGGGATGTCTGGTTTGGAAGTTGCCAAGTCCAACTAACTTCCACTGCCTTCTATTGGTGGTTCAGGGTAGAGAGAGCTTTAACCAGCCATTCCCCAACCTCCTGCTGCTACAGCTGCTCAGACTTCCCAAGTGAAGACATCACATGTCTGCAGTTCCTAAGTTTATTTGCCACCCTAGAAAAATGTTGACTTTCATCTTTGTCTGTCTCTTTCTTCTATAAAACAGCAATGTTACAACCAATTGCTTATCCCTGATAGTTGCTGTAAAGATGAAAAAGTTTCTTCACAACCCTCTTAACTGTGAAGCAGACCTTATAAATCTGACCTCAAGACTTTCATGACAGCCCTTTCTCTTTGGGAGGTGAAGATGCTGTGTAACCATCTATTTTGAACTGATTTAGAGCATTTCTTTTCAGGCTCTTGCAAATCTTGTCCATTCTGAACATGGGTGTTCCCATTCTCCAGTTTGTTTTTCACATCTGTGCAGTCATCTGGAACAGCCCTGTTCCCCGAGGGAGGCACTATGGGGAGTATTGAATTTGAGCAGTATGGTCTTCATCCCAAGGAAATGGTAATTTGAGGTTACTCCAAAGCAACAACCCCAGGAGGACGTTGGCAAAGCTACAGCAGGGACTATGGGTTTGAAAGGCAACTGTGGACCCCAAGTCTGTGAAGCAAGGCAGAAAGCTTTAACTTGTGTTGAATGGGCATTTTTATTTGCATTTGCTGCCTGTGATCAATGCATGGGGCTATTCTCGTCTCCTGCCTGGAGCACAGAGTATTTGGTTCTGTAACTTTAGCTGTTTGGTGTCTGGTTTGTTACACCCAGGCTTGAGAAGGGAACTCAGCAGTAAGCTTTCCAGGTCTGTCTGCAGTTGATGTGCTACAGTCCTACTGGCATTTTTTGATGGGAATTTTACGACTTCTTTCTTGTAAGTTTGGTACACATTTTGTTTTCTTTGGAGCCACTATTGGCTCCTCTTGCCTTTCTTTTGGAAGCTCCAGTGATCAATGCCTTTGGTTGTGGGAACTCTTGCAGAGAAGAGTTCTGTCATCATTTATGGGGGTACAGGAAAAACAGATGAAGCAATGTAATATATGCCAAATATGATCCTCAGAACTGCTCTTATCAGATATCTACAGCTGTACTTGCTTAATGTTAATAATATTTTGCTTAGTTTTGACCTTTCTTTAGAGAAAATGAAAAACCAAAGTGAAGTCTTCTGAAATCAGGCATCTTTCTTCAGTGACTAGAATTACCTGCTTTGATATCTGAAGGTATGACTCACTATTCTTTTGCATCAGGGTTTGGTCTTTTAATACTCATTGTCTGTGTTTACCAAAGGTGGCAAGGAGCTGTTACAGTTTCAGAGTTATTTGGATGCTCTTTACTGGTCAGTGTTACAAGACACAACATTTTATTGTTAATCTGGCACTACTCTACCATCCAGACTGGCATCTTAGGTTGGCTCTTGAATAAAGTAGTAATTCCTAGATAGTATGAGCTAGAGAGACAGATTCTCCATTTGTGCAATTGTAATACCTTTCACAACATTTGTGCTGACTTAGGCTAGGTGACCATCTGCTCCTAAGCAGATTGAGTCATCTCCACAATTAGTCCAAGGCTCATTCATCAACCACTGAATGAATTTATGCTTATTTTTGGATCTGTTTCATATAGTGCCTGGACCTAATAAAGGGAGTGCACTATAAATGCCAAGGCAGGTAAATGAAATGAGTAACAGTGAAAGTTTTTATATCCTCCCAGTAACTCAACCTTATTTTTGAGACAATCTATGTGTGTTTATCCTTTTAAGGGAATCTGTTGTTCTGTCTGGTGATGCAGACTAACACTTCATCTTGAATTTCTACTGTAGCAGTGTTATGACCCAAGGCAAGGCATCCATCCCTCTTGCAAAAGAATTGCAATGTAGGCCATGACCATTCATGATAATGATGATAATACTATTAAAAGAGCTTTCTGCATGAAGCCAACAGTTGCAACAACATTTTTAGTAGACGTAGAAGTGCCTTGTTACGTTACCTGCCTGCAGAAATAAGTTGAAATTGCAGTAAGGAGTAACACACCAGCCAAAGACTCAGAAACCTTTTTTTTTTTCCAAGTGAAAAGCTTAAATAATTTCCCCAGAAAGGCAGTTTGTAACATTAGCCTTCCTAGGGAATGATCCAACATGCACTCTAATCGTTTTATGTGACTGTTTAATCTACTGTTTAACAAACAAAAATACTTGCAGTACCATAGCAACTTCTGCACCGTTTGGTGCCCTTGGGACAGAGATCAGCATCTTGATCCAAAGCAAACCTGCCTCTTCTGTACTTTAAGATATACTTCCAGGCAACCTTGTGGAATCATAAGGAACACTTTCCAATTTCAGGCAGAGATGGACTTACTTCTTTGATATGGATGTTCTGTTCACAGGTCCAGATAGACATAAATATGTTTCTTGCTTTGAGATAAACAGACATTCACAGTTCTGCAAAGCTTCAAGGACATGAAGGGTCTAGTCTATTTTCTGAATGCAAGTGTATTCTAGATAGAAAAAACTTCATTATTTGTTCATAAAACCTGTGTGCATTGAGTTTCAGATGAAGTCCACCTATTGATTCTGTATTTAAGGTTTCAAAGTCCATTGTCAGCAGTGGAATCTCTAGCAGGCTTTCCATTCCATGCTGTAAAAAGACCTCTGTGTAGAGAAAGGGGTGTCCTTTGATGTTGAAACGGAAAGGACTCTCTCCTACTCAGATTATGGCTGAAAAGCTTTAAGAAACTCAGAAGAAATATTCTTTTTTTATAAAAGGCTCTATCCTGGGTCAATGCTTCCAACGCTTCCCTCCTATCTTCTGGATGTTTATTCCACATCTTGACCTCTGCAACTGAGAGTTTTCTGCCCCTTTCCCCTATTCTGTCTACAGCAGATCCCCATCCATCTCTCTTCCTGCTACAGCAGAGCTGCAGGTGAAGCTTGCAAGGCAGCTGTTAAAACTAACAAGGGTCAAGCAAATAAAATCTTAAAACAGCAGAGATCTATGTTAGATCCTCTGGCCTCTGACTTGAGACTGCATGTTGACTTCTACTGTGCCAGGAGAGTGGTTGCATCTGGGTGTGTACCAGTTTATCTAATGCAGTTTAAGATCACTGGAAGATTTTGCTGACCTGTTTTTCTCTTATGCATTGATGAGAGGCAAAGTTCTTCCCTTGCTTACTTGTTTTTTTGGGGGAACATAGCTGTTAACACCACTTACAGAGATTCTAGAGGGAATATGCTTAGAAATCTAATCATTGATCCAGTTCTTGCCAGTTTTGTTGCATGGTTAAATCAACTTCTAGTGGTTAAAAACATCATTCTAACAGGGAGAAGGAGATGCTTCTCTCCTTCCAGATTAAGATATTCTCTAGATGCAGATATTTAACTTGAAATGGCTTTGATAGTCTTGTCATTTAATCAGTGTAAATCTCATGTAGACATGCTTACTGTGAATTACAGTAAGAGTATGGATGCATACCTGTTACTGAATCTTAACAAGTTCCAGATCATCACTTTAGCAGGCTAGTTGACATTTTGTACCCTCTCTGCTTGTTGTGAACATGAAGTACAATCTATTGTGTGAAACAAACATGAGAGTGCTAACAGCCTAACTTCTGGTGCTGAGGAAGCAACTTCTTAAGTTGTAATTAGTATTTTGCTGTTTCCCATCCAGACTACCAGTCAATTACTGGTCTACTGCAATGAGGGCATCCCCGCAATCTGGATACCTGCTTTAAGTTTTGGTCAGTCCCTAGGGGATTTTAGAGATAATACCAACACCAACATAGTGGGATGCTGTCCTGCTGGAAAGGTGAGTTATGGCAGTGGCAACTTGGAAAAAGATGAGTGTTGTGCTGTTGCAGCACCACGAAGGGAAAGCTGTGCATGGATGTATTGCAGTTCATAGAATCATAGAATGGTAGGGTTGGACGGGACCTTTAGACATCATCTAGTCCAACCCCCCTGCAGAAGCAGGTTCACCTAGATCAGGTCACACAGGTACATGTCCAGGTGGGTCTTGAAGACCTCCAAGGCAGGAGTCTCCACAACTCCTCTGAAGGGGGTTGTAGTTGAAAGTTGATGTAGTTACCTGCTTTCCAGGTGAATTGGTGGTAGATGAAGGCCATCATATTTTTAAAATAGATTGCTGGCATAGTGCTTTCTTTTCAGGCCCTTGCATCAGGATTTCTCCTGTACCTTGATATTGAAGTAGCATTATCTTAATTGTTCTTGGAGTGGTCCAAGATAGATGCAGCATTTCAGGCTCGGGGAGGGAGGGGTGAGATCCTCCGTGGAGAACAGGGGTGTTTTTGTGTTGTCTGGCGAGTTGATTTAATTGCCTTAGAGTTCAGCTGCCTGAGCAGCTGAGTTTTATTGCATGATTTGTGTGTTGAGGTTTGTCAAGAGGCCTAGATACTTTCTTTCCTTTCTTTCTTTTCCTTTTTAATTTTGAATAAATCAAACGAGATTTTATAGAAAAATTCAGATCTTTTTATTGCTCTCCAAGCTTGTCCAAACACTGAGCCTGCTAACATCCCAGACAGCTAGGTGAAGAACATGAGCTTTGCTCTGTCTATCTTTTCATTGAGTAAGACAGATAAATTAAGGGGCTTTTGTAATAGTCTGCCAAAGGTATCGGTCGCAGAGTTGGGACTAGAAACTGAGACCTTTGCTGTAATCATCAGACCACCCGTCCAACCATGTGCTTATATTTCAGTGCTCAGCCCCTCCACAAACACGTGCAATTAGTGATCTGTGCTGCTTATGCTATCAGAGACATCTCCATTTAATTTATTATCCTGCAAAAGATCTAAGCTTTTTGCATAGTTCTACCCTGGCTGTGTTCCTTTGTGAATTATTTACGGTAGTATTTTTGGTCTTCAGTTATCCAGTTTTGGCTAAAACTCTTCTTCCTCCAGTTTCCTGCCATCTATCCTTCATGTACTAAGCCAAACTTTTAGATTGTCTGATTACCACATTGCAGACATTGTCCTAAACCTCTGCCTGGGAAGGAGCAGCTTTATCAAGCAGATATTACTGAAGCTGTAGGTTTGCATCTAGGTGGCAAATGAAAATTTCTGGACTTTTAAAAAGGGATGGGGTCAGAAGCTGTGTGTTTTAGAAAGACTAAATCTCTGCTTTTAATAATACAGCGTTATTTTGTAATATAGGGAAGAGTTTTGTTTTTTTAAAAGACTGCATTTTCTGCTATTGATTTTGATTGCTGCCACTTGAGTTTCACAGTTGGACAGTGTAAAATGTTCCTATTTTAGCCAGATCTTACAGTAAACACTGCTTTTCACTTCCATCAAGAAAAGTTATGTGTGGGAAGGCTGCAAGTGATAAGATATTCTCTTTATTTACCTCGTTTCCTTTGCAGTTCTCATGCTCCAGGACAGTCCTGTGATCTTTGCATTGGCAAGCAAATATTGCTGATTTGGTAAAACCTAGCAGAGTGTTTCACTGAGAGTCACAGCTTATGAACTTCAGAACAACAATAAAAGCTTACCTGTGGAAGACTTCTTTGAAGACAAGCTGTACTGCCTTCCTTCTAATTATAACGGTGACCGAACAGCTGCTGGAGACATGAAAGAATAATGCATTGCCTGTAGTTGCTTTATAATCAATGCAGCTGTAGAAAACAATCTGGGTTCTTACTGAAGAAGAGCGGGAAAATTAACTCTTCTGATACCTGAGAGATGCTTTGTGAGTGTAAAACATAAAATCCTTTCTACTAGGGATTTTCTGAGCATGTAGGCAGGATATGAGTAAGGGGATGATAAGGTTTCAGTAAGAAAAAAGGGGATTAGATGATGAAGAGTCTTTTTTATGGCAGAAGGGCACTAGAGGGAGAGAGTAAGATCTGTGTGTGCCTGCGTCTTCCTTCACTTTGCCCAGTACCATACAAAGTAAACCTATATGATCTTCCTTGCATCATTTAAAGAGTTGTGAATGGGTTTACATTACCTCTAGTTTGTCTTTGGCATAGCAGCATCACAGATGTGCATTACAGATAGCATTACTAGCATTACAGATGATAGACTGCCATGCAAGCCTTCATTTTAATTGAGATGGGAGCCTTCTCCCTGAAGCTGAGTTCTTGTTTCTCTTTCTGCTTTCTTCATTGCTAAGGAAAAGGCTGTTTGACAACGAGATCTTTGTTTCATATGAGTTTGTCTGCTCCTGATGTTTATTGTGCAGCTGGAGTCAAGTGATATGATTTGTGACATTCTGTAATCCCATTCACAGCAACCCTCTGGGACAAGAACAGTGTGGTGGAGCTCCAGGTGGGAAGGAGGCAGAGCAGGGAGGATCTGTGAAAGCTGAGGAATCCTCTCCTGCAAATACCCTACAAAACAGAAATGTGAGGACAGCCTCATGGCATCACTCCTGGAGGTTTGACTCCTAAGATTTTAATCAGCAGTGCCTATAATAATAGTGAAGGATATGTTTGGAGAAAAAGTTTGACAGCCTTTAAATGCTCAGGGTTGTCTAAAGTTTATCATGTGGCTTTACCTTGAACTACCCTTTAGGGAATAGCTCTTCTCTCCCTCCCTATCTGTTTAGCTCCTTATCTCTTCCATGAAAAACTGTAGAGCTTGGTTATATTATAATAACAGGAGATTATGAAGGAGCCTGGGAAAAAAAAATCATCTCTTTAGTGAAGTGGCTACAGCTCCTTGATTACTTCCATTCTATTTTGTCTTTGGGCTTTTTATTTTTGCTTTCTTGGGTTAGGTATTTCAGGGATGTTAGCGTCAATTTTCATCTCAGATATTTGATGTTTTGGTACCAAATAGCACTAAACTTCCATTCACATCAAAAGAAATTTTGCTCATCTAATGACCAAGGAACTCTGTCTCAGTTGCCTTTTGTAAGATCTGCTGGTCAGTTTGCAGTTTGCTTTGTCTTCCTCAGGTTTTATTGCTCTAGGTGTCAGCTGCAAACTTGTTCATCATTGAGTTTATACCAATGATACCAATAAAAGGAAGAGGCTTTTTATTATGTGCAATAATGCAGCTAGCCAGTTGTGTGGAAAGAAGTTCGACCCTTAAAACAAGACACTTGAAACTTTCAAGGTCAGAAGAATAAAAACTATTGTTTAAAATGTACATTCTTTGCTGCTTTAGCAGAAACAGCTCTGTGGACCTCTAGTGGTCTAAGGATCAGACTCTTCAATACTTTTATGTAGGATACAGCCTTTAACAGATTTCAGAAGTTGTTTTAAGTCACTATATGAAGAACCACGTCACTGAAAAGTTGCTGGCTTCTGCTCTGGCATTTCAATGTCAAAAGATGAGCAATGTTTTGAAAAGCCAACGAAAAAAGTGCTGCCCTGCAAAATGGGAAGAACAGTCCACCCAGTCACAATAAAATGTAGACATAAAGGAACAATCTAAGGTCGGATTTCACCCCCAATTTAGGGCCTATGTTCTCAAGAAAACATCACGCAACATTTCTCTCGGACTTGGATTTCACAGAACAGTTTTTTTCTCTGAAAAATGTTCTACCAAGAGAAATGTTTTTCCTCAACCAAGACGTGTGTATGTGTGTGTAATACAGAACATGGGATCCTTTACATCCTGAGTGCTCCTGTGTTTTGCTAGTACCAGTTCAATGAAATGGGCTGGGACCTGTCAACTAGAACAAGCCACCTTTAAAGGGATGCAAAATCTGAAACCACACTGTGTGGAAAAAAAACACCCATGTACAGAGGAAGGCTTTCTCAAATACTCTGTTTTAATAATTAGAATGAATCTCAGTCATTGCTTGAAGCATTAGTTTTCATTGTCCAAATGATGATATCTCTGTTCTGAGGCAGTTTGTGAGTCCATCTGGGTTGTGTGCAGGATGGGGGAGGAGTGTGGCAGCTGTGTACTGTGCAGACTGCACCTGGCCTCCTGTTCTCTGCTTTAAGACAGACATGATGCTGTGAGGACACGAGGGAAAAGGGGAGCCAATCCTAGTTTATGGTACTCTGTCCCAAGCAGTTCGTAAAACAGCCTTATGTTTTAAAAAAATGGCAAGTTAGTCCATACAAAAGAGCATGATGTGTCTACTCAGGTGTATGTATTCTGTCCTACATTCATTTCTCTGCTGTTCTAAAAGCAGATTTTATTGCAGCAGTAACTAAAGAGTACCCAGAACATCAGAAATTTGATACCTGAAAGGACAATTTATTTTCTTTTTAGCAAGTGATTAGGCTGTGGTGATCCCCACAACAGACTAGAAAGGGGAAAATGTGGGTCATTTGTGCTTGCCCAGCTGCGGCAGATAGAGACAGTCGATAGAGAGAATATAGCAGAAAGGTCCGCTGGCCACACCATTGCTATCGTGCAGTCATGGCAAAGGAGAGGAGTGTGCAACTGGCCCAAGACTATCCTTCCATTTGAGAATGTGTTCATAGCAGTTATTGTAATGTTTCATAGACCTGATCATGAACTTTCCAGCAGTTCTTTAAAAGGAAGCTGCTGTTGGAATTAAAGGTGCAAGTTGTTCAATGTCAACTCGTGCTTCAGAGGATTTGGAAGCAGCACTTGTATTCAGGCTGCCAGTGTTATTTCTTACAGGTACTAATTACTCCCCTCAAAAAATCTTACTTAAGTGGAAATGAGATGGGAAGGGGAACCCACTGAACTCAGTGTCAGAATCTCTTGCAACTTTTTTAACACTGTCAAAGTGTTTATGAGGGTTTTGTCCTTTCTAATGTCAAGTTTTCTGGTGAATTAAATAGTTTATTTTTTAAATCAATTGGAATTGATGGGAGATGTTTCAAACTAAATGAGGGACCTTGCCTCCCTGATGTCCATGGGCATGGTTGTGTTTGCAGTTCTTACATTTCAGTGTTTTTTGGGCTCAGTTGTTGAGACAAGGGGAACAGAGCAAAACAGTGCTACCTGAGAATCTTTTCAGCACTTTAATCTAGATCACTGGTTACACAAAGAGCTCCAGACTCCAGGTTTCTTTAATCTTGTTGAGAACAAGGCTAGGGCTGCTGCTGGCTGCTGTGATGACTGTCTTGCTCTTGAGTTTTGCCTTGCAATTAGAAGAGTTCACCCTCACCTTTAGATTGATTCTTTTCGTCCTGAAGTGTCTGAGTTTCCTGTGTAGACATGGCCACTGGTTTTGGATATGGGATTTGGATCTTGGCCCATTTCTAGCTGACTAATCCAGTGTTGTGATGCGAGAAGGCTACAATTAGTAGGCAAGAGATTAGTGTTGGCATAGTGAAGATGAGAGACAAGGCAGCTGAATGATAGGATGCCATTCTGCAATGTCTAAACTGGAAGATAGAAATCTGTTGTGCAAACTTCAGCCTTTTCCAACAGGAAAGTGGGCCTTTGTCTTATGGGACAATGTTAAGGCACAAAGCCATCCTATATGCTTTGGGCGAGGAGCTTAACAAATGAGCTCATTTCTACTGAAACTCTAGCACTCTGAGCATATTACTACTATGGATGCATGTAATTTATTTTTGTCACTGACTGATTCATAGGGTGTTCTCTTGCAATTTGCAAAAGCACCTCGTGAATCATCTAAGCAGGAATTAGAAAATTAAACGCTTCTTTCCTCTTCTGAGGCTAACCCTTGGAGCCAGGCTAGCTGGGGGAGGTGTGAGGGAAGGGCGTGTGGCTGCGCACAAAGAGTTGTGTCAGCAGTTTCTCCTCTGCTTCTTTCAAATCTGAGCTTGGGGGACATTAACTTGTCAAGGAAGCCACTTGTTCTGCTTAGTACACTTTTGTTGCAGAGGGGGTTGGCTCTCACTGCATGGGTTTGTGTGGGTTATAGTGGATACAGCTCTACATTCATTTTATGTGGCCAGCTCTGTTTTGTGGTTATGATCCACTGCTACTTGTTAGGCTACAGAGCTCTCCTCTCAAACCAAAGACAGCTTACAGCCAAATTTCCCCAATGGGCAGTACCTTTGTACTGTTGGTTTTGGGTGTCAAGCTTTAGCAGATATCCCTAAGCACAGCGACTTCCATTTGCAGACAGAAACAGGCTGTGGACACCTCAGCCTGCTATTCCATGTGTGTCTTTGTCTTCAAAACTCCCTGTTGATTGCCATCACACTGTTATGTTAAGATCAGGTAACTGCTCCTCAGTGAGCTTTTCTCATTTTACCTCTGGAGCTGGTATTTCAGGAATCGTTGGCTCTCATTCTTCCTTCCTCCCTTTCCATCCTGCCCCATCTTGTGCTCTAGTGCCTGATTTTTGTCTGTGCCTCAAAGTGCTTCAGTCAGTTGATTACTTTTTTTCCCCCTTTATTACCACCCTGAAGTTTTGACATGGTGTTTTGGGGCTGGGTTAGGTAATGTGCTGAGTATCCCCAACTACACAGACACACACAAGGGATCATCTCAACCTTGCAGAGTCCTTCTACTAATCCTTGTTTTGCAAGAGCTAATGAGTTGGTTATTTTATGGAATTAACTGAAACCTAACAGGATGAGTAGAATACTTCCTTAGCAGGTGGACCAGTGAACCTTGCTAACTCGTGAGAAAGCCAGAACACTGCTACAGTATGATAGGAAAAAAGAGTGTCTGAGAGAACTTGGTTCACCAGAAAGAAACACTGCATCTGTTTTACCTTTAATATACCTTTTGCAAAGAGGCTTAGGAGGGTGGAAACAGCTGTTGTTTAATTAGAGTGTTCCTCCTTTTGCAGGGTTTTCTCTTTTTAATGACTCTACTATAGCTTCAAAAAAATATTATAAACATATTGCAAGCATATGTTCTCCATGCAGAAACCCACAAAACAATAAACCTAATGTTGAAAACCACATTAAAACGAGGAAAAATCACTTTGCTAATGTTTTGTTTCATATGATTTTTTAAGACTTGGAATGGGATTGAGTCGATTTTCTTGGCTGCTAATCAAAGAACCAGCATGCTTCACACAGGAAAAATGTAAACTTCGGAGGGCCAAGGTTTTTACTTTCAATGCCCCTTTCAGACAGTGATTTTTATGGGTTAACAAGTGTTAGCCAATCCTTCTCTGACAGAGACAATCAGTTTGTGGGTATCTGAGAGTAGCCGACTTCCCTTTAGGGGACCTGGAATCACTTAGATCTTGTTAGCCCAGCGATTAGGGTTGTTGAGTTTTCGGTGTGTCACCATTTTTGTAACCTGTTAAGGAAATAAACAATATTTACAAAGGGAAATAAATGAATGTGGATTCCTCAGTTAATTGCATTCATGTCTTCCTAAATCAAGATGCTTTATTTGGATTTGCTGGAGGGCTACAATTCTTGTCAAAGGCTGATTGATTTGGACTTTTCTGTGCCTTCATCTGGATCTGATTCCCTCTTGGAAAGTTGACTAGGAACAGAAACATCTTATAGAAGGGCTTTTCACTTGCAGCCCTTTACAACTGTAATTGCAAATTATCATCTTCAATTAAGATAGGGGAAAATTATTAGTAAAAAGGTACTTGGCTCGACGAGCTCCACACATTGTAATTTTATCTAAGAGTCTTCTGACTACTTTCACACTACATCCTCTGAGTATTCAGAAGTGAGCCTGTTGGTATCAAACTCAGTTATATGATCTCCTTTGTCAATGTGATCATCTCTGGTTTTAGGTGTTTACAAAATCCTTTTGAAGACTTACAAAACTTCAAGAGGACAGGATGCAATGCACTGGTTTGTCTTCTCTGACTGGGCTGTCTGCAGGAGAGAAAACTCACTTGAGTGCACAAAAGACTCAAGGGAATGCAACAGATGAGTTAGCTGCAAGACGAAGATATCACAGATGCCATATTGAGACAAACCGGTGGTCCCTTTGGCATTTTTCAGTGCCTGATGGAGGGTCATCTGCGTACTCAGAAATGTGAGAATATGAAGTGGAGAATCATAGTGTTGTACACAGTCACTGATCAAGAAGCATTGTGCTTGGCTCAGGAAGTCAGGAAGGGTGCTCTGATGCCATATGAGGCTGTTTTAGGCTGTTTTAGCTCTTCATTTCTTCTGTTAAGAGTTTTCATGGGAACCAGACACCTAATTCTAGCTGCAGCACTGGATTCCTGTATAAAGGATCATTCCTTGAAGGTGTCAAATCACTTGTCATGTGGGATTGTGATACAGAGACTGTAAGAATCTTAGCCTGAGCAGTCAGGAGGTGCTGAGTGAGCCATTTCTCATGCCGTGGGGCTGAGCCCTTTCTGGGCATTACCCAAAGCTGGTCCTGAGTATGTTTCACCTGTTTTCTTAACTACTTGGGGATTCTTCTGCTTAATATTCTTTCTTGTATGTGCACTCTTAAGCAAAACAAATTAGCCTAGATTCTTCAGTTTCCTTGGCTTTATTTCCTGTGCATCAAACTTCTGTCTAGCTGTGCAACTGGCCTCCAGCCCTTTAGTTGACTATCTTCCCTCCATATGGTCTGCTGCAGCACCTGAAGTACAAGCTGTCAAGACTGTGGCTTTTACTCTTGGATATTATCTTCCTTCTCTCAGAACTCTCAGTTGCTCCTGTGATGAGCCTGAATGTGGATAATTTAATAAGATGGAATAGGTGTAGTCCTTAAACACATTATTCCTCTGCAGCCATGTTGATCTGATAGAATTCTGCCTTCCTGTTTTAACTCCTGTGGTTCAGTTTTAGCTGTAGGTACTTCTCACTTCTTTCTGTGATTAACTTCCAAGACGCTATTAACCCATTATAACAAGACTGTGATATTCTTATGCAGAAGGATAAATTGTGTAACCTAAGGTACTAAATTTTAGGCTGTACCTCTGTTGCTCATGAACTTTTGTTCAAATTAGTGCTGGCTTAGGTATTTATGATGAAAGACAGCAATAGTGTGTTGGAGGAGCAATTGAGTGGCAGCTGCCTGACAAAAATGTCACAATTCCAGACTGTCCTGGTTGTGATTTGAGGCAGACCCAGGTCAAGTTAAACCAAACCAGCTCAAGTACCTTGAATTATGAAGATATTCAAAGCTTAATTCAGAAGATGTAGGTCAGGACTGTCTCAGTGTATGAAAGCACCAGAAATACAGACTGTGAGTTTTTTTTTCCATGCAGTACATTTCCCCAGTATTGCAGATTTGGATTGGACCACCTCTCTTTCCAGACTGCCCTTGACCTATGTCCAAATGCACATCTCACAATCCAGATGTCTGAAACAAATACAGCCTATGTGCAAATTGGGCAGGAGGATTGTGTCCTGCCAGTTCCTCCTCCTGCTTGCCCAAGGACAAGGAAATCCCCTGTGCAAGTCTGGACAGTATATCACTCCTTTTTCTTATTCCACACTGACTCAGCAGGTTTCAGAGAAAGCCTGGATTTTCATCTGGCATGGAAGGAAAAACAGTTACCTTCCTATCCCAGTTCTTTGTAGAAAAGATCTAAATTGCCATCACAGCTGTGTATAATGTCCACAGAAGAACAGGATACATCCAGCCACTGTGCCAGCTTCCCAGTTGGCCGCCCTTGATTCCTGTGCAGATGATTAGGAAGCGAGTGAGTGAGTGAGTGACAGCCTGTTGCGTGCCATCACAGATGCTGGAAGCAGCTGGAAGTGCAATATACCATGTAACTGTTTTGCATGGAAGAACAGCCACCACTTATTCCCTTTTGTATAGTCTGCTTGGGTCACTGTTTGATGTGCAATACCTCTTTCATCTGAGGCTTGGCAGCCTGTGCTTTCCTGGTTTGTTTAGCTCTTTTTCAGAGATAGAGATTAAGAATTAATTTTTTTTTTTTTTTTACTTTAAGGAGGTGTGGAGAAGTCCTATGCAATCCATAATTTGGTTCTCAATTGAGAGCAGCTAAACTTTCCAGGAAAGGATGCGTACCCTTTTGGCATGAAAATCCATGGATTTTGTTGTTTCTGGTTTCTTGCCCGACTTCAGAGATCACTGACCATATGTAACTCTTACCAAAGTCACTGGTGTACACAGAGACTGAGAACTCCTGAAAATCAAATCTTCCTTGTCTCTGTGAAGTTAATCTTACTGGATGACTGGAGGAAGTAAACTTTGATAAGTGATGTCACCCATAAGGCAACTTGCACCTCACCCTGCGTTTCTTTATGGTGATTGTCAGACAATGATTTAATCAATGCTTTTAGTAACAAGCACATTTGATTCCTGAATGGAACTTGTTAATCAGAAATCGCTATGAAAGGATGTAAGTAGAAACCTACAGTTTGCCACTGCTGTTACTGCATCATGAGAGTGTCTTTTTACAATTAGAAAGAAATGTACTCCAAAGGGTACATTATATTAAATAGAAGAAATATGCTGTTAGGTTGCAACTTGACCTCAGGTTATGGTTAAGGTGACTAAAGAATAAAACCAATGAAGGAGAAGCTAAAAAAGGACTTTTCTGTGTAAATGAATTCCATGAAAATGTTACCCAAAATATATTGCAGGGGTAACTGAATATAAAACAAACAGAAGGTAAACCAAATAAAACCAAACCAAAAGCATAATCAAGGTGGTAAGGAATAATATTCAATTGTCCAATACACTGAGGATTTGTAAAAAAAAAAAAAGGAAAACAAAACCCCAGCTGATGAAAAGCACTTTCTCAGGGGTATTTGCTCCTTCACACATAGTGAGTCTGTCAGTGTTTCCCATCTTTTCAAGGGGTTGTGTTGGTTTTAATTACGTGATCTTTGTGCTCTGGTGGAATATGTGAAACACAGCAAATTTTTAGCTTGAAAGGAAATAGTTTAGATTATATTAGAGTTTGACAGAAAGTGTTTGGGTTAGATATAAATAGTAGCTAATAAATAATTTGTAGAAAAAATGGATACACTGAGATACTAGTGCAACCCTCTAAAAAAACCCCAGCTTATAGTAGCTCCAACCTGAGGTAGAAGGGCTCAGAGAGTCCAGAGAAGTGTCTCCAGGGCTCACAGGAGATGGGAGTGATGTGGCTGCACCTGCATTGCTACTGGAGGAGCCACACAGAGACATGCTGAGCCACATGAACCACACCAAAGGGATCATAAGAAAGAAGTAAAGGAAGTCATTGCTTTGTCAGTAACTGAATTCAGTTAAGGGCTTGATAACTGGAAATAGTGGAAAACAAACTGATGAACCATGCAGGTAAGTAACTGTGCATTTCTAAAGAACAGATGTATGAGTCCCAGTGTAGAGGAAGCAGATGAAGTCTTTGCAAGATCCCAGCTCAAACTGCAGAGTAAAATTTATGTTCCCAGTGTGGTGAGCATTTCTGTGGAATGAGCTAAAAAACCCAAACCCTTAGAAAAAAGTTGGGATCCCAGAATTTTGTGGTCCTGAGTGCAGAAGGCTCCTCAACTGAGGGGGAAATTGCCATATAATTGTAGCTTTGAGTGATTAAACCTCTGAATGGGATTTGTAATCATTAAGCTAAATGTGCTTTCAATAAATTTGTGTATCTGCTTTCTCAGGGCCCTTTGGCTCGGTTGGTTGGTTTGCAACAGTGGGTGCAACTGCATGTGCATTCCTGGGGTGTGCTGGGAGCCACTGATAGGAGCACAGCAGCGTAGGTGGTGGGCACTTCTGTACATGTGCTCTCCAATCTTTCAACATTACTATGCATGCTTTAAACATTTTTGTTGGCCGTTAAGTGAGCAAAATGAAATGTAGCATTCAATTTGAGATGAGCCGTTGATTTCTATAAAACACACACAGATTGCTTGAAGTGGTTGTGGAGCCTCCAGCCTTGGAAATCTTTGAAGAACCACTTAGGCAAACATATCAGGAATTATAAGAGCAGAGCTGATCCTGCTTTGGGACAAGATGCTGGGCAGATGGCCTCCCCAGGTCCTGGCCTCGTGGCAGAAGGTCAGGGAGGCATTTCAGAATGAAATAAAAGCCAAAGCTCAGACCTCTGTAGATCAGCTCTGGCCAAGAAACACGCCCATTATTAGCAAGTACAACAGAAGAATTTGAGCCACTTGCACTTCATGAGCATAAAAACCCCCTCAGTCCTGAAATAGCATCCAGTTGTTTAAGTGACTCAGATTTTTGCTTTGACAGCGTGCTTGGTAAGCTACATTGTTTTGAATGATTTGCTGCTCAGTTCTGTGACATTTATTGCTTTTTGGATGAAAAGGAGAAAACTCCCTGAGGTCTGTTTAGAATTTGTTCATCTGTAATTTCCACGTATGTTTCCTTATTTAGTGGTTGGAGTTGGAAGTGTGTGTTGGCATTCCCTCCCTTCAAATTTATTGAGTTACACTCAGTAGAGCCTCTATTCCTCTCTGTTGGGCAATGTGTACAAAAAGGCTTATTCAGCAGTTGCTAAATAGGTGATAGGTATGTGTGGTTTCTTCCCCTTTGGTGCTCTGTCCTGTTCCCAGACTTGCTTACAGTTGCATTTTGGAGAGCACGTTTGGAATGAAGAGCTTGCTTTGAGGACTTACCCCAGAAGGCCCGTGCCTGGTGTTGAGATGCAGCCCACTCATGGCGTGTGACACCATTGCTGTGACAGCGCCTGGAGGAGCCATGTGATGGGCAGTGGAGTGTGCTGGGGAAGGAGCTGCTGGCCAGCCCCAGCTCCCAGCTGCAGGGAACAGAGCCAGTGAGGGCTGGGGAAGAAGTTGATGTCATTGGCTTGACCTGGAACCCACCCACACACGTGCCCAGCCCCACCGTGGATGGGGGAGATGACTGTCATCTCCCACTTGCCCACCACTCCTGGAGCACCTCCTCCCTTTTGCTCTCAGAGGTTTTGTGGCTAGTGACTTGCTGCTTTCAGCCGTGGGAAGGATTTGGGATGAAGCTTGTAGGTTCAGGAAGGTCAGTGTCTTGTGGTCCAGCAATCCCAGTCCTGCTGCTGTTTTTCCTTAATATTTTGTTGTCTAGACAATCCTCTCCAACATGTTTGTGTTACTATTGGGGGCTCATTTCTACATATCCTGTGGCACCTGCAGTGGAGATAGGACAAGCAGCATGTGATTCCTGGGACTGTCAGGAGTGACACCTTTGCAACAAAGCTTTACTGCGGGTATTTCGAGTTGGTTTTGATTTGTAGCTCTGGCTGTTGATGAACTGCATCACTGTCACACTGCAAAGCAAAGCTACATGTGGCTTCCCAGGTACAGAGTTTGAGTCTTAAGATTCTTGAAGAGTTCAAAAGTCAGATCAATGTTAACACAGGAGAGATGTGGATTAGATCTTAGTTCAGCTACCAGCATTCACTAGTAACTGCTTTGTTGCACTGATAAGTTAGTGCTGCAGAAACTCTACAAATTTCTCTTGCTTATGCAGAGAGAGAAACTTAAGCGAATAATTCAACAGTAAGGTACGGTCACTTCAGATTCAGAGTGTGGGTGTATGGTCTCACCTTCCAGCTGGCTTGCTGGTTGAGGAAACATCAAAGACCACATAAGCAATAAGTTCCAGATAGCGCCCATGTGCTCCAAAAACTTCTACCAGAATCGTGAGCAGAGGCATAAAAGTGCCAACATTCAAGTAATTCTTTCCAAAATGCTGCCAGAAATGATTTAATAATGTTCCACTCCTAGCAGTTCTTCTTTGTCACTGTTCATTGCTGCAGAAAGTCCTCATGGTGTTCTCTGGACTGTACATGCATTGATTAAGATCAGGCTTGAATTTCATCTATTTCCTCATGTCTTGTTCCAGTCCACTGCAAATCCTCATTCCCCACCCTCCACAGGCTAGTGAAAGTTTCCGTTCTGACCACAGTGGCATTAGCAACTTGGGTATTAGTAACTCATTTAAGCTCTTGTAATTTCCTCTGACCACTGTCTGGCAGAGCAAAAAGCTGCAGCAGGAGGCTGTGGCCCACTTTCCATGCAATATGTCACTGTGTTTTTTTCTTCTAGGTGAGGCAACTGTGTAAGTCAGCCAGGAGAATCTGATATTGCTGGAGATTATGTGACATTTTAAGCTATTTTATGCCTGATGTACTTACATTATCTGTTTATAGGTAGATCATTTTGCAGGAGTTATTTGAACAAATCCACGGTATAGCTTAACCTCTTTGATTAGCTGGTGTTTAGTCTCAGGCTTTGCTGTGTGCCTCCTAAATGACCCTCTGTGACATTCTCTGGTCTGTGATGATGAAGATGGAAGAGATCCTCTATCTTCGGTGGCTGTGAAGTCTCTCTGCTCTGTTTAGACACACAGGTCCCAGTATTGGTTCTGACTTTATTTAGCCATTGCACATGACAAGATTACAGCCAACTGCTCAGTGAGTGGCAGATGCATGTTATAAGTTAACAGAAAAATACCTAAGAAAGAAGATACACTTGATGTGTAGGAGTACAGCTTCTCTGCAGTAGTTCAAAGACACTGCAATTCAGTCATCCTCAAGGTCCTACCTAATCCCAGGAGGCTACCTGCAAATTTTTGAAATATAAAGAGTTTAGTCCATTGTCTTAGGGTCTGTGTGTGTTTGGGGACAATCTCATTGCATACATACAGGCTTAAGCTCCTCTCTTTTTCCTCTAGTGTAGCTGATCATACAGGAGTAATAGTGCTTTTAGCAACAGAATTCAAACTCTAAAAGTCTACTACAGACAAGAAGACGCTTGGAGTTCTGTAGGTGCACTGCATGTTACACTAGTGGAGATCCAGTTCACAGCAGGGATCCTTGTTTTCAAGTGAGTGTTGCCTTTATGAAAGGAACAGAGAGCTCAAAACTCTCAGCAGTCTTAAGTGTGCTGCACCCTAGAAGATAGGGACATTTGTTCTGAGTGAGCACTCACATTGTGTATGCTGATGGCAGCTCGGGTCAGCTTTGTGTTTACCTTTCTGACACTGATGCTCTGGGGTCCTTGGATGAAAGACTGAACAAAAATACCAGCCGATGAAACACTTACGGAAAAGTACAGACCTGTGGAAGTACTCAGGCTGCCCTCCCCAGGCCTTCAGCCTCTATGCAGGAGGGATTCACAGCCCCTCTCTTTAGGAGCCTCAGAAGCGAGACTTGTCTAGAATGTCTCCCTTTCTAATCACAGCAGCAGGAAAGTTTTCCCCAAGGGTCTGTTCAGAACAGGAGCTGATAAAGATCCAGAAGGTGATTTCACTCATCTGTCTATTGATCACAGGCAACCTAGGGAGACCAGACCAAACATAGACATGTAGGCTGTGTCCCAAGGTTATATGATACAAATACTCTTGCTTAGAAGGAGGTTTGGTTTTTTTTTTTCAGACTCCTCTTGATTATGTGGTCAGTGTGTTTAATTCCTTTCTCTGCTGCATTATGAAGTGGGATAAAATCTCAGCCTCTCTTGCTTTCAAGGGTATTTCCTGCGTCTCCTCCCAAATGCCCAATTTCTTCTTGCCTTATGGTTTGAATATGTTGGAACAGGACTGGGGCAGTGTGTGAAACCACTAATATGCAGCAGCATTTAGGAGGATCAGGGATCCATGGTCCAGAATGAAAATACATGCTTTAAAAATGTTCCACTGAGTAGAAAAGGACTGAGGATTAAAGCTTCACTTTCCTTTTTATTTTTATGAGTCTAAGTTATTTGTCAGTTGGAAACGTGATAAATTAGACAAACATTATTCTTTCCCTCCTCCAGGTTGGATGCTCTGCTTTGTGTTTTACAGTGCAATGAATAGCAAAGCTTCATTATCACCAAGCTGTCAGCACTGAAATGCTATTTCAAAGCTCTTTGCCTGGTTAATTGAACGGAGTGTGCTGTGTGCCTAATTCATCGTTCCCTACATTTGTCATTCACTATGTGAATAGCAACAAAAGATGACTTTGGTTGGAACATTGCTGTTGCCTGGTGTTCACCAACATTGGGTATCTGCCTTGAACAGGCTTGATAATGGTATCATGAAATAAGTACACCAGGGACCATTTCATCATCTCAATTATGTGATTGAAAGATGTGGGGAGATGTAAAGCCACTGAGGTTAAGAATGCCATGATGTATAAGTAGCCTTGGATAAGTGAAACATCAAATTGAATGCAGATGGTTTTGTGGACTTTGCAGGAGGCTTGCTTACTAATGTCTGCACAGCACACCCAATCATGCATCTGTCATGGTTAAACTTCAGTGTTTGTCGGCAGATCTGAATTATAATAAAAATAACTTAATTAGTGCATAATATTTTGCATGAATCACTGAAGTTCTTTACTGCAAAGGATGGCGGTGTGATTCCTGTCTTAACAGGAATCAACTCTCTTACAGAAAAACTGTGGCACAGAAAGCCATGGTCGTAAAGCAAGTCAGATGGGAGCTGGAGAGAAAACCTACTTTGTAGGCAGGTCTTGTTCTTGTGCCTGGACAAGGATGAAGATGCTCAGTTTTCCAATGAGCATTGTGTCATGGAGCTTTCCTTATTAAGTTTCTCCTTGCAGTAGCTGGTAGTAGAAAGTGAGTGATATCTGCTCAGGGACCTTTCTCTTGGGAATTGGAGCAGGTCTTTGCATGCTGCCTCTCCTCTGAAATGAGGTGTGAAACCCCTCCCTGCATTCCTATGTGCTTGGAGACTACACAAAACTGCTGCTTCATGGGCTTTATGTTGGCCATTGCTGGGTTCACTGAGTTATGGGTCTCCAAGTGAAGGCTGAGGGTCTAAAGGCACAGCAATGTCTGGGCCTCTGCCCAGCACCAGCAGCATGCCCAGCCTCTCACCAGGGAAACGTTCCCATCAGCCACACCAGGGAGAAACGGGCTGGGGTGGAAACAACTTTACAGTGTAAGTCTGGATCGCTGACTCGTGCCGTGCTGAGATTTCATTTCTCACTTCAAGATTAAATCTGAGATTTAATCTTTATTTTTGCAATGACTTAGTCCTCCTAGTGCTTTTGGCAAAATGGTTAGCTTTGATGTTGGCCTTAGCCAGACGCCCTCATGGAATGAAGTGCTGCCCATCCCAAGCCTCCCCTGCGGTTCCATTTATCAAAGGAATTTTTGAGTAGGGTCTTTGAGTTACCACTTTTAAGTGGTGAGTGTAACCCTGAATTTATAAAGCCTCTAAGTCACCATCAGTCACACGTTCTTTCAGTACGTGACCGACTGCCTTTCTCCAGACCAAAGGAACAAAACAGAGGAGGATGGAGTCAGCCTTTGAAATGTCTCGAAATGGGCCATGGCCATTTCCAACTTAGATTTGGGATGAAGAGTCACAGCTGTAGAAGAATAGATTTGGATTAGACTTTACTGAGAGATTCTGCTTCAAGACTAAAGCCTGGAAAGGTGTATTCCTCATGCAGTCTTGTTTTCAAAGACATTGGGGCAACATGGCAAGAGTAAGGCCTTTTTGCAAGGCTCCAGTCCATCTGACCAGCAGCAAAATTGCTCTTGCTGGGGTTTCAATTTAGCTTGTGAAGAAAAGGGTATGCTCCAGCAGCAAGAGTTGAATATTAAAGCATATTCAGAGTTGCAGCTCTGAAGCTTTAGAGTAATAGCATTGACGCTTCCCTAAAATGTGTTGGTTTTTAAGCATCAATAGCAAGAAATGATTAGGCCAAAGGAACTTGTTGATATATATGCAGTATGGACTGTGGAGATAGGAAATATTTTATGAATTGAGAGGGGCAAAAAACCAAAAGAGATGAAAAAGGAAATGATAGGAAACCAGTGGAGCAGCACTTGGTGAGTGGCTCTTCAGTAACTTAAAGAAGGTTTTACCTGTTCTAACTCAGCATTAAAATAAAAGTCATGGGATAAGTTCCGAGTTGTAACATTTCTCTGTGGTTAGTAGCAAAGTTTATTCCAACAAGCTAATGGATTTTTTAAAAGATATCTTTGGTCTCCTAAAGTCAAGCTCGTGGCTAGTTTAAAGTTTTATGGCTGTCTGAGGTACCAGTTTGTGTTTTCAATATGCTTCCATACTGTGTAATTTTTATGGCTATGCTAGAATTACTGATGTTTGTGCATACTTACCGAGTTGTTTAAATATCCTGGTGACTCTTAGCCCAAAAAACACACACATGCCCTCTTGGGAAGTGCCCCAACTCACACATGGTTGACTCATGTGGTGTATATATTGCAGAATGGATTTGAAGTACAAGCTGAGAACAGAGGCCTTATGCTGAGTGACTAAGATAAATTACAAAAGTTATGTTATTTCTTAGCCTACATACAGGAAACTCTGAAGTCTGTGAACCTCAGGAAAGATAAACAAATGCAAGATGCTGTTTGTAATTTTCTTTGGGCATTGTTTTCAGTGTGTATTTTTCTTATTTCTTCTGGTTTTTAGGTTTTTTTTTTAACTTTGTGTCCTCACCCCATGTTACAGCCCCAGGCCACCACCAAGCTACCTTAGTGAAAGGCAGTGGTAGAAGATAAAAGCTTGGGACACTTCTTTTCGTTCATCATTATCTTACTGTGCTCAATTGGGATGCAGAAGGGTTCCCTCTGAACCCGGGGAACAGCTACCTATGATGAGAGGAATAATGAAGCATTCAGCTTTGGGCATGGACAACATCAGTAGGAGACCTAACAAAAAGCTTTCACTGTTTGAAATGAGTTTTCAAGTTGGTGCCTTCTCCGAGCTCAGCGTGCTGCAAGCCCTGCTTAACAGTCCAGCTCTCAAACCAAGAATCAGGATGGGGCTGTAGATACAGAGACAGAGAGAGGCTTTCTGTGGTGATTGTTGAGCTCTAGATTTGGTAGAAAACCTTGTAAAAAAGGGTTCTGGTCCATTTTGATTTCTGTGGTGATGAAAGTACCTTCATGTCAAGTTTTCAAAGTGCTACTGTCTGCTTTCCTTTGCCTGGGGTTGGGTGAGGGATTCTTCCCTTTGGGGAAGGGCCACTTTAAATGGCTTTTCTTTTTATTTCTAAGACCATATTTGGAAAAAAGTGATAAGAAGTACTAAAATGCTTAAAAAGCTCACTTAAAATTTCATTTGAAGTAGATGACCATTAGCTGTTTTGTGTAATTGGTGAGCTTGAGGTCTCTTGTATGACTTAGATAGGTATTAACTAATATTTAGTTCTGTCAAATCAATCATAACAGTGACTGTGGTGTGGGGATGCTCATTCCTTTATTTAAACATTGTATTAAAAAAGTCCAAGCTCCAAATGAGTCAGTGCTAATTAAAAATCAGGATAAATCTTTGTTCTTATTTTCATAGCAAAAAAAAGTTTGTTTCCTCTAGAAATTTCTGAATCTGGAGCTTTCCAAAGAAATCCAATTGGTAATAAAACCAAAGAAAGAAATGAGCTGATATCTAACTAATGACTCTGCTATGCTGCTGGGAACATAGTTCACGTTTTTCATTTCTATGATGTCAGCAACCACTTCTAGGGGCTGGCAATGACTGATACCTGCCATGTCCTGTGAGTGAGCCCATGGACACTTCAGAGACCAGCTTGGATTTTCAAAACAGCTGTAAGAGTTTTGACTCCTTGGCACCAAGGGAAAAAAAACAAAAAGGGCCTTTATGAACTAAGGCCATCCCCACAGTGCTGCTTTCCCAGGCTGCCTCATTCATTCAATAATTTGAGACAATGTTGGATTCAGTTTCATCTTCCAAGGCCTGTCTGCTGAAGCTGCTCGCCAGCGCTGTCATTTATCAAGGGTGCTACATGCTGTCCTCATTGGAAATGACTCTAAGCAAGGGTGAAAAGAAACAAAAAACACACACACTAAGAACAGAGGGGATGGGGGGGGGAAGGAGAATGGGGAAAAAAATTGGCCTTTCTTCTTGGAGGTGAGGAGGCCCTGGCTAATCTGCTGAGTGCTTCAGTCCCCAGAAGCCAACCCCTAACCCAGAGTCCTGTCAAAACCGAGTTCTTTCCTAATGAAATACTGAAGGAGGAGTAAATTTACAGCCTGCTAAGGGAGAACAAGAAGCCTTTCTGTGTCTGTCTGCTCTGGGCCTGTGCTCATTTTCTCTGTTACTGATTTTTTTTTTGTTTTGGATGCATCTCCAAACAATCATTTAAGATAAACAACATGAGCAGCAAAGCCTAGCCAAGTGGCTGAAATTACTGATCCTTTGAAGACTAAACACATGCAGGATCAAGCTCCCCTGTAGCTGTAGCCTTTTCCTACTGAATCTGGATCATTTCTTGCTGCTACAGTAAAATTTTCTGGAAATCCCACTTGGCCACCCTGAAAGACTGATAATCCCTTACCTGCAGCAAACTGTAGCGTGTTTTCCCTTGAACAAACTTTCAAGCCTTCCTTGTTGGGCTGCATTTCTTTTACTTAGCAGTTTAGGAAAGGATTAGACTAATAACTCATGAAATCATCTAAAAGTTGTTAAAGCTATTGATGTCTTTGAAAGCCTTGTTGTATGAAGCAGCCAGAGTTTGTGTACAGCTTGACTGGTAGTTGGCTCTGCTGCTACTCTCAGTAACTTTAGTAATTGCGCAAAGAATCTTCCTGCAGTGACCTTCATCTCCACTTGCCCAGATAGTTTTCTTATTAATAAAAAGTCTGGTTTTAGCCAAGTCACATACAGATGTTTGCCAGCCACTGTGCACCTGGTTTGGGAAGTGTGGCTGCTGTGGCATGTGTGTGTTTGTAGCAATGACGTGGGAAGAGCTGAGTATTTCTTTCCAGAATTGGCTTTATGCAGAGGATTTGCCACCATGTTCCACAGTGGCTCCTGAGATGCTGTGCAGTGATGCTTAGAAATCCGTGTGTCACTCAGGACTGGGACTGAGCTGAGCTGGGTGTTGCTACTGCCTGTTGAGATAGGAGGTCTGGCAGGGAAAACAGGCGTGAGGAGGTCAAATCCCTGGGTGTTCTAACCATGCACAGCCACTCGTGCATGGCTGTGAGCAGCCAGCTTCAGCTCCTTTTGCCCCACTTCCCAATGTGGCAAATTTTAAGTGGAAGCTGCCACCAGTATCCAAAATAATTCTACCTTCAGTCTTTGGCTGTCTCTGACTGGCAATGCTGCAATGCCAACATTGCTGCCTCAGTTTCCTTTTCTGAGACAATCTGAGAAGCAGCAAAGCTCCACAATAGAGCTGTGTTGCAGCCAAGAAACCAGAATTAGAGGGTTTTTCAATGGTATCTTCCTTTTAAATGCCACGTGTTCAAACTCACATTAAAGAGTGTATTTATCTATTAGGTAAACCTACATATGTTCATCCATGCAGTTGGTGATGTGTCTCTGCTGTATTAGGAGCTGTGACTGTGCCTGAGACTGACTTTCTGCACCAGCTAAAGATTTCAGCCAGCTGTGTCTGAGCTATACTGGTCAGATAGGTGTTGGTGTGACCCCTCTCCCTGCAGTTGCTCTCCCTTTGCTCAAGAGATGCTGTCCCTTATTCACTGAGTGCAGTTTCTGCCTCTCAAGGCACTGTTCTTCCTCCGATAACTGTGATGTTTTTGCATTTCCTTCCTGAGTAGGTTCATCCCTCAGCCTTACAGCAAGGTTTGGTTTTTTTCTGGATACTAAATCCTGGGTGTCTCCCCCTCAGTCTGAATTGCTGCAGCACCTAAGTATAAATTTAGAGATTCTGTGACTTTGTGCACGGGCAGAGAAAGGTCTGTTCCAGGCATCATCTGCTGTCTAGAAAGCACTGTCGAAACAGATCAAAGGAAGCATTTTGATTTTAAAGCTTGGCCACTGTCCCGATCCCTTATGGTCTTCAAGCCCATCCTCCTGGAGCAGCTGCTTGTGGAGCTTCCACCAGGTGCCTACAATGAGGACTTTGGCATGATGCCACTTGGCACTCAGCCCCCAGCATTATGGGCTAGAGAAAGCAGCAGAGGCTTACTCCTGCTAGAGCAGATGCTTTCCAGGTACTTTCCTTGATCCCCCTGTCTGTCTTCTTTATCCCAGAGAGCAGGAAAATCGTGATAGAATTAAAATGTGATTTGCCTGATGCAAAATCCTTAGCAGCTGTTTTCTCGAAAGCTGCATGCTTCAGCAACCTGCCTTTGAGCTTCCAAGAGGTTGGTGGTGAGGTGCAACAGCTACTTTTTGGTGACATGAGGACTCAACATATACCTCTCTACCCTGGCAACTTCCATGCTTTGATTTCTGTAAGAGAATCCTAAGTAGGTTATGCAAGACCTGTGACATGTGTTTCTGTTCTTCACAAGATTACAACGAAGAACAAAAATCCCATATCAATTATCCTTATCTTGGAAGCTAAGGATAGCAGATGGAGAATGAAGGCACAGGGATCATATTGATCATATCAGATCAAATATCTGTCTAGCCCTGGTTCTTGTCTTTGACAGTGGCTGGGAGCTATTGCCTGCGGAAAAAGGTGATTAAAAAGGTAAGTATGTTGTAATACTTCTTACTGCTCTGCCGGCCTCCATCCAGCAAGCAAGGTGTGTCCTTAGCTGGGAGCAGATTTCTTTCCATTTTTGTAGCCCTCAATGGATTTCTTTGTGAATTGCTCCAACCCTTTTTGAGTGTCTGAAGAATTTGGTCAAATGTAACATCCTTGGCTTGGTGTTACAGTGCAAGGGCCGTGGCAAGCTGTTCCACGGCTTAATTACATGCTATGTGAAAGAGTGGTTTTCTGCTACAGACTCTGTGTCAAGGCATTTTGTTTCCCTGTATATAAAATGGGGATTACATGTTCCTGTTTCACAGGGAATTGGGAGGATAATATTTATAGGTTGTTCAGATACTAAGGCTGTGAGATTTGTAGAAACATACATCATAAATTAAGCAATTTGTTCTTAATCTGAATCTTTTCTGGCTTCCAACAGACCAAGCCATAAACCACGCTGCTTTCCTTTAATTCTTTGCAAGTGAGTTTCTCTTTCTCAGAAAGAAAAGAAAAAAAGCATAGGCAGATCTCTGTTGTCTTTATCATACCTAATATTTGTGCTGGACTGTCTCTTAATGTGGGTTTTGCAGTGATTGACTCTGAGATACAGGATGCTGTTTTACCTTTCACGGGCCATCGTTAATAAAAAGTGCAGTGGAATACTAAATGTCAGCTTTGTGAGCAGGGGTGCCTGACAGCTGCTAACTAACCCAGCAGACAACACATCAGTTGAGGTCATCTTCAAGTAATGTGAGCTTTTAGCTCTGAGTTAAAGAGCACTGAGACTCTTTAATGAAAGGCACAGGCCACCTGAGAGTTCCTGGGTTCAGCAAGAATACGCGGCCTTTATCATGTTCAAATGCGAGACTCCTCCAGAACAGAGTTTAAAAGAAAGAGCAAAGTCTGTTGTTTCACTGATTAAAGAGTCTGAATGTCTCTTCTTCCTATGGCCAGCCCAGGCTGTAATGCTTATCTCCAGAAAGAAGAAAAGAAAGGAGATAACTAAATGCCTTCTTGGTGTAGGGTCTATCCTGGTAGATGGAACATTCTTCAGGATGAGTGACACTTGGTGAAATGGTTTCAAAATGATCCAGTGCCTTCCTGTATTTCAGTGGGGTTTTTAATTAGTTCCAAAACCCAAAAAAGCTACAACTACTCATGCTATGAAATGTGAAGCTGGTGTCGTGTCTGCTCTGTTGATGCAAAGCAGAAAGGGCTCTGAAAGGGCTGATTTATCCACGCCTTCCATTTTCTCTAAGAAATGAGAAGGCATTACTGCACCTTTTCATTGGTAACTTTATAGCACTCAGTGTTTGTGTCAGAAATTAGATCATCTGGTTGATTTATAGTCAGTTAGTGGCTGTAAATCCCTTGCATTCCTCATGAGCAATTTATACAGGTCTGAGATCTCGCCCTCAGAGCTGTTGTGTGGCCGCAATGTGGGATTAAAACCACTGGACTTGCTATCCTCTTGAGTTTTAGATTGCAGTTAGCTCTTCAGTGGAAATGGCTGGCTGGTGAGAATGGTTTCCAAACAAAAATGAATGCCTGCAGACTGTGAAATCTGAAATGGAGAGCTCTGGCATCACAGGTGATGGACTGGTTCTAGTCAGGACTGGGAGCTGCATCGATGGGAAGCATCAGTCTGCAAGTGATAGTACTGCTAATAACAGGGTATGGAGGTTTCACTTCCATTCTTCTTGTTCCTATTTGAGATTAAGATTTGGGAATGTGGATATCAAGGTGATGTGAATTGTTGGTGGTTGTCTTTATTACTATTAAGTTAGACAATTGTATTACTTGAAGCTCCTGTTATTGCTTCAATTTTGGTCACTTGAAGCCTAACAATTCATTTAGAATGAGGGCTAGTCTCTGCTTCTTCTCAGATCTGTTGGAAAATATTGGAAGAAGCAAATTATACCCCTAACCCCCAAACAACCTCAAACTCATCTATTTCTGGAAAAGAAACAAGGAAAAGAAATACATATGCAGTAGAGTGCCAGCGAGCATCAGTTTTGGATCCAGCCACACAGATGGGTTTGGTTGCTTTGTGTTCATCCCCCATTACCAGTTATATCTTGTGAATTTCCAAGTGAAGCCCAGTTATCATTCACACACAAAACAACACAACCCTTAGTTATTAGTTCCCTCTTCCCACTGACCTGGCTCTCCATAAATCTTAGGCCTGGAAACTTTCTTCTTTTCTTCTCCCCCTGCTCCCACCTCTTTCCCTCTTTTTCTCTTTTAAATTAAACACATTCCAGAGAGAGGCCAGGAGCTGTCAGGAATCTCTGCTCTGATGGGGCTTCCTTTGGGATGTGCAGGCTGATGAGATGCCTGCCTCTTCTTCTCCAGCCTGCTGCAATGAGTAAGTGGAGACATCAGCCTGCAGCATCTCCCCATCCTGCTCCAGAACCTCTCCTGCATTCCTAGGTCATTGGCAGAAAGGCAGTAAGTAGTTGAGGGCCCATGGAGACAACAGTCAAAAACAGGATTGCTGGAGATCTAAGGGACAAACATATCAGTAGGTTTCAGAGAAAGCTGTACAATGCTGGGGGGGTCCCTGGGCTGTGATCAGACAGCTTGCCTTTACCAGGCTTGCTGTTGCTGCAGTGGTATCTCTCTAGATAGGTGTTAAGTTCAATTATTTTCTGGTTGATACAAAATGAAAGGGGATTAATTTAACATGGAATGAAACAGCTGAAGTTGTGTGTAACTGAGGTTTATCTGTGCTGAGGACAACAGAGCCTTTATTTCTGCTGTCTGTGTGCCCATCATGCAGCCCCTTGGTCATGGTAGTTGGGGTATCTATACTGTGGTGTCTGAAGTTTCACTTGTCATCCTCTCTGATGTGAAGACCTTTTCTTCAGAACCAGTGTTTATCCAGGCATTCTTTATCCTGTGAAGATGCAAAGTGTCTAACTTGAGATTCTTGTGCATTTTGAAAGTTGTTCTCTTCCTTCAGGCAACTTCTCAGATTTAAAAGCTGCATTTTCCTCTCAGATTATGCTGTGGATTCTTTCTTACTGTATTGTTTTGTTCATTACATAAATATTTGCTCATGACCATGTTATTAATTACTCTATTTGTGTAAGTTTTCCATTTTGTATTAGGTTTTGTTCTTGATTTTCTTTAAGCAGAACCTGAACTGAGATGGAGGCCTGGGCAGTGCTTTTCAGTGCATCCTTTCACTTTGGTTGCTGCTACCTGATTCTGTGATCAGTTTGCCAGTGTCTCCTGTAGCAGACTTTTGCATGTCACAAAAAGCTAGGACTAAAACCACACCAAAATCAAGATATGTGCAAACTGTTACTTTGATTGCCCTCAAGCAGCCTGATAGTTCATCACAGATGGAAATCAGATTAGTTTATGATTTGTTCTTGACAGATGTATGTTGGCCTTTAAGTGATTGATTTGTTACCTTCCAAGTGCTTATAAATAGCCTGATTATTTCCTGTGTATTGGTATAAAAATGGCTGGCTTCTGTTTTCTAGTTTTAAAGACAAACATCATGCTTCCCCTTTACCCAGATTCCTGGTCTCATGTTGTCCTCCAAAAGTTCTTGAATGTGTTCACCAGTAGCTCACCTGAAGGTTCTCTGAGTGGTCTCAAGACTCCATGGCTCATGTAATCAGAAACTTAGAAATCTCTTTGATGACTGAATAATTAACAAGATTTTTCCCTCTGGATGGTATGTTTGTGAGTGACACATCATAAAGCCTCTCTGAAAATAGGGAAACCTGTTTTTGACTCTTCATCCCCAGAAACTGAGGCTCCTGCCTAGGTGAGTCTCATCCACTCACTCCATCAGAAAAAAAGTATAATAGAACCTGTGAAACTGGAAAGAGGGACACCAATTGAAGTCACCCCAAGTATGGCAAGAGCCCCAGGGTTATGCATACTGGAGGCCCACCTAAGAAATAATGTAGTTAATCAGTGGATATCCTACCTATCAGTTTTGCACTTTCTGTTTGGGTTTACTGAATTCTTTTCACTGAAGTGCTTTGACACAATAACTGGCATAAAACATTTTAACTTTCTCAAAGAAGTCCAAATGCTTTTAACAGATGGCTTGATCTTTCGTGCCAATGGTGAGTATGTGCTTCAGTCTCTGTGCGATTTCCCTTTGAAGGAGTGCCCAGTCCTGCATGATAACAGTTGAAGGCACAAAGTAACTCGATCAAAATTTTCAGACATCATGAGGGAGCTAAGGTTTGTCCCACCAAGAAGAACCCCTTTTCACCTTTCCCTCAATTCTGCCTCTTAAAAATCCATAAGGAAGAAAAAAGAAACCCCTCCGATCTTTAATTTATATTTAGAAGCTGACTTTTCTCTTTGAATCCCTTTCTGGCTCAGCCAAACTGAGAGTCCAGGCTGACAGCTGTGAGTTTGTACCATCGATTTCCATGTAAATGTTCCTCAGATAATTACCTGAGGGACCATGTTTCAAACCTCAACGTGTGGCCTGCAGCCAAGGCGATAAAGATCTGGCATTGTGTGGGAAGAAGGGTCAATGCAAATCAAACACGAGCCCCATTCCCACATGAAAAGGAAATAAAACCTCCACGTGCAGGCATGTGGAGAAGCTTCTCCTTAGTCCTTAAACTAAACATAACCAAGCAGGAAAAATAATGCTGGCAAGAAAATGCAACTATGTTTATTAGCCATTCAGTGCCCAGTAGGTCTCAAACTCTTCCACATCTCATTTTTTTTTGTTAATGCTGCACTGGAAACATTAGCTGCCTGTTTAAGAGCTGGAAATCTTTTATATGTTGGAGGCATGAATAAAAAGTTGGTAGCAAAGAACATAAAAAGCAAAGGTTAACATATATCATGTATGGCTGTGAGCTCCTTGGGTGGAAATCTGAAAGCTGGAGTTATTCTACACTCCCTCCACAGTCAGTGCAGAAAAATAGGTTCCTCCAGACTGTATGAACTAGCTTGGAGGTCTGTCAGTGATGTGAGTCACCCACTCTCTGCCTTTGAGTGTGAAGAAAGGCCAGGGAGACTAGCTTGGACTTCAATGTCTAACTTTCTGGTGCCTAAATTAGGGTAAATAAAATCTGCCTTTGCAGTGTAAGCAGGGACTGCTGCCTGGCAGAGAGCAGTGCTTCAGAAGAAATTGTCTGGGGAGAACAGGATGTCAGTATATGCCATCATGTCTTGTCAAGCTGGTGAAATCATGTGTCAGTAGTGGCTCTAAAGGTCCTGGGGTGCTGGCCTTGTTCTCTTTGTCCAGGACGTAAAGCCCATTGTCTGGTTTCTTTTCCACCATCAAGAGCAAAGGGGTAAACCCAGATTTCATGGCCAATTTTTTTTCAGTAGCTTCTTCAAGAAATGACTGCTGTGGTCTCAGCTGTGATATTCCTCAGTGTCACTCTGTCAAGAGATAGTTGAATGCAGGTGTGGTCTTAGAGGAGTGCTTATGTGCAGGAGAAGAAAAGCTCAAGCAGCATGTGATTACCTGACCTAGCTCTCAGGTTTAATCACCACAGAGTGTCGCTTGTTCCACCCAGGAAAGTCACAGGTGAGATGTCAAGCTTGGTGACATGTGTTGAGAGTCAACTGCTCAGGGAGTGGAAAGCAGGAATTTTGCCCATATAGACATTCTAAGCATTGTAATCTAAATGGCTATATTTAGGCATTTTAAGCACAACTAACTGAGTGCCCCCAGTCTAACAGAGCAAAAGGAGTGTGTGAGGAAGTAGCAAAGTATTTGTCCCACATAAAGACTAAATATCCATTATCAGCAATCTCTTTGGCCTGCTTCCTCTGTTGTTTCTTCCCCTCTGGAGATTTGGCAATTGGATTGATTTGCTGCCTGACTCACTGCCTTAGATTGAGATACTGAGAATTGCTGACAGTATTAATAAAATTAGTGTTAGGGAGGATGTTTGAACATTTGCCTTTGACGTTTTTAAGGGAGAGAGCTGACATTTAGTTTAAATTAAAAAGTTACTCAATTGCCTTTGTTTTTTTCCCCTGACCAAAGTCTTGGTAGTCTGGAATTTTGGAGTGCAAATTTGGGTCTTTCTTTTCACTGAGCACCTCTTGTTAGTTAAGAACACAGTATATATTTAACAGAGTTCTTGGGAGAAATGTTTCCATAGACCTCTAAGATAAATGTAGTGGAAGTGTCTGTAGCAATATGGTTTTATGATAGTGCGGATTATTTGTTTTCTATCTTACATGACATAGAGGTCAAACTGAAATAATGGGCTTGATGTCAAAATCTAAGGACAGGCAACGATCTAGTTTGTCTTTTTTTGTCAAGAATGGTTTGCATCATTGCTTTTAAATGCAGTTGCCTGGTCTTTAGGTTATGTGATTAACTTTTACTCCCTATGGGAAATGACTGAATTCAGGAGACATTTGTTTCACGTCATACCTGCTCTTTGTCTATAGATCCTGCACTCTGTTTTCATGTGGCATGTTTATCCCCAGATAAGAGCAGCAGGCTTTGCTTTGGTTTTCCTCTGCAAGAAGATAGCTTTCCAATAGTCATAAGCAATTTTCAGTAGCCCTTAAAGCTTTTGTTCAGGTGTTTGTTGCCTTGAGATCTTTACCTAATGAGAGTAGCTGCCTGATGTCACTGCAAGCCTTCTTGAATGTTCCCTTTCCTGTAACCCTCACAGCAAGTGTTGTGGCCACTGCCACCAATCAGTGTCTACATGAAACTGAAAACGTTTGAAAGATGTTCCAGCTGTTAACACTTGCTTGAAAGTTGCATCCTTTCAAAGGACTGTGATTGAAGGAAGTCCAGTTCTGCTATGGAGTAAATGCACTGCTGAATTCCTCTTTCTGTCTTGCCTTTCTCCCTGCCAGCCTGTTCTTTGGCTTATGGGAATAGAAGATCTTGGGGCTGGAACTGTCATTACTTTGAGCATGATTGTTTTGAGACCATATGTGCAGACTATGCACTGTCATTAACAGAACTAGTTGCTCTTCAGTGGATTTTTATGTAGGGGAATCACTGGTTGTTCTCAAACACAAAGCCTGTGCCAGTCATAGCTGTACATACATGCAGCAGAATTCTTGCTACCTTTAATGAAAGATGAGTGCCAGAATCTAGAAATCTTTTCCTTCTCCTCTATAGACATCATTGCTTGTTCTGTCCCACAAAAGGTTACAGTTCTCTTCTTCATTTTTTTCGCCCTTTCTTTGACTGCAAAAAGTGTAAATGATTTTAGTGCACAATTGTTGGAAGGTTTTCTCCCCCTTCCCCATTTCCTGAAAAGCTTGTCTACAGAGTGAGACACTCATAAGCTTTTCCAAGATAAGAATTTAATTTATTGATGCCTCTTTGTTCCAGGCATGGCTACAGACTGGTTTGGAAATTTGCTGTTCCAACTTTAACAGGTCACTGCATGGAAAGGAGCAGCTGGATTTTCCTCCAGAGCAGTTGTCAGCTGTTGGAAATCTCTTGATACTTCTCCAGATTCAGCATTAGCTTCTCCTTCCTGTAACAGGAATTATGCTACATGTTGTAGACTCTAGCTAGCAAAAGGAGTAAAGCATAGGAAAGGAATATGGCATTGATAGTGGTGTCTGGTGAGACTAGCAGAGGCCATGTCATTGCTCTGACTCCTTTTCACCTTCAAAAGGACAAAGTGTAAGGGCACTCCCCAACTTTACAAGGTTTTTGAAGTAGCTTCTGTGGCTGAAGCAAGTAGATAATGAGTACAAGGGCAAAAAATGCTAACTCTTCTGTATGCTATTATATTGCTTTTCCTTCTCACTTCCTCTCATCTTAAAAAGAGCCTCTTCTGTTACATAGTCCAATGCTTCCATCAGAGAGCTGAGATATGAAGGTAACAGCCCCAATTCTCATCTCACCTCCTGACATCCACCATTGAGATATTTGTAAATATTAATGAGATCACCCCTCAGTCTCCTCTTCTCCAGACTAAACAGCCCCAGGTCCCACAGCCTTTCCTCATAAGGAAGATGCTCCAGTCCCCTGACCATCTTGGTGTCCCTGTACTGGCCTCTCTCCAGCAGTTACTTGTCCCTCTTGAGCCGAGGAGCCAGAACTGGACACAGGACTCCACATGAAGCCTCATCAGGGCAGAGTAGAGGGGTAGAAGAACCTCCCGTGAGCTGCTGCCCACACTCTTCTTGAAGCTCTCAGGATGCCATTGGCTTTTTGCCCGTGAGGGCATGTTGCTGCTCATGGTTAGTTTATTATCAACTAGCACTCCCAGGTTGATTTGAGGGACATTTTGCACATAGTCACAAGTGATATAATTTTTCATTTAACTAAAACCTGTTATGGGAAGAGAATAAAGTGAAAAAGGGAAAGAAAAGGGGAAAAACCCCACACAGTTACCACTGCTGGTTAGCAGAACTAACCAGAATGACCTGTGAAAAACATGGGAAAATAACTGAAATTCTGGAGGGAAGTTACTAGCCATGACATCATGAAGTCATTTAACATGGAACTTTGTATATATGCACTCACAATGGGAGACTTGTCTGTTAAGCTGATGTGAAAAGGGGGTGGATCCTGCCTTGATGTTAATTGGCGTGGTTCCACCTTGGATGTGTCAAAGGATTTGCTGGCCTTTTGTGTGGTTTCATCCAGGCCAGGAGATGCTCAGTTCTGTGAGAGAAGCTTCACCCTTTCCTCTTAGCCTTCCAGGTGAAGAGACAGCATGTAAAATTTGTTGCTAGCCATATTGCAAGCAGCTTGAAGAAACCCAAAATGAAGATTGCAGGTACTTTTGATGCATTGTTGACCCTTTTCAGGCACTTGGTCTCATTCCTATATTCTATGTCCTGAGCTGCTCATTAAAAGGGAAGAAAGGAAGAAAGAAAAAGCAGTTTTCTCTAGTTAAGGCATTTAATCATATTCCTAAGATCCACAGTTGCAGCCTTCTGAATGGTCTGTTGAATTTGAGACTCGTAGCTCTCCCCAGAGGACATTAGGAAATCATTGTTCACGCGTTGAGCTTCTGTAATGATGAATGGGATGATTAGAGAAAATCCTCTTGGGCATTGGTGAATCTAAAAACCATGTGGTTCTGCCTATGTATTGAGATGCCCATTCACAAAATAAACCAGCTGGACTAGTTATAAGCAAGGCTAAGTTATCTGGGGGATGAGTATGTTATATTTTGCCAGCAAAGCAGCCATAGCTTGGGCAGCATTTGTGATTGGTCTGAAACTGAGGTTCTCTGGGTTGATGTGGGGGAAGTGCTGAGTAATGATTGTTTCAAAAGTCATATCAGTGTTCTAGGATGACATGTGGCTTCATGGTACAACTTCCCTCCTGAAAGTTCCCTCAGTGAGCTCAGAACACCCCATATGCTGGCCAGTGCTAAGCATAATCACTTGTTAAATGAAAAAGAATGAGGAGAAATTGGTAGCCCTCAACAGAACAAAATATTCCACGTTCATCTGGGGTCAGATGCATGTATGTAAGAGATGTGAAGTAACAAAGCAATCATCTGTGTCCCCAGGGACCTGTGACCTTGTCAGTAATATTTTTGTGTTCAGGGAATGTAGCAGTGAAGAGAGGTCTTAGCTTCTCAAAAGTATGGATAGGGTTAGGACTGAGGTAGAGGATTCTCCTACCAATGCTGTGAGTGAGCAAGAGTTAAGGACATATTGTCTTATGCAAAGACTGATGTAGATGGAGCAATCTGTCCCATCCTTATGTAAACAGGAGGTGGCTGGGCAGGCATTTCAGCCACTGACTAACTGAAATACCAACAGAGTTTCAGAGATTAGAATAATGTCAGTTACCCTCCTGTAAGCAGAATGAGAATCCCATTTGCATTCCCATGCCATGATTTTCAGTTTATCTTCCACTGGCTTGTGATTTCTGAGGAGCTATGGATTGAATTCAGGCACACTAGCTAGCTGAATCTAATTCCTGAGTGGGGGATATTTTCTGTTTGGGTTTTGAAGTTGGGTTTTTTTTTTTAACCTTTCAGATTCCTTCAACACCAAAAGGACAAATAGATTCTTGGGCACTAATTGAAAATACTGCTACTACTAATAAAAACCTAACATGTGCTGTTTGCCAAGAGCTGAGAATCAGCAATGGTGAAAGATGAAACTGCCCCAAGGTTCTTGGCAAATGTGATACAGGCAAATGTTTCAAAGGTTGTTTCAGTCTTGAAATTTGCTTCCTTGGAGATTGTGCTGTGGTAACATTTGTCTCCTAGATGTTATCAGAGAAGCACTGGAATGTGATAGTAACTGAAATGAAAGAGTTTTAGGATGTAGAGTCTGGCTGTTAAAGATATCCCCTGTCCTGCTGTTCTCATTAGCCTTACTAGTCTTACAGACATTTGCCAATCAGCCCAATTCTAACATTTCTCACACAACATGTTACATTGCAAGCTCAGAATGATTTGGTTGTTTCCATTCACCGACAGCACACTTGACTCTTGTCCTATTTTTCATCAGTTGGCCTCTCAATAAGCTGTTGTGCTTTTAAATTAAAAACAAACCAACCCAAGAGAAACTCAACTTTGCTTGTGTACTAATTGACTTTGCCAGTTAAATAGTGCTTTGTTATTTAACAGCAATGCTTCAGTTGCACCGAGAGACCACTCAGACCAGGGCCCTGTGTAAGTGTTGAGCAAGCTCAGGATACAGCAGGACCTGCCAGATGGCAGCTTCTGCAGCCCTAAGCATTCCCTTTCTTGCATGGGAATAATGGAGACCTTGAAGAAGTGCTGTGTTGATAAATTGGGAGAAACGTGTTTTGTGTAAGGAACAGTTACTAACAGCTGAAAACTTTTCTCTCCCAGTCTTATTTCTTCTCAGCGTAGCAGGGCTGCCCAAGTAGTGTTTTCTGAGATCAGCTGAGTATCTGCCTTGATGTCTGTTTGTTTTTACAGTGCTTCACGGAGTGAAGCCTCCTGCAAATGTGCTTGCCCCGGCACTGTGTGCCACCTTCACTGACAGCATGGGAGCTACTGTCCCAGAAGCCTGGAAGCATGGGCTGCAATATAAAATGAGAGGTTTGTGATGTGAACAGAGCTGATGTTGCTCTCCCAGACTCTGATTGCCCTGCTCTGGGTAGGGCTGGAGGGCACTTGTTTGAACACAGCGCTGGATTTTTGAGAGCTTTCTTAACAGAAGGTTGTGCTCTGCCTGATTGCTTCCTCAGGTTCTGTGCAACTGAGTTTCTTTTTTGTGCTGAAACCAGCTTGTAAGGCCTTTGCTATAGTTTAAGATTAACAATGTAGGAAAACAAGTATCTGTTCAGTTTTATGTGCAGTTTAGCTGCTATGCTGGGTTTCATGTTGCATAGTATAGCTGCAGAGCACTAACCTTTTGCTGCTTTTGGTTATTAGATGAATTCAGCAATTCCACCTTCTTTATTAAGTATTTCTAGTCTGGAATCCTGAGCTGGAGCTTACTGGATGAGCAGAAAGGCTGTAACCCAAGTGCTAGCAGGAGATTTATTCGTGCTTTTTCATGTGCAGCTATGTTGAATCTCACTGTCACTGTCCATGAGAGCAACTCTTGGTGTGTTGCAGTTGGCTGCCTCTCCTTGGGGTACCTTGTACCTCAGTAAAGGGGAAGTGAAATCTCTTTTCATTGGGAAAAGAGGGCTTGTGTGAATGCTTTAACTTGGAGAATGACATTTTATAAGAGGCCATGACAGTGGATGGCTGCAAGTTGTCTTCTCCTAAAAGTCATCAAGTGTCTGCTCTGATCTCCAGATCAGAAACAGAGTGCTTGTTCTCTGAGCAGACAAAAATACCCCAGGGAACAGTCGGATTTCTAAGAAGCTTCAACACCTACTTACCATGTTTCTTTCCTTCTCTCCCCCCAGCAATCACAGGTACCCCCTTTTTTTTTCCCATGTAGTTGAGCTGCAGATTGAAAACCCCACTTCAGTAGATTGTGAGCAGGTTTCTATTTTGACTTTTCAACTTACATTGCCGAAGACAAATTTTATGAGTTAAGTCTTGGGCAACTCAGCAGTGGATTTTTAGGCTCTGACTGGTTGCCTGGAGCTGCATTTCTTTGAACTGTCTTTTAGAGGAACTGCAGCTGTATAAATGGACCAACACTGTGGAAAGAAACTATAAATATGGCTTTATTAAGGTGAGTTTTTAAATCAAAGTGACTTTTTGAAATATTTTAATGAACCTTAAAATGTTGCAGCTCTTTCCAACTGCTATGTTCCTTTTCAGCAATAGGGGAGCAAAGGGATGTTACTGAGACAACAGTGGCAGTTGCATATATGGCAGTGGATGTGACAGTGCTTTTTCCATGAGATTCTTTAACTTTGACTGGGCAGAAAACTTCAAATGGCTTGGGGCTAGCATGCCTCCTCTGCTAGTAATTGTCACAGTGCAAAACGTAGCTAGGGTTTTGCAAGGCTAGGTTGATACTACCGGGTTGGGAGTTGAGGAATGAACAGTTTCTGGGCAATTGAGACATTTCCTGCTGCACTGCAGCTTTTTTCAGTGGGCAGTGGTGGATTATGCCTCACAAGGAATGTGACAAACTCACTCAGTATACGTTTTCTTGCTAGAAGTTCATTGAAAACAATGATTTAGCACATAAAAAATGTGCTAGCATAGCTTGATGATGGTTTAGTGCCTTATATTCCTCTCATGTTCTTGTCACAGATGGTTTAGACTCCCTTTGCTTAAGTACACATGGCAGATATGTGAAGTTCATAAGCCAATTGGTACTTGGAGTTGGCTGTCCTGGGAGTTAAACGTGGGTTCAGTAAGCACCACTGAACTCTTATTTCCTTAGAGCTAATGAAACTGTAGAAGAAGCTAGGGCTTTACATCAGCAAAGACACATCTATTCCAGCTTAAACACAACTCCATCTCTCAATGACTTCAAAGTTGGCTTCAGTGAAACCAGAGAGACTTAGATGGAAACAGGGAATCCAAGAGAGTGGAGCAAGGGATAGGTGGAGGGTGGTCATCAGAAAGTCAAGGCTAAACTACTGACAGTTCTGTCTTCCTCTGCCATAAGGGCATGTCTTTGAGGAAAACACTGGACAAGGTTCTTTGCTGAAGTCCAAGACCATAGAAAGAAGGAAATAATTTAGAAAGCTTCTCAGCAGTAGTCCAAAAAGAGTAAAAATAGCTGTGATTGAAGCAGTTTTCCCCTCGGCACAGACGCAAGGGTGTGAGCACATGGATCTGCATCTGTGTAAATGAAAGTGTAAAAGAAAAGGCACTGCAGTACATCATCCAGAGGTGGTCTGAGCTAGGATTTCCATTCAGCAGAGCCTGACATGAAGAGGCTTTGTAGCAACTCCGGTGTTCAAGTTTCAGACAGAGGTGTTCCAGATACACTGTACCATCATGGTAAAAGTGTGTTTGTTTTTGGCACAAAGGTAACTACCTCTTTTTTTATTCCAAGTGTCACATTTTACCCGCTTGCAGTTTCCTGCTTGTATGTTTTGGCTTTTGACCAGGGCCTTGGGCGATGTGTGCTCATCTGGTTTTGATAAAACATTGAACTTAGACAATACATCTTCTTGGACATTTCTTCCTGTTAGATTCAAGGGTGATACAAAGCAACCAGTACTTGATCAGTAGTAGACACTGTTTTCATCAAGCACTGTTGGGTGTTCATTAGCCATGAAAGGGCTGGAGAGAGAACTTTCTGCTGCCCAGACCTGTCCAGGTAGGTGCTTCCTCTTCTAAGCCCTTTTCTTAGCCACTTTAGCAAAGCACTAAGCTGTAAAGTAGGGTACCCTTTTGAAGTCCATACTCATGTACTAGGCTATAACATCTAAGTTATTTGGCTGATGTTTATCTTGCTTCTTTTACAGTCCCATTAGTGTGCTGAGACAGATGAAAGGCTTGTGAGATATTGAGCAGATGAATAGGAGTATCAACGTCATTAAAAGCTATCTCCTGGTCCTGACATTTAGGTAGCATTTACTGATCACAAGAATTTGCAGTGCAGTCATATATTGGGTAAAAAACTGAGTAAAAATAGAATTTCATGGTCTGTCCAAGGAATGTATGTGACCCCTGTTACCATAATGAGTCTGTCAGCCCCTGTAATACACTTAATATTCCAACTATGTTCAAGGAGAAGATGTACCACATCCACATTTAGTAGACAGTAATGTAAAACATGAAGAAAAGTTATTCATCTCACTGAAGTGCATCTGTCTGCCTGTCTGCCCCTGCATCTAGTGCTTATTTACACCAATCATTTAGGCTTCCCCTTGAAGGAGGGGGAGGTTGAGTAGAAAGAGGGAGAAACGGGGTTATCTTCAGAGGGCTGAGCATCCCTGCCTGATATTCATGCCTGACTGGGACTACAGTGTCACTGCATGATGCAGGACTACATGATGCTGAGTGAGCTTGGGATGGCCGCTGTCTGGGTGTTAGCAGCATCCTGCATAGTCATTGCTTACATCTGGGTACTGGTGTAGTTCTGTGTGCCAGCAGAGCACTACATGTAACCCAGACCATCAACTACAAACTGGTGGGGGGGTACTGCTTGTTACCTCAGGGTGATAGCCTTCCTTAGCCCTTACCATCAAACTGTATTTTCAGTGCTGACATACCAGCAGGCATAAGGTGTCCAACTCACAGCACTCTTCTAGCAGGAGTGGTTTGTATGTGGGAGCATGCAAGTGAAATGGATGATGGGTGAAACTCCATGGAAGCTACCCAACTAAGTTGTTTCTTCTGCTATTGGAAAGTTTTTGTTGCACAGGCAAAGAAAAGATACCCAGATTTCTAGACTGCCATTGCTGGAGGTTTTAGCCTGACCTCAGGATCTTACAGACAGCCTGAGAGAGGCTGAGAGGCACTGCACAGACCTCTTTGTTCTCAGCTTTTTATCTCTTTATGTCTCATCTCCCTTCCTTCAGCCAGTGGAATGAGATGAAAGTCGTGTGCACCCCTCTGCAAGCTTCATGATAGATTCAATTAAATACCTCATTGTTGTAGCATATGTGAGGGTTGAGGAGTTGAACCTGTTCAACTGGGGGTTACAGTCCTGGAGGGCTTTTTCTGCCCTGGTTCTGGGATTACAGGGATTCACAACTGAGATGGAACACTTCAACTTTTATGGGAAAGGCTGGTAGAACTTAACATGCTATTCAGTTTTCAGCAATTTTTTTGCTCAACATGGAATTCAACCTCTCAATCTTAAATACCCCAGTAACTAAATGTGGTAGAATCCCGTTTAATTTGTATGAATTGCACTCCTTAAAAATCCTCAAGGCTATTGGAACAGATTACAAGCCAAAAAAACACAGTTTTTTCCCTAATTTTCCAGCTGTGCAAATCCATCCTTGGATATTAAAAAGACTAATTCTTGTTATACATTTTCTGTCTCTTGTATCATGACCAATTTGCTAGAATTATCAAAGATCTTGTTCTCAGAGTGTTGTAACTAGCACTTGAGGGTTTTTTTTTTGCCATATCATAATCCTCAAAGGCAAAGGATAAGTCTAAAAGTAAGAGCTGACTGCAGTTTTCTCACTGACACTGAAACACATGGTATACCTCCATTAGATCTGTCTCCAGGTCCTGAGATTAGAAGGCAGCTGACAATATTCATTAATGATACACAGGATGCAGGGGAAATCCTGCTTATACTCTCTCTATTGATTATTCCACTGATTATAATGAGGTTTTCTTTTTGCTGGTACCATATGTACATGGAACAAGAAGAAGAAATAGACAACAGAGGTTCGTTTTTTTGAAGCATCACTCATCTTCAGCCATCTCTGATTTCATAAATGAAGTTACTTTTACAGAAACCATGCAAAAACCATTGTCAAAACTTAAATGAAATACTATTGTGTCCTAATAATAACTTCTAGCTGAAAAATCTTGGCATCCTGTAGTTTAGGAAGGGTTTTAAAATTCACCTTCAGTTATTTTTTGGGCAACAGGCAAAACATGTGGCTCTGTTTAGGAGCTATTTTCGTTAAAGCTTGACAATACAGGATGATAAAATACAGCTGCATTGTTTCAACTTCCAATTGAATTTCTGGTTGGTGTCCAAGTTGTTTCATCAATATGGCGCCATTCGTTTCAAAACAAAGCTCTTGGAAGGGTCTCCATTACCCCACCATTGATCAAGAGGGTGTTAAAATGTAGAGCCTAATTATGTTCCTGGCCTGGTTGGGATTCCAAAATGGGATTTTTATAGCTGTCAAATTTGCAATCAGGGTAAGTTTCTGTGACAATTAGTCAAAATTATTAGAGCTTTTGTTGCCAGGAGGTTATAATTAATGGTAGTGGTTCACTTTTCAAGGCTGTGTCAGTGTCAAAGGCAACATATATCTTATAGAATAACCATTTCACTACAACGTTGTCTATACTTAACTGCACCCAAATGTCTACTACTGTCCTTGTTAACCATCCTCCAAGGCTGAGTTGCTGCCACAATCTCTACTGCAAGCTCTGCAGATATAATTAACTACTGACTTGTGCCTTCTTACAAATTGGGACTTGTGAAATTGTGACATGAGAAAGTTCGTCTTTGAACCTTTCTCCCAAGCTTAGCGTGGTAAGGGCTGTACTCCAAAGGTTATGAATGCAGCTCATCTGGGGCAATTACTGTTTGGAACCTTTCAAATGAGTCAAACATAACTATCTGTACAAGCTCTCTGAATGAATGCTGTCCTCAGTCTGGTACCTCACAGTTTAAGCACTTACCTGTGTGTGTAATGTGGACTATGTGCTGAACTTGAAACGTTTGCCCACGCAGGACTTTCTTCTGGGTACAGCTCCATAAAAAGTACAAAACCCCCCAATTAATGGGAACAACAAAAGGAAAACGGTTCAAATAACAAACGAAGACAAATCCAAAGACCTGTTAAGGTTGAGATATCTACCCCATGCTGTCTTTCTCACTGTCAGATCATCCTTTGCTGACACATGGTACTTTAGCTTGAATTCTGATGTGTGAGTGGTTGTGCTCACAGAAGAGAAACAGCTTTCCATGCCTAGTGTGCAACATCTAGTTTAGAGGCATCTGGACCTTCTGTTGGCCTGTTGGTGACAACAGAATTTTCTCAGCATCTTCAAGCTTTAGATAAGTACTAACTGTAGGAGTGCTGCCTGATACTGGCAGGCAATGACCATCAATTCATCTTTGCATTTAGTTGAATGAACCACTTTCCAGTGGCAGTTAAAATTTACCCCCTTTGCCATCATGCCTGTGTTCCTCCCACCTCTGCACTGCCCTTTCTGTTCCACTGACCCAACCCACATGGTTTAAGGAATTGCTGTCCCTGAAAAAGGATAAATCAGGTTTTTTTTTTCTGATAGGAAAGAGCTGAAAAATAACCAATCTGATGTATTGTCCATCTGTGAGGTGCAGACACACTCATTCTGAACACAGAGGTGGCAACTTCTCAAACCATTTGAGCTTAAACAGTAGTGCTACTTGGTGTCAAACTTTCACCTCTGGTTCTATCCAGAAAGCCAGAGCCTCCCTTTTTCTTTTTAACAGATGCCTAGAACATCTCTGTGTCCATTGACATGTGTTTACCTGAATTGATATGTGATTGTTTTGGTCAAAAACTGACCTGGAATGTAGCTTTATTGATACAGGATCTAAGTTGTTCAAACCCCTAGTCCTATAGAAAGTTTGCCTGCAAAGAAAAGAGGGTATGTAATCAATTTTGTTTAATTAAATCAACCTAAACTAATTGTCAGCTAATAAAATAGTGTTGGTCAGCTCATAAAACAGAAATGAAGATTAAAAGAGTAGTTGCCATGAACAGGTGGTAATTCTGTTTCCAAGTTAGACCACATTACTCTCTGGCACAGGATCTCTGAGAATACCTCATATTCTAGAGAGTTTTTTTTCCCCTAATGTTTATGAAACTTATAAAATATAGGGCTCATTTTATAACCAATTTTCTATCTCACCTGCCAAGAGCAGTGGTGGTTGAGCCAGCACGAGGCGGATGCAGTGTTTTAGGCAGCTGTCCAGAAATGGATTCCCTGTGCAGGGCTGTGGAATACATTTCTACCTTTGATTGGCCTTTCTTTTGTAATTCTTGTGATTTAGTTTTCTCTTTCTTGTTGCTGTTACAGAAAAGACCTTGTCAACATTTTTCTGATGTCACTGATCTTGACCTGGCACAGTCATGCAAAGGGAGAAACTTCCTGTGCTGTGATGCTATCTAACTCTGGATGGATCTTGAGTTAGTAACAGTATTCCTCTGGATTTGGCCCTTGGTGATTCTGTTGACTCTGCAGTTCTTGCAGAAGGCATAAAACATTAATCTATTTTTAACTGGAAGGGACTAAACTAGAATCTTTATCTGCTCCTCAAAGTAGAAGCAGAACTTGGTGGTTTGCAATTGCTGTTAATGGTGGAATAAGGAAAGAAAATGTATTGCATAGTGGTCACTGTACCATTGAGTTAATAGTGCAAAACTATGTGGTTCTGAAAAACTTTGTTATGGCTTGCATTTAGTTTGAATGCTCTGTAGTCATGTAAAGCTTTTGGCATCAAAGTGACTGGTTGCACTGTCTGTGACTTACATCCCGTACCCATTTTCTGTGATCACCCAGTCCCAGAAATCCCACACAGGATGCACTTGGTTGCTCTTATGTTAAGCCCTCAAACCTGGTAGGACACTGAAAGTCTAAATTAATTCTCTTCCACTTCAATCCTCCTCTTTGTGATTGTGTACAATCACAAAGCACTGTGCTGCATTGATACAGCTCTTAGGGCTTCTGGCTGCAATGACAATCCGTTAAAAGAGGATGCTCTGGGAGAACTCCCCACCTGAGAATTTCAGCTCTGAGTGCACAAGCCAGTATCTTGTTTAGGGGCTTTATCTGTCTTTATTGTGCTGTTATATATAGCTTTGGGACCTGAGGTTGGCCAGACATGGTCATAGGGTTTTAAAAATAAAAGCTTTGCTCTTGTGTCTCTGCACTCCCTTCCCTGACATGGACGGCAGCTGCTGTGCTCCAAGAAATCAGGTTTCTTGTCTCTTTGAGACTTGCCTGTGATGCTTTCTTTGGGCTAGTAGCTGACCTGGAGCTTTGTTCTGCCTTCTCTCTGAAGGCAAAGGATAGGAGTTCCTCTATCTGGCTGTCTCAGGTAGGTGGTGATGATGCCAGAGCTGCATCCTAATCCTTACTTGCAGTCATGTGTCTACTGTAATAAAGTCAGGGAGCAGAATGTTTGAGATGTGTTCCGTGAAGGAGAAACAGGTATGCTACCTGTAGTAAGAGGTACCAGAGTTAGAAACCAATCAGATTTGGAAAGGTAAGGAGCTGGAGTATCTGGAGAGAGGTTTCTGTGGGAGGCCAGGACTCCTGTCTGGCTCTTGCCAAGTTTGTTTGAGAGACTGTTCACAGAAGAAAAACTGGCCCTGGCCATGCAACAGGAAAGTCTCAGAAAGTACTGTGTTTTCTCTCTTTGCACTCAATGTAGTGCTCACATCTATCCAGGCTGCTTCTCTGGCTTAGGATATATCCTAGATCCCCATTTGCCTGCTCTCTCCTCTGCAGCCAGAGATGAAGTTGCAGTACCTGCTCACGTAACCTGAAGCCAACTGGCACTGGTAAGGCTTGCAGGAAAGGCTGCAACATGGCCATTACCTTCTCCCTTCAGGATTTCCCAGCAGCAGGCATTGCCTCTCCAGCTGAGGCAACACTGATAATCCTGAGGGGTTTGAGGCAGGTCCCTCTGAGACAGAATTTCTTTAAGAAAAAGGGAATAAGATAGAGTTGATGTCCAGTCAGGGCAGTTTTCAGTTCATTCACATGTTCCATGCATGCCCAGCATTATGGAAACAGCTGCTGGGAGTCACACTAGCAGCCAAATCTCTATTTACTTCTCTCAAAGGACAGATTTAAGAGGAATGTAACACCGGTGCCTTTGGGACAGCACTTGGCCCTTTATCACTGCTTGTGTGCTTTAAAGCTTGAGGTGACACAGAAGAGTTGGAGTAAAATTAAAACATCAGCCCTCCAAAGGAATCCACGTGAAGCTCTTAAGGGACTTCAGTCCTTGTCTAGATTGGCATTGATATCATTGCACCAACATCTCCTGTTCCTCCCAGTGAAGATGAGTAGAGGACAAGGAACAAGCCTGCTGCTCAGCTTTCTAGGCATATGCACAAAACCATTTAGGACCCCAAACTAACAAGAAACATATTCAAAGCAATTATCTGATCTTGTTTGTTTGTTTTTATGTGATGTTTCTAAACACTTGTACAACAAACACACTCTTGTAAAACCTTGTAGCAGTTGTTTGTAGTTAGCATCTTCAAGACGATTCTATGTGTGCTGATCATGACACTTCAGTGTGACCGTTATCCTCCAGTGCTGTGGGAGGTTTTTGTTACCATGACAATTATTTCCTCAGTTTATTTAGCATTTTTCTTTGTCTTTTTTCTTTTTCTGTGCAAGAAAACATAGATGTTGACTTGCTCATATACTGTGCTTTCCAGATGAAAGTGCTTTGTGGTTCACAGGTTCTTTGCAGGTCATGGAGGGGTTTAGAAAGTTGGTTAGAGTCATCTTCTCTGGTTTTACACTTGAAGACAGAAAAATATCTAGAAGCAAAGTTCACTGGCCCAGCTCACATGCTGGCCCTGGCAGAACTGGGGTCAGACACTCTCTCTGAAGCATATTCTGGTTTTCTAAACATTAGGAGGAGCTGCTGTGTCCATACTGCCACAGGCCTTCTCCTGTGCTGACCAGTTTGATTCCTTCCATTCTTCTTACAAACTTGAGGGTTTTTTTTTTTAGCATACGCACCAGCTGCTGGGAAGGTGCTGGGTTCTTCTTCCCATGGCTCAGATAAAAACCAATAGCAGCTGCTCTCCTTCCTTGAACCTGGGACCATTTCTCCATGGTAGCATGCAATTGAGGCAATGAGTGCAGTTATCAAAAAAAACCCTAAACCAAAACCAACCCCAAGGCACTTTTACACTCAACCAAAGTGGATTGCTGCAGCCTGTTTCATTCAGTAGGGTTTTTTTTTTGTTGTTGTAGTTGTATTTCTTGGAAGCATCATCTCCAGTAGAGGCACAGAGCTCCTTTACAGGCTTATTTCAGCACTTGGAGTGTGTGCATGCACGCCTTGCTGCGGCTGGGAAAGGGGGAAGTGCTGGCAAGAGTGCAAACAGCCCAAGCAGGGAAAGCAAAAGGCACTTTCATTCCTTACCAAGTTTTGCTCCTCAAGCTGAGTAAACGCTTTCTCTGCTGAACCAGTGCTGCACAGGGTGAGGGTTTGACACGTTCCCAGTGATAATTGCGTTGTCTCCCTCCCACAGGTTCATCTGGCCGCCAGCATCGTTACTTTTCCAACCAGGACCGTAAGTGGGCAACACAACCATCATGGAAAGGCAGAGCCTGAGAGCAATGTGGGCTGTGGACCTGGGTGGGAGGCCATGGCAGCCAGGGATGCTCTTTGATTGTGGGGGGAAGCATATGGGAGGGAGTCTGTTTCTGCCTCCTCTTTGCCTTAGTTCCTACAAGTATCTGGAGGGCAAGGAAAAGGGGAGCTGGAAATGTCCTTTAATTCTGAGGTTCAGAGGGAGCATCTGGGAAGGGCCATCTTGCTTGTACTTTTCTCATTTCTTGAATTCTCCTTTGCATCAGTGTCTGAGAGAGGATGCCAGGCTCTACAGACTCTGGGTCTTTCCCAGGGTGCCTGTTGTGCTTTCCTCCTTGCAACTAAAACTCACCCTTCTGTTTTCCCTGACCTGATCATGCTCCTCATCAATCTGGAGGGGGTTCTATAGTGACAAGAGGCAGAAAGGAGGTTAGCTTGATGAGGTGAGTGCTGCAGAGTGCTCAGAGGGAAGGTGGCTGTGACCTTGTTTACAATTGCAGGCTCTCCCATGAGGACAGAGGTTTGCAGCAGCCTGGTGACTCCTCATACCTGAGTGTTTCTGTGACACTTGTGGTGGTGTCTCTGAACAGCTTCCCCTGAGAAAACAAAAAGAGTTGTAAAGGTTGAAAGTGAACGACAATTTCTTGTTGTTTGCCTGTATGTGAACTGTATGTCTCCAAACTGATGGTAAAAGTGGTTTGAAAGTGCTCCAGTGCATATGCAAAAGCTCCAAGGTTTTACATTTGACCATATATCTTCAGTGATGGTTAATCAACAACAAGCAGGAATTTACATGGGAGTCTTTGTACCTGATAGCCATGTGCAAGTTTTGTGGAAAATGAAAACCATGGGACCTTTGAAGCAGCTCATATGCTGAGTAGATGAATTACTCCAAAGGGATGGTTTTTGAAGGCAGTGGTGTGGAAGAGTATGAAGAGCTCACGCTGATCTGCCTTTTCGCTCTCCTTGCAGAACACACACTCAGCAGAAAAATGAGTGTCCCATAGCCCAAAAGCTCCTATGAAGCCTTAAATAGGATGAGCATCTGTCTTTCTGCCCCTACCTCTTTTGGAAACATGTTTTTTGCTCTAGCTGCAGCTGTGTGCTGTGCTCATGGACGTTACAGAACGTTCCTCTCATTAACTGTGGTTATTCAGCACAGTTGGCCATTTGTCCCAGGCACAGCTGGAGCAGGTAGTAGCCAAGCAGAGCAGAGACAGCAGCCTGGGAAGGCTGTGTCTGAAACCTGCAGCACTGCATCTCTTAGATGGGACCCTGAAACCAAAGATGCCCAATACCTATTCCCCGTGCTCACTGTGAAGATCAGAGGGCATTTGGGGTGGGTAATGATTTCAGATCCTTGCTTGAAATTCTTAGTCCTTATCAAATCAGGAAAAAAATTGATATCCAAATAGAATAATTGGTCCCAACCTTTCTGAGAGAGGAAGATCCTTCAGTTCTTGTTTCTGTCTTTGAACTCTTTCATATTCCTTTCCATCACTGAGGATGCTCTTGTGTACTCTTCTTGAACAGCTGCACATCCTGGCACATGGATGCACTTCTTAGTGCATTGACCCTCTTAGTGGAACTGCCATGCAAAAAAATGAAATGCCATGTCTAAAGATACGTGAGAAAACATTGTGTCAGGAGAAATGAACATAAAAATCTTCTGCAGTCCTTACTATTGATCTTGCTACAGTGCAGTCCTGTTTATGAATTGTCTTTTTAAAGGGGTGATGTGTTTCTTTGATCTCTCTGCACTTTGTTCTTCAGTAGAAAGCCACCTCCCTTGGAGGCTGTGCCCTTTTCAACATCTGCCCTGTATCCACAGAGGACAGGAATAGTCCTGTTCCCTGCAAATCACGGCACTTTGATGCACTTTTCAGTTTTCATCCAGGCAAAATCCAACTGATGCCATTACTCTTCTGCTAACCTGACAGTGAGGATTAAGGGAGATTGGATGTGTTTTTATAGAGGGCTTTTTTTAAACTGTCCAAGTGTTCCTCCTTACCAGCAGATGGGTCTAGGATTTCTCTATTTGTCCTGTGTTTGTTTCCTTCCATGGTTTGCTTTTAGTCATTTAGTTTCCAAATGATATGATGATTTTTAGGATGTATGCTAAACTCTTTGGACATCAAGGCAGAACTGTATTTACCCTGGTATGGTTGGGCCTTGTGCTCTGAGATCTGGAGAGAGGATATGAGTATTCTGAAATGGACAATGAAATGTGCAGGAAGGATTCCTCAACTTCCCTGAAGACTAGATAACACAACTTGTGCTGCATAGAGTGAATGTGGCACCCTGTGATGAGGATTTACTCCTCGCTTTTATAGAAGGAAATATGCCACATGAGTAGAGAACAAGTAGACTTGAGGGAAGGAGCAGTGTGAAATCATCTCCTTCCAGCTACAACATTAACTGATATAGGCAGGACTGAGAGAATAATTGAGAGGCAAAAGTTAGGACTATTTTCAGTTGCAATAGAGATCTAACTGCAGACGTTTTTCTAACTTCTCAAGCTAAAGAAGTTGAAAGTTTTCTAATGCAAGTGCTTGAATTTTAGGCTTTTTCTACACCTTGCTGTTCTGCATCCCAGTACCTTTGGAATGCTGCTTCAGGCATCTGACCCATTGTATTGGGCAAGGTGGGAAGGTAGTACAGTGCTGTACTTATGGTCTGGAAGTGTTTCAGAAGTGTGAGTTGCTGCTGTATTTGTAGAAGGTACAAAAAAGGCTGTTTGTCTTCTGTAGCACCGGCACGTTCCTTGTGGGCTCATGAGCACTACAGTACAGAGAGATCTGCAGATGCTTCTGGCCACACTCAGGCACTTTCAACCCTTACCCAAGGTGGGTGTCTCTGCCTGGTGTTTCTTATTGGCTGTTTTGAAGCATTCAGCCCATCAGAAACTTTAGTTTCAAGGACCGAAGTGGAATTTAAAGTATCTGAATATAGTCCTTTGTGTCAAATGAAATGATTTGTTAAAGCGAAGCCAGATTTGTGGGGAGAATCAATCTTTTTTATTAGATCAACTGATGTGGAAAAAGCACACAAACTTGCAGGCATATTAACCCTTCTTCTGGCCTGCATTTGTATGACAAGAATGGAGGGACCTCTCTACCCAAAGAGGCTGTGCTTTAGGATGTGCATTCATGCTGACTATTCCTCAACAGGCTTGGTCTGAACTCAAGACTTGGGTGGCATTTCTGGGCATGCTTGTACACTTTTTTTTCTTGGGTGAAAAGTCTGGTCTCCGTCTGTGTTTGGACACTAGATTGTTACAAGACAACAAATAATGGGCTCTGTTCTGCAGCTGAGTCAAGTCTGGGGCTAATTACTGAATGCATCCATGCCTCAAGTTCCATCTGTAAAATGTCACAGATGCCCACCATTCATAAATCGCTTTCAGATTTCCAGATGAGGTGCTGTGGAAGTGTAGAATAGAGTTAGTTTATACATATTGTGCTAGAGTATAATGTAAACCACATGCAACAGAAGAGCCTCACAGATGTGTCTCTTTCAACTGCAAAAGGCAAAGCCTGGGCTGATGATTTAGCAGAGCACTAATTGGGCTAAAATAGGAGATTGCTTTTGTACTGATGCAATTGTCACCATTCACGTCCTCGTTTACCAACAGCTTTTGGAGGTAGCCCAGTTATTTCCTATTGAGGAAAGCTGTAGTGTCTTGGGTCTTGAAGCACAGCAATTTATAGCAAATGGCAATGTTTTTATAGCATCCCCCACGCTGTCTGTCCTCACACTTCTGGCAGGAGATTGTTCCATTGTTTATTTTGAGTGTGCATCTTGCTTGGCTTGTAGCTGCACTTAGCACTTTTTATGCTGCCTGCAATCTCAAAGCAGAGACATTTCACTGAGGCATTTCCCTTGCCATTACAGGGTGTTGCATACACAGGAATCCCCATTTATTGATAAGAAAGCTGTTCTTGTGGCTGCAAGCAAATGAATGCTTGGCAACTGTTCAGCATTAAACCAGTTCTCCAAGTTTAAAGGATTTGTGGGCTGCAATGGTTTGGATTTGAGCAGTTAACTTTGGTGAAGTGCTTGAGAGTGTCTTCCAGACACATTTCATGGAGAAAGGTGAAGTTAAACAGTTAAAATATTTTTATTTGATTAAGCACCTTCAAGTTTCTTGATTGTGCTTTTGAGGCTAAACTCTCAATGGGTACAAAACCTAGGAACTCCTGTGACTGCAGGAGAATTGTGATTGCTTCTTCCCATTGCAATCTGGCCCTGTGCATGTTTCAAAGGGCCAACATCGTCCCTGTTGCCACAGTTGTCATGTGTCAGCAGGCACCAGTGACTGTGCATTGAGCCTCTGAAGCTATCCTCTAGCTGTGTGACTTCAAAGCCCTGCCCAGAACTTATTTGCCAGTGTGGTGTTGTCTGGTGCTCAGAAGTGATTATTGATACTGAGCTGTTGTAAAGGTGTGGAATTGGGAAGGGTGAAGGTGTCTCTGGAGATATCCTGTTCCTTGTTGGTGTGTTGCAGACAAATCACACCATTCTGCATTTATCCATTTTGGATTTGCTGACTATTCTCCCCGTTCCATATCAGTGCTCAGAGGGAGGGTCAAAATTCACTGTCAAATCCTGCACAGCTGTAAGAGTAACACAATATTGAGGCTGAGTGTGTGAGGTGACAGGCGTGGGGGAGAAGTTTGGCTGATGGCCAGGCTTACCCAATGCTTGCCATGTACCAGAAGCCCAGATGCTGGGCCTTCATTCATGGGTCTAAACTTGCCATTTAAGGTGGGTTTTTTGAGAGTTTCAAGGTGGAGGCAGCTAGAACCTAAAAATGAATCTATTCAAACTACCACCAGCATGATGCCTCTTAGGGGATACATGCTATGGTGCTTATTGTTGTGCAGATATCATAAATCAGGGAAGGCACAAATAAGCAAATGGTGACTAAGGGCTGAGTCCCATTAGAAAGTAAGTAGATCGCACGATTTGGGAAGCATTTGGTGAGTTTTTGTTTTAAAGTAACATGATACAGGAATTCCAGAAACCATTTTGATGATGGATATCCTCTGACTTTTCATTCTCAGACATTAGAGAAGTAGCTTGGTGTAGCTATTCCAAAGAGTTAAAAACCTGGAACCGAAACAGAAATGTGCCTGACTAACCCCAAGTGGATATTTCCTTTGCTAATTTTCTTTAACCCAGAAGTTAACAAGGAAACAACAAAAACAAAACAGAACAAGTCCTTAGCATAGCCTTGTGCTAGCCACTAATCTGATGCAAGTGTTATGGGGACCAGATGATATGAGGGATTTGCTGGGTCTCCCAGTGTCCCTGGGTGTCTCAGAGAACAAAATTGCAGCTGCAGAGAAACATGGAAAGGATTCCTCTTTCTGCTGCTCAGATCCATAAGGACCAATGCAGGGCTTGGGAGGATTTAGATAAAGGTCAGCAAAGGGTTATTAGCAGAATCAAGCAGAGTAATGGCCTGACTATCTTGTATCCTTGAACTATTTCACACCAGCTCCCAAGTACTGGGTGACAATCATTAGCCTTGTGCAGAACAATGGTGTGCTGAAAAAGGGCTGTCTGGTACTGTGCAGAGCCCTAGGGAGGAGTGAAGTGGGGCAGAACAGACAAACCACAGTGGCTGAACCTGAAATGTTGACATGGCAAATCAAAACTTTGTCAAAGTGCTGCTGGCAGTAGTAATAATCATTATCAGAGTGCATTTGCTGCAGGAAGCATGGGTGTCGTAGAAAGCATGGGCAAATGTAGAGTTACGATGTTCAGTGAGCCAAATCCTTCTGAATTCAGACCATCCTTTTCAGTTGCTTAAACAATTGTTTCGACTTTCAGCTATTTTTTTTGTCTTGGCTAAAGGGAGCCGGTGCTAAATGTTCTGGATGAGGAACCACTAGTGCTTGAGTAAGCATCCTGAATGTAACGTGTTTATGGGTTACAGGGACTTTGTGCAGAGAGGAAGCATCTAACCCTGGAGGTGCCTTGCTGCCTTTCAGACTGAAGTGTAATAAAACTTAAAGCAGAGGTAGAATGTAATGTCATAAATCCAAACTGGAAACAAGATGCTCTTTTTTTTTTTTTGGTTGTTGTACAATGGTTAACTTTGGATGCAGATCACTAAAGAACCCTGGGTTGTCTGGCTCTAGAGTGTCTTTCTGAAAGACATACTCCAGTTAAGCACACATCGTTTGGCTTGAGACTGTGAGAGATTCTCTGACCTGTGATACACAGGTGCAGAACCAATATTATAAGAGTCCCTCCAGACTTTACAGTGAGCCTGGATTCAAATGTTTCCTTTTGTCCTGTCTGTGTCTTTATTTCATATTACATTACACCATATTTTGACTGTGTTTTCCCCCTGCTTGCTTCTCCCAGCAGGAAAAAGCAGTCTCTCTGTAAGGGATGTGACACCATCTCAATTCAAGATGAACTTTCAAGTGTAGTGGGGTTCCCATGTGTGCTTGGACTGGAGTCAGGTCACATTAAATATCACTCCAAGTCATAGATCAGGGGGTAGAGACATGAGTCTGGTTTAGTGGTGGTGGGTATTAAATGTTGGAGTACTGGACTATTGCATCCAGTTCTGGGCTTCCCAGTTCAAGAGTGATAGAGAACTTCTGGAGAGAGTCAAGTGGAGGGCTACAAAGATGCTGAGGGGACTGGAATAGCTTTCTCAGGACAAAAAGCTGAGACACCTGGGGCTAATTTAGCCTGGAGAAGGAAAGACTGAGGAGGGACCTTATCATTGCTTGTAAATACCTCAAGGGCAGGTGTCAGGAGGATGAGGCTGGTCTGTTTTCTGCAGTGCTCAGTGACAGGACAAGGAGTAACAAGCACAAGCTGGAATACAAGAAGTTGCACTAGAACATGAGGAGAAACTCCTTTGGTGCTGAGGTGAGGGAGCCCTGGCCCAGGCTGCCCAGGGAGGGTGTGGAGGCTCCTTCTCAGGAGGTTTCCAAACCCATCTGGACACGTTCCTGTGTCCCCTGACTGAGGGGAACCTGCTGTAGCAGGGGATGGGCTGGATGAGCTCTGCAGGGCCCTTCCAACCCTCATCATTCTGGGATTCTGTGATACTGATGTAGTGAGGAGCAGAGCTGCTATAGGAGGAATGTTTTCCCTGGGAATATGCCCCAGCCCCTGTGGGCTCTGTGCCCTCATTTTCCTCAGCAGAAGGATATGTGAGCTTCCTCCTTTTAGTCTGGGGACTCTTAGGCTAGTTTTCACTTCACCCGGTCATGCTGTGAGAAGTTTGTATATTCATACTGTTTGTACTCCCTGTATGTCTCAGTTTTCTCTTTTTATTTGCTTCAGTGTGCTTTAGAGCCATGCAGTGATAGAGAGGTGAAGCAGGGGAGTAAAGGGCACACAGGAGGGCTCTTTTGGACAGTGTCAGAAGTACTGAGCACTCACAGCACCACCAACATTGATTGGGAGCACTGTGCTCAGCAGCTCCATGGACTTAACAAACCCATACTGGATAGGTGAAGTGTTTATTGTCAGAGTTACTTCAGTCTTCAGGCAGCTATACTGGGCTACATTAGTAAAATGTCCTTGGTGCTTCTAAAAATGATAGGTAATACATTTCTAGCAAAACATGTGGCATCAAAACCCAGCCATTCCCTGCTAAACCTTACTCTGACAGATGAAGATAGATTGAACATGGATCTCTCAACTTGTGGTTGCCTGTGAATAAATGATTGTAATCTAATTCCATATGCTAAAACAGGCACAGGCCTAACCTGCAAAATAGATCTTTGTCACTGTGAAAAAGCACAAATCCCCAGGCTGAGAGCAATTAAGTATAAAATTAGTTAGTGGTGTGGGAGTGTGCATGTGTGAAATTTGAAATAAAACAAAGTGAGTGATGTGAGCTGTTGAAGAATAGACCTGGGTGAATAATGAAGGGTTTTTTGAGGTCATTTGCCAAACCAAAAAAGAAATGAAGAGAAAAATTATTTGGAAGAAAGTGAAATGTTGTAAGTTTTTGACACAAAGTCATAACTAAAATATGGGTTTGGGTCAACCCCAGTTATTTCATTTGACCCGAAGTGAACCATTTAGTTTCACTTAAGACCATTTAATTAGTTCACTTCATTTTTAATTTAAGTGAATTTTGAAATAAATGCTGTTTCAAACCCTGAGACTGAAACATGTCATTGAGAAACTATGAACATCATTTAAAAGAAACATCTGGAGAAAATATTGCAAAAAGTCTTTAAATTACACCTTTTTTTTTCCCCCCCTTTCCCCTCGAAACTATGTACCCAATTTTATGTGGGTTCTCAATTAGTAGTTGTTCCTGCAAAGATGAATTTTGAACTTTCTTTTCACACACTTTTGCTCAGTTTGTTTTTTCAGGCACTTCAAAATCACAGAATATGGTGATAATGAAAAAGTATTTATTGCTTATTCAGGAGGAGAAAAAACAAGGCTTTTCCTGTTTAAACAGATAGAAGAAAGTAGACATGAAAATGAAGTGTGAATATTTTATGAGCAGCAAAAGACCAGATAGCAGTTCTCCTAAGAAAGGAAATTGGAGCTGCTTTTTAAAGATAGCCAGTAAAGTTAAGAGTAAAGGGTATTCTAGTGGAGGTATAAGAGAGAGATTACAAATGGAGAAATTTTGGCAGTGATCAGGGTCTTCTAGCAGAGGTGGTGAATTATCTGGAATGATGGTAAGAAGGCAAAAATATTCTGTAGGTGTTCTGTTTCATATTGGTTGGCAGCCTAACAGCTCTCAATTTACAGGTGAAAATAAAACTTTCCATCCTGCAAAATACCGATGTGAAAACTGGGGCAGAGAACAAAACCATGAGACCATCTTTAAATTCCTCTGAGCCTCTCGATCCTTATCTGTGAGATGGTTTAATGATGTTAATGGTCATGCTGAGTGGAAATGTTGTGAGCCTTTGTCAGTGCTGGTTTTGAATTAGAGGACACAGTGTGTCAAAATTGAGTAAACTAGTTTTTGGGAGTTATTTGACACAAAAAGGGAGCAGAAAGAAAGATGATATATCTCCATCCTTCCTTCTTCCTTCCATGTTTCCCCATGGATGAGACCTGGTCTCTGTGTGCTGGGTACACAAGGCAGCCTGCTGTATAAATCCAAGGCTGTAAGGTGGAGTTGTGCCCTGTGAATGTTCAGTCCGTGTGTGCTTAGGTTAGAGCTTGCAAATATCATTGCAGAACATGCTGAGATGTTGGGGAGGGGATGGACCTAATGAGTTCTTCTTTTCTCAGCTGGATGCCCTGGACTGTCTGTCCCAGCTCTGAGAGAGATTGCCCATCTGGGGCCCTTCTCTTGCACATCTAGTGCCCTTCCCTTGCACATCTAGTGCCCTTCCCTTGCCACTGTCCTTGGCAGAAGGTGAAAATTTGCAATGCACACAAGTCATATCATGACAGTGAACAGAGAGTCTTAGTGATCCTACACCAAGCAATGCTCTGAGGGCTTCTCCTTAACAAAAGCCATTTCTTACTCCAGCTTATGGGGACTTGAGCCGTGGCCAGGCCATACAATACATTGGTAGGAGCCCTTCCCTCCCACAGCTATCCAGACCTTTGATTCCTGTTTGTTCTTCAGACCAGAGGCTACCAGGTGACACAAGTGTTCCTCCTCTCCATGGCTGCTGGCAGCCCATTGCCTTTCACATGCTCAAACCCTGTTAGAGAGCAACAGACATGACTGGTTCTAAACAAATACAATTAATAAAGTCTATCTAGCCAACATCTGACTCTCATTAGAGGAAACATGTTGAAAAAACAGATCCCAGGTTGGCTGTGATTTATGGCTTGGGCCTGTTATCTTTCACAAGCACTGGCGAAAGCTTTTGCAAAGGACCAGAACATAAACTACTTAGGGAAACTCACTATCCATGTAAAAAGGCTGGAAGGGTCACACCAGACAAATTGAAGAAGGGTGGAGATGCAAGCACAGGCTGGCTGTCCCCCAGTGAGGGCCACCTAGGTAGGCATGGGAGGACTGCATTCATGTTCCTGCTGGGGAATTTGACTTGAACTTTCTTCTGTGTCAAAGTCTGAAAGTGTCACTGTTGTTTTGTTTCTCTGGCCAAACTGTGCATATGTGTGTGGCAACAACTAGATGGAGAGGTCAGTGCTCTGGTGGTTTATCTCAAGAGTGTCCAAATATAATATTGCTGGGTGCATAATATCTAGGGTACTGACAGTAGAAGTTAACAGTGCTTCCTACTTGCCTTGGGAGCTTTGAGCTTCATTCTTTTCCTTTTGCAAAGAATTAACTGCCTGGCCTAATTTAGCTGACTTCTGTCGTGGTTTCTGCCCATCAGGGAACAAAAGACCACAATTAGCCTCAAGTACCGAAGACTAAAGGATTGCCAAAGGGCAGGGAGAGCTTAATTGCCGCTTAAGGTGCAGGACAAAACAGACCAGGCTACTCGGCTTGGGGAAGAAAACAGAAAACAATTTAATACCAACTAAAACATAAAACCCCAAAAACCAGAACCAAAACAAAACAACACAGAATGGTACAGAGATGAAGAGTCCGACCAGCCCTTTAAGACCACCTGCTCCCCACCCCTCTCCTCTTCCCGGGCTCAGAGCCCTGATCCCGGTGTTTTATACCTCCGTCCCCCCTGAACGGCCCAGGGGGGCAGGGAGTGGGGGTTTCAGTCAGTCCGTTCCTGGTGGCTTCTGCCGTTTGTCTCACCTCAGGGCAAGTGGGTTCCGCACCAGTCCTCCTTGCAAGTCCGTGAGGTACCACACACACATGGCAGCCCTGCACGGGCTGCACCGACGCACATTTGTCCCAAAGCCCTGCACGGGCTGCACCGATGCTCATTTGTCCCAAAAGTTGCTGCTCCTCTCTGCCTCTCGTGTGGGGCTGCTCTGCGGTGCACAGGCTCTCCAGCATGTCCTGTGCCATGACCGCCTCCCCCACACAGTCTCTGGCCCGTCCGGGCACACTCACATGAAGTTGCTGCTGCTGATCCATAGGTTGCAGGGGTACCGGCTGCACTCTCACCACGGCTTGCAGAGGGGTCTCTGGTCTGATGCTCCATCCTTCCTCCTTCTCCGACTGTGGGGTCCGCATGGTCGCCTCCATCTTGTACCACTCTTACACCTCCTGCCAGGCACCTCAAATTCCCGTCCCTAAATAGTGATGGCAGAGGCGCCAGATTGGCCCAGCCAGGCCGGGGGGTGGGTCTGAACCCAGGAGTCGGGGGAGAGTCTAAAAAACTTTTACCGGGTCTTCACTGCAACCCGCTCCCCATGTTACTAAACAAAAGCAACTCCTTGCTAAACCATGACAACTTCTCACATGCTTTTCCAAATTTGTTGAGAGACTGCTGTGAACTTGACCTGGAGAAAGGCATCTACTAAATGTGAAAGGCTGATCTCCTTCTCCCTTTGAAAGACATTTCCTTCAAGCTAGACCCATTCAATTTTTGTGTTACTGATTTGTAAGACCAGAACAGTGTGGTGTGGGACTGCTCTGAGCAGTCCTGGTTGCACAGTTGCTGCCACACAGTTGAAACTGTTGCATGGTGTTTTGTGGAGCTGTTGCCAACGGCGGCTGTTGGCATGGCCTTGCTGTGACTCTGGTTTGTTCCCCCTGCCCTGGAGATAACTGAGTTTCTCTTCTTTGTGCATGGCAGTTTCTGAAAAGTGCACTGAAAGTGATGGACTTTATTAGATGGAGAGAGAAGAGCTGCCAGGCAGGTTATATCACAAAAAATCAAGTATACTGATTTATTTCTCTATGTGTATGTAAGATTTGGTGCTTTTTCATCCTCTGACCTTGGGTCCTTTACAGGGGAAACATTACAGTAACAATGGATGGAAAGAAAATGTGTTGTTTAGAGTCCCAAGCAGGTTGAAGCATGAGCTGCAAATGGGATTCTTATGTCCCAAAGCCTGACTGAGTGTGCTACGCCTCATTGCATTGCAAGGTTGAAGTGTCTTGTAATGGCAAAATACTGTCTTGAAAAAACCATCTGCAAAGATTTTCTTTGTTTAAACAAAGGCTTTGTGATTCCAGAATTCTCTCCCCTTTCATATGCTGTAAACCACCTCCTTCACCTCCCCTCTGAAATATGAATTTTAGAGTAATCTATCAAGAAAAAGAGAGACAGAGCCTTGATCCCTTGACTTCATTTGAGCTGTGCAATTTATATCTACGGAGCATCTGGCTGTAGGGAAACTGAAAGCCCTTTTAATATTCTGCAGAGACTCTGAGTATACAAATGAGTGTGGCTTGTCAGAGCTGAGAAATGGGGCAGAGATGCCAAGAGGTTTCTTTGCTGTTTTGCACAAAACTCCAACCCACAGCCCTGTGGTGAAAGTTGGCCTGATTTGGGGTTTATTTTACTCTCCTCGTTGCCACCGTGATAATGGTGCTGAAATCATTAGGGCTCCATGGATATAAAGGCATTATCACACCTTTCTTATTAATCTGAATTTGAGTGAAGAGTTTGAAGACTTGTGGGGCTTTCAGCCTTGAGCAGCTGAAATGTCCATCTATTTAATCATGCGATTATGCAAATGCTGCTCAAGCCTTGCAAAGGCAGGAATGCCTAATTAGTTGAGGCACCTGAAATCAGTCATTCACTGCTGTCAGTCACTTGTAGAAGTGCATCTAGAGTGGAAGCTGTGGGCTTGGAGCCTGATGGCTGTTTGCAAAGCCACAGTGCTGGAGGCACTGGCTCAGCCTTTAATCAAAGACAATAGAATCATTTTGGTTGGAAAAGAGCTTTAAGATCATCTATCAGGTCCAACCACTCACTTCACAATGCCAAGCCCACCACTAAACCAAATCCCTCAGCACCTCATATATGCATCTTTTAACTCTCTCCAGGGATGGAGACTCCACCACCTCCCTGGGTAGCCTGTGCTAGTGTCTAACAACCCTTTCCTCCAGTTGCGTTGCTTTACCCATGGAGCCAGAGAGGGGAATGGGAGGGTGAGAAAGGAGAAGTGTGCCAGGACAGTACCAGTGAGCCATCATAGAGAAAGACTGGGTGTCACATGATATGCTGGTAGTGTCTAATGATCATTATCTCCATTATTTATCCTCACTGCTGGAATATTTCTAAAACAGATCCTACCATGTGTTTTGAGGCTGGGCTTCACAGAGTGAAATCACAACTCTTTTCTCAGAGTTTAGCTGGAAAATTACAAATCTGCCAACTAGGAATATGAGGGAAATAAACTGTGGTTCTGTGTAGCAACAAGTGATGGATTTCTGCAGATATGGAAAGCATCTGCTCTGGAGCTCCAGGTCAGAGAGTATGTGTGTTGCTCCAATGTTATATTCCTTGCATGTGAAATAATGATGTGAGATTCTCAAGTTCATTTTAATAAAGCAGACTGCTTTTACACTGCTCAGAAAATTCAGCTTCATAGCCCCTAAGCCTTGGAACTACCAGCCATTGGGGTTAGACACAACATATTTCAGTGCATAGTAGGTAGGGAAGGGATGTATTGGCTTGATTTGTCACCACTATTCTCAGGCTTTCTGCAAGGACAGATAATGACCCCAGACCTTGAAGCAGGCTGGTCCCCAGTGTGGTGTCAGCGAGCTTTGCACGTAGTTTCTGTAGCTGCAGTGCTGAGCATTCATCTTGGTGTCTGAAAGCATCATCCATCTGTTGGTTAGCTCAATAAATGTCACAAGGATTTGCTGGCTGGACAACTTGCCTTAGTAAGAAGATCCTTTGCATTAGGACATCCACTTTCTGCATTAGTTAAATGTCTTTTGGGTCTAGGCTAAGTACCTTGGGTGTGAATCTGGGTTTCCAGGCATTTCACAAAGGAAAAGGTCAGTGTTTAAATACAGTCTCAGTTTAAGTAGTTCTCTTTCTGACCTAGGCTGTGTTTTCTATGTGTTTCAGCAGACATCACTGACAGGAAGATGGTATTAGTACAAATCTCACCATGTAGTGGCACTGCTGCTTCCTTCCCCCTTCTGTCATCTTCTTCATTTGAATCTAACCTTTTGTGCTGCAAACACACCTGAGAGAGCCCTTTAAAGACAATATTCAGGAGCAGAAAGGGCTGCTGGACTAGTGCTGTTTGTACACTCTGTCTGGAGAGACAATCCCCCCTGCTGGGAGCTGGTTGATTCACCTCTGTACAGATGGGTAGTACAAGCCCTTTTTTAATCATCTGAGCTCTCCAAAGAGTGCTTAAATGATCAGTCCATATCAAATTATGCACAGAGATGGTTTTCAGACAGTTCAAGCCAGTCTCTCAAAACCTATGGGAGTTATTAATATGTGCAAGCCAGCAGAAGGGAGACCAGGACTCCATATTTTACTTGTTCTGTAACACATCTGGTGCGTCTTTTGGCTCATGGGAGCACTGGATTTATTCAGCCTTATCTTTCTGGAGGGATGAGCAAGATCAAAAATGTAAGTCCCTGTTTTACACACCACGAGCAGATCCAGACCAAACAAGCCTCACCCATTTCCTTCCCTGTGGAACAACGCACTTGTGGCACTTGTGTGTTCATGGGCTAGTTCAAGCCAAAACAATATTGCCCAAGATCTCCTGCAGAGAATAAAGAGAAACGAAGGTTATTTCCTGTTGGGTAAAAAAAAAAAAAAGTGTCCATCTCAATATTGACCTGTGAGGAAATCCATCAGCCTTAAGTGTTCCTGAACTATCAGGTGCTTTGTCTGCAAAATGCTGTGTATTGTGAGGTGAAACCTCTGTGTCTAGCTCTTTTGGGAAGCTATGCTGCTCCTCACAGAGGATCAGGGAGAGAATTTCCTTGGGAGGGCCTATGCAATAGCTGATTAGTTGCTGTTAGCACTCAAGCAGTCTTCTTAGACTGTAAATCACTAACACAGAACAGCCAAGCTTTCTGGCCCTCCGACCCATGCACTAAAACCTTTGTATGGCTGAGAGCCATCAGCACATACCATGTGCTTCATAAAACTGGAAAGTGTTTGTGGTGAAGATTGGAGAGATTCCTTGAGGCTCCTTGTGCAAAAGGGTACAAAGGTTGTTAGGGGAGGACAACTGTGTCCTAGGTGTCGAGGCATCAGGCCAAAACTTATATTCAGCCATTCCTTGCCGTGAGTAAGCACTGGGTTAATTCAACATCCTCGGCATCAGTACAGCCTCAGCCTGAACTGCACCTGAATGGGCCATTGAAGGGCTCAAGAATTTTACTGGTCAACTTCCCCAGACCTATAAAAATACCAAGATTAAATACTTCTTCTGTGGCCAGTCAATGAAAACTGGCTCTGGCCTTTGTAAAGAGCCCAGGAACACAGAGAGAGATACATTCCTCTTCTGTGGGGTATGAGACATCAGTGATACATCACCTTATTCTCTGCACTACTTCATACTGCAAGTCATTTGCCTTTTTTAAAAACTGCTGAGCTTCAGAAGTTGTGATGGGTGAGTGGTCCAGTCTGGAAAGCTGCTCTGAGAGCTGGGAATGAGCAGCTCAGCACTGCTGCAAAGTGCTGGGAAAGTGCCTTGTTGATAAAATCTCTGTTCAGGGCTTTATCCTCCTTCACTCACTTTAAAATTGCTGAAATGAAAACAGAGGCAAAGCAGCAGGCCTTCTGTTTAGATAAGTGATGTCCTTTGTATCAAGCAATCGTTTTAAACTGCACTCAGAGCCCATTATGTTAACAATTGTACTTGCTAAGGCATCCTGTCAAGACCTCTTTGATTGTTGCTGCCTATTTGTTCCTTCTATGCAGCAAAGTGAGATGGAAACCACTTGTAATGCAGCTCCAGTCAGCATCAGCTCTGGGGTCTGTCTTGGATTTTCTTGCTGTCACTGAGACAGATGATTTGTTGTGGGAGTGGTGACAGGGCCTGGGAGCCCAGGGATGGAACAGGACTCCACAGAGATGGGCATTTTTGTATTCCTGTGTGACCTGAGCTAGGTGGAGCTACTTTGGCAGGGGGTTTGGACTGGATGAGCTCTAAAGGTCCATTCCAACCCCTACCATTCTATAATTCTATGATTCTGTTTTGGATGTTCGTTGCTTTCCTTGGTATTTGACCAGGACATAGTGTAGGAGAGGGTACAGGCAGCTAAATGGAGCCATACCAGCATGTGCCATACCAGCTTGCACCAGTGACAGTGTCTTTGCTGGTGACAACAGGTGCTGTTCGGCACCATGAAAAGTCTTAAAACTAATTTTTTCTTCATCTGTCCTCTACTTATTGTGAACTTGGTCTCACACTCTGCCCCAGTAAACATCCCCAGCTGAGTTTCATGAGGCATGGCTGTGGTTATTTACCTGTGCAATGGGTTTGAATACCTATCTCCCTCTCATAACACATCTCAAATCACTTTTCTGTGTGCCTTGGATCAAAAAGGGATCAGACTCTGTAGACTGAATACTGTGGATTAAAATGCAAAGTACATAGAATGTTGACATCATTTTGGTTTGTTCTTCCTAGAATGCATGAACTGCACACGACTGGCAGATATGACCGAGAGGCTGAACACCCTCGAGGCCAAGGTAAGGACCTGCCTTTCCTCACAGAATCGTTCACTTTGGGAAAAACCTTTAAGATCATCAAGTACAACTGTGAACACTCCCATATCTACCACTAAACGATGGCTCTGTGACACATTTACATATCTGTTCTTCTGGTTTTGACAACAATTTTCCAAGAGAAAAAATATGCCAAGATGGCAATGCTGGAGAGATGAAGTGTCTGTCCTTCCATTCCCGAGGAGGAATGCTGTGCTGGTGGTTCTGCCCCAGGAACTGAAGGCAGCACTGGCACTGCTGTGCCCATGAGCACTGCTCACATCTAGCTCCTTCTCTTTCCCATGTAGATGCACCTCTGCTTCCCTCTGGCTGCTCAGCTCGGCTCCTCCTAAACAACACTACAACCTAAGAAACACCATGCCATGTGTTGCCATCGTGCTCGTTGCTGTGTTTGCCTGTTTGCAGTCTGCCCTCACACATCTGCCTCTGGCCACTCTCCCCATGGGCTCACTGGCTGCTGTGTGTGTTTGGGCCATGCTCACAGGCACGCAGCTCCTAAGAAAAAAAAACTTGTCTCATTGCTCTCGACTGGAACGTGTTGGCTCAGGTTTTGCTTCAGAAATGAAGGGCAAATGGAGCTGTATGAAAAATCTCTTGCTTTCAACTGGTTGGTAGTGTGGGGATGTAAAGCAGTGAAGCCCCTGGCTCAGGAAAGAAGCAGCCTCTGATTCTGGTCCCTTTCTAGAAGCACCTTGTAGAACCCTTAACAACACAGAGTGCAAAACAGAGGAGTAACAGTGTGTAGATTTTTCCAAGAACAGTTGTTTATTAGCCTGCTCTTTAAGTGCTGTCCAGCCCTGCTTTTTTATCCCTTTTCTGAAAGATGGGAGGCTTTCATGTATACTTTAGTGGAGACAAATGTTAAGAGGAGACCTTCACATGGGGTTTTCTTCTGCAAATTGCTTTAATTTCTTCCTACTGGGATTCAGATAAATTGTTCCAGTCTAGCAACAAAGCAGCTGAGTCAGTCATTCCCCTTTGATCTGTGGTTCCTCCTGTGACAGCCCAGTCCTGGCTGTTAGATATAGTGCTTTGGTCCCTTTAAGTCATGTGCTGCTGTTATTATTCATTAACTGGTGGACATCAATGACATAAAAGAATTTGGGAATAAACCTTTATGGAGGGGAGTGGTGAATGTGTGAAGTTTTTTGTGGCCAGTGTATGATATTATGGTAATTTGGGAATTGTCTGTGCTGAAATGGAGTGAGCAATGCTGTCTGGAACTTCCTCAAAGCCTGTGCAGTTATATTTCACTACAGGAAAATGAAGGGGTGTGGGGGAATGAAATTCTGGGGAGCAGAATTGTTCAAGTGAAAACAACTGTTGTAGTACAAAGGACAAAGATGAGCTGGGTTGTTTTTTGGAGCAGTGGGACTTGGCAGGTGGATGTTCCTTGGCACCAAGGAGTTGGAGGTGTTTGGAGAGGAGAAAGGGGCTGGTGATGGACTTCTGCGTGTGCAGTCTGAATTCAAGTAAGACATGGGACCAGCCTCAGAGAGGTGTAAATCAGCCCTCCCATGTTGTAGCCAGCTGTACCTTCCTTAGCTTTCCAGAATTTTCAGTATCTGGCTTAGTGGAAAACGATAACCAAATGCTATCCTGCCATCAGAGCACCCACACTCTGCTGCTTTGTGTGGCACAGCAACTTGTGTCAGGTAACAAAGAATATGAGGCTAATGGCAACCTCAGCTGGGGCCATGGCAGGACTTCATGGAACAGGAAGGAGATTCTACCTGCCCAAATCCAGGGCAGGTCAGTGGGTTTATCTTACAGATATCAAACTGCACCCAGGTCAGTGGGTTTGAGTTACAGATATCAAACTGGTTTCAATCAGGTGATGTTCCCAACACCTGAAAGCAGCCTGCTCTGTGGTGTTGGCACCAGCTGCCAGCTGCCTGGGGTACTTGGGAAGTGCTGCCTGTTTGCCTTCTGCGTGGAAGCTCTATTAAAGGCAGAGAAAGCACGTTGTCTCCTACTTCAGACTCTTGTGCAGCAACTGGCATTTGTCACCTGCCTGGCAGGCCTGGAGTGCTGTCCTTAGGAGATGTGGCCTGTGTTGGCAGGCATCTGGCTGCAACCTGCACAGCATTTCAGAGGGACCACTAAGTTATCATCAACAAACAATGCACTGATGGCTGAAGACTTTGTGGTCTTGCAGACTTTCTGACATGAGGGCACTGAGGCAGATGCCTGTAAGGTTCAGTGACAAGGTGGAGCAAGCCAGGCCCAAGAGATGACACTTGAGGAGTTTTGGTACTGCCTCAGTCCCAGCCATAGCCATGACCACACCACCTTCTCTCTGCCTTCTTAACAGTGACTTGATTCTTGTCAGCTCTCCATCTTGGGCCTCAGTGCATAGTGTGTCTGTTTTAGTGCTGCAGTAAGGCAATTTGTATTGTTGTTGTGATGGGTTTCCTTCTGACTTTCCTATTCTGCCATAGACACCAAAGTTGGGAGCAAAGCTCATCAAAGGGTTTACTTTTATAGAGGGAAATGAGTTATTTCCTTCCATTGTGAACTACTGGAGACTGTGTCCCTGCAAGTGTCCATTCAGCAGCACAGCCCAGCAATGTTGTTGTCAATCTGTTGGCTTCCACTTCATTTGAAAAGCTATCGGTGCTGTGCAAAAATTGACTGTAGCACTTAAATGGAGAATGAAGCAACAGGACATGAATGCTGGTACTGTGAGCAGGGGAAATATATTGATTCACCTTTCTTTCAAGATTAATTTCAGTTGATTCAGTTAATTTCATTTTGATCTACGTAGCAATTTAATGACTTCTGTTGTTATTCATTAATAACTAGCACCATTAAAAACGTGCTTGCATTTGTTGAGCAGTGTCTGCATTCCTGCTTTGGATTTTAGAGAAAGATCCCTATTTTGCTGGATGATCTGGATGTGAAGTTGTGTCAGCTCTCCAAACTGTCTCTTGTAATATTTCACCCCACCAGCCTGAAGCTGTTCAGAGGAAGACAGGAGTGATGGGAGGGGGACACACATTCCTTGCCAGTGGTGGAGATTGATTCCCCTGTGATTTTTGCTGTCATGATCTGCAAAGGCAGATGTGGAGGTTCATTCTTCCTATGAGGTGGATTTTCCTGCCACAGTCCTGTTCCTTCTGGAGACAGATGAAGTTTAGGCTCCCTCTGAAAGCACTGTGGACCTGGGCAGATTGGTGCTGGGTGACAAGTTAGGGACAAGTGAAAACTAATCTCTTCCTCACACCTTTGCAATGGGGACAAGGAACCAAGAGCCGATTTCTTGGTTATGTGTGAGGATATGTGAAGTGCATGTTTGTCCTCCAGTGGCAGTGAAAGGCAAATTCAAGGAACTTCAACTCAGTCATGGAAGAAGAGGCCACAAAGCTGTGGTTTCTTCTTTTCCCGCTTCTCTTCTGCAGGCTTTTCTAGCTGTCCCCCTAAAACATGGGGCTATAACCAGAAATGGTCTCATCTTTCTTATTACAAGGGTGAGTTGATCCATCCAACTTGTAAGATCAGTGTCCAAATGAGGTAATAAAAGTAACCCTCTGATTTCTGTAATATGAGAGTTGGATCAGAAAGTGAGAAGCAAGAATAAACACAGAGCAAATGGAATGAAAAATGACTCATTAGGGACCGGTGCTGATACAGCCCTTGGGGAGGAGAGAGACTCTGAGACATGGCTGAACTGTGCAGCAGGACAAACTCTGCATGTGTCTTGTGCTTTCCTTAATGCTGCTTTTATGTTGTCCTTGTGGCTGTAGGAGATGTTGCTGCAGGAAAGGAAGCGAAGAGAGGTGGAATCAGGTTCCATCCTTGTCTCCTCTGATTCAAGTTACCCAGTCATCTCCCCAGGATGGAGTTGGCCTGCTTCATTTGGTTGATACAAGACCCTTTGAGTGACAGAGATTTGAAAGCTTGAATTGATGGTGGAATCTGTCAGGGAGGATGGTATTGACCCTGAGGTCAAGGACAAGAAAGGGTGCAGACTGGAAGAAAATTATCCCCTCCCAAAGCCCGAACATGCTAAACCTTCCTTCTCTCCTGTGATGTCTTGACATCACTACAGCACCCCATGATGCTGTGGGGAGCCTCACTAGTGGGTGGGCAGAATGAATCCCTGCTTTTATTTCCCACAAAAGATTTCTCCTTAGGCATAGCTTCTTAGTGGGAAGAGTGTACAGCTCTTCCTTTCTGAATTTCCTGAGCCTGATGCTGCCCTCCTGTGTCACAGACTAAGCCCAGGCAAATTCCATGGCAGCTCCTGAGAGCTGTGGTGTCAGGAGAGAGCAGCACGGCTGCCCACGCCAGGCAGTGACAGCAGGAAAGCAGGCAGCTGCATACAAGTTCCTGTTCATTTTGCTCTCCCAGTTTCTTTTCATAAACTCCACCAGAGAGCTCTGGGCAGTGTGATATTAATCCCAGCTTTTGGTTGGAAGCTTGAGTTGCAGCATTTGATCAGGAGTTGATATAACCCAGTCTTATCTCCTGACACCGTTTGTGGCACTTCACTTAGGGCTTCAATGCCAGGAGATAACGTTACAGATCTAGTGTCTGATTGATTCATTGTGTGATTGATAAATGACATGCATAGTTTTTGCATGAAAACAGCCCTTGTAATGTGATTCCCCACTCAGAAGACTCGGAAAGGTTTTTCAAGCAAATCTTTGTGCTGTGCACAGAGTGTGATTGATGCATTGCTATTTATATGAAACCACCTCATTTATTTAGAACACATTACCCCACAGCACCTTCCCTGCCCCGTGTCTTTTGATTCTGAAGCACTATCACTTGGGGTTTTCATGTAATCGTTGTGTGAAATGTTCGTGTGTCTGTCCCTGCTTCCAAGCAGCTGCATGAAACACTGGCAGCTCTCTGGGATGTTTTATGGGATTTATCTTTTCTTTCTGGGATAGATAATAAAACAGTTTCCTCCTGTAGTGGAGGACTATTTGGAAAATAGAAAATGTTTCTTGGTAGTGTGGCTGAGGGACTGGGAGGGAACCCCCAGTTGCCTGGCTGTGAGGCTGTTGCTGGTCCTACAGAGTGGACATTAGCAGTTGCTTGATAATTCAAGGGCTTTCATGGATTTTCCATGTTGTGTATGTGATTGCCGCTAGCAGTTATTTATTTTCCTTCTGTGGCTTACCTTTTTCTCTAAGGTTTCCTAATGACCCTGTGCAGAAGCTGCTTCTCCAGCTCCAGTAATGTATTGCATTTAAGGAGTATTTAGGCTGTTTCACAGGTAGCTGTACAGTAACTGGCTGGTTTCTAGTAGCAATAACAAACTTAAATCCACCACTGTACAATTTTTAATGCTGAGTTTCTGTAGGTCAGTTACTGTAGCAAATGTCCCTCAGAATAAAATACAACTTCCTAAGGGGGAAGCATGAACCAAAATGGATTGGACAAACCAGATTTTGTATCAATGTCTGTATCTGAACTATACATCTATCTCACTGGCTTTTTTCTAATCAGTCACAATCATGTTTAGGACACTTGAGGCTGTTTGGGAACTGGCCTTTGTCTCATTTGGGCCTGCTTTTGTCTTTCAGAATGACAGTGAAAATCCTTTCCTTCTCAAGTCTAGTAATTGTTGGATCTGATTTATTATCACTGTTGGACTGAAGGAGCAGTCTGTCCCCTAAGAGTGTTCCATGTGTTTGGCCAATGCTGTAAATCATGTGCCAGAACCATGAAAAAGGCTTTAAAGACCTCCTTCTCCATCATCCCCTCCTGCAAAGTCTTTTTAGTTACAAATTTGTCATTTTTAGTCGAATAGATTTAATATTTTCATAAAATCACTTGGAAAAGTTATTTTATATCCTAGGAAAAGGCTCTTTTCCTGGGACATGCAATTTAAGTTGCCAAGCAAACCCTATATGAGCATTAGAAAATGCTTTTGGTGTGTCTAATACCTGGGAACATTGTTTGCAAGCTTTGTTTTTAAGAGAAATACTTTTGTGGCCAAAAAGTAGGTTTCAGTAAGGGAAGTACTTGAGGAGCCTGAGGGATGTAAGTGCTCAGATCCTCATGCCAACTTCCACTTGATTCTCAATCAGAAATTCTAGCAGAGCTTTGTAAGGAAAGTATGATTAAAAATAATGACTTTGGGTCCTCTTGTTCAGCTTCCACCAAGGTGAGCCAGGGAAGGACAAGGCCCTTACCTTTTCCAGTTGTGCTGCTCTCTTCTTGCAGCTTTCTATTTGGAATCCAGCAGAAGAGGGGGCACACAGGGTATCTCAGTGCATTTGAACCAGCTGATGTGACTCTCTCAGCCACAGCTGAGGGCTCCTCACGTGGTGAGAAGCAGGGAGTTGATCTCAAAGCCATTGCTGAGAACAGATGTTACTTCATCAAAACTGCATTCATCTCAGGCTGGCCTGGCTCCACATCTGTAGCACTGCTACATCCCCAGCAGGTGACAGGCAATAAACTGGGCAGAGAAGGATAATGTGATTTTGAGGGTGGAAGGTTATAGCTCTGATCTATTGTTATCAGGTGTTTTAAAGTAATGATGGGGAATCTCATTTCACTCTGAGCCCCTTTGTGTGCTTCACTCTGCAATGAACTCTTAGCACAGCATTGAAAGATTGCTGGATCTTTTCCACACAGTTTCTTCCCCTGGCTCTAACAATTTGGGGTGCTGGTGATGACAGCCTGCCTGGGCTGCCAGTGAAGGTAAATCTCCAGTGTGCAGTCGAAGCTCCCCAGATGCCTCAGAGTGCAGTGATCCAGTAGGACCTCTCCCTCATTGCTGCTCTCTCAAGCAAAGCCTTGATGGTCTGATGATCTGCTGAACACTGCCTGCTTTTCATCTAAAAGGCTCCCCTGTTCCTTTGTGTCTTCTCCACTCCAGTTCTCTCCAGAAGATACCTGCTGATGAAACAGTTGCTATTTGCATCCTCCTTTCTGGAAATCCTCTCAAACTGCACAAAACCCCAAACACCTTTGCATGAAGAGCATGAACCATGCTACTTGTAGATTGTCAGAATCTTTAGGTCCTGGTTACTGTCTTCCTTTTGGCCTACACTCAATGGCTACAAGGACTTCAGCTATTGCTCCACACTTCATTTATCAATGTAACAAAAACTCCATGCGCTAATTATCTTGTACCCTTTGGCCAAAGCCTCGAAGATGTAACAAGGATGAAGTGATCCAGATTCTCTTTGGACACTTGGTTCATCAGACTGTAGTGGACACTTAATGAATTTCTGTTGGCTTTTGAAAGCAAGCAGTTGTGTCTGCATTGGAGCCTTGCATTCACAGGTTTCATATTGCTACAAGAGAGATACCATTCTCCATCAGGTTTTGTAAAACTCCCTGTTTAGCTCTGTGTCTTGATGAATGATTAAAAAAAGATCTTATGTTTTGCCAAATAATTTGCTATAGAGAAAGACACATCCAACAGGTTATGCAATTACCATTATTAATCAGCTTGTGTCTTTACAAGATCAAGAGGATCTTATTTGACACTGCAACTTTTAGCTGATGAGCTGGATTTGTGCAGTTTCTGTCCCTCCTCTTTACAGAGGGATGGAAGGGAGTTAATTCCATCAGTGCTTCAAGAGACCAAATAACCTCTCTTTGTTAATTAATAATATCCATCTGGATTGTTTCAATGATTCCCTCTGCATTTCCATGATTTTTTTTTTTCATCCAAAGAAAAAGCATTGCAAGTCCTGTCATATCACTTTGGAAATCTTTGGAAGCCCAGCTGTTGTTTCCTTGTTTCTAGCACCTACTAGTCACAGGACATCAGGAATGCAAGTGGAGGACAGATGATGGGAGGAGGCTGTGTTTGTGAAATCTTCTTTTGATGTGTGGGAACAACCAAAATAGGGTTCTTGAAAGCCTCTACAAGCCAAAAAAAGTCCTCTGACACTGAACATCTCAAGAAGATGAAAACCTTCTTCCCATTTCCATTGTCCCTGGCCTGAGCTTTTGATCTGACGCAAGAAATGTGGTATGTGTCTGAAGTTGAGAAAGTTTATGCTGGCAGATAGAAAAAGGGGAGGTGGGTTGAGTAAGCTGGGACTGAGCTTCAGGCACGTAACGCTCCCGTCCCTGCTGAGGGACCTCCACGTGAGCGGGCCCCGCGGTGAAGAGCCAGGCTTTGAGCCACGGGAGAAGAGCAAGCGCCAGATCCCATACAGAGGTGAGTCCAGCGGCTCTGTGGGACTCTACGGACCCAGGGGTGAGTTTTGCAGGCAATAACCTCTGCCGCTGGCGCTGGCCTGCGAGCTCCTTGGCCAGTGCAGAGCATCAGCCCTCCTGCATTCCCTTTGTGTTCACGCGCCGGCTCCTCCGTCGGGCCCGTCTCCCGCTGCGGTGTTGGCAGGAGATGAGGCCCCATTTCAGTTCTTTCCAGCTTTCTGACCCAGTTCAGCTGCATCTGAGAGGTGGGGTCTGGAAACCAGAGACAAGCCCTCATGCCGATGGGACCTCTGTTGCCAGAGGCTCCAGCTCAGCGTGTCCATTTAGGCTGAGGTTTGACTTTTTGCTTCCATACATGCAAAAAGACAAAAGCCTGAGTGTTTTGCTGAGTTGAGGCTGTTCTTCACCTTGTGCAATGCAGTGCAAGCTGAGGAGGCAAGGCCTTCATGGCTTCTGCAGGAATCTGCCCTCCTGACACCACAGGCAGCAGCCACAAATGCTGTCTTTCAGCTAGTTCTCTGTACCTCCTCTGCTCAGTTAGATATCTAATGTTAGCCATGGTATCAGGATGTGTTCCATTTATATGGTGCCATTAGGATGCTTTCTGCCTCCCTTCTTCATGGAAGTGGTGATAGCAACAGAGGTGGGCACTGCTTCCAATGAGGATTTCCCATCAGAAGCAAACATTCCTCTCCTCTTGGTGTTATCCCTCTCTCTACCTCAACCTTATTGACTAGAAAGTACCAAGACTTTAATACATTGCACATTTTGCTAATTTGCTTCCTGGCTGTGAGCCTCTGTGGTATCATTTTCCAGCAGTTTACTCGGAGGGCTAGAAACTTTCTTTTTTTGTTTAATGAAAGTGGGAATTCTCCTCAAGTCCCTGGACTGTGGCAATGGCAGCCTTAAGAAAAACAGAACGTGACAGAAAATAGATGAATGGCTCCAGTGCTATTGCAATAATGCAGAAGGACCCCATTTGCGCTGTGTGCTGTGCTAGCTTAGGAGAGGACACTCCTCGTTGAAAGCACCGTGGGTAGTGTGAGCTTATGAATGTGACTAAATCCCTCGTGCTTTTCCTTCTTTAGTTTGGCTCTGTGGATCTCACGAATGAGAGAGCTCTCTGCCTTCTACTTTTATTTCTTTTGGGGCATTTCTTCAGCCCTAATCATAAAAAAAAAAAACCTAGAATTTCTCAGCAATTTCAAGTCTGGAGATTTCCTGACCTCTGTCATTTTCTTTTGTGCCTGGGGAAAATAACCTTGTTACTATGGTTTGAGCCTTACTGACTGCTAAGTATATCTAGCCTATTAGTAAAAGAGCATACTGGCTTATTCTGTGCATACCTTGAAATCCTGTACAGCATTTATCAGCAGAGCACTCATTGCAAACATGCTGTTTTAATGAAAAGGATACCCTTGCCACTGTTTTGTGTTGATTATGTGGTAACACATTTTTATTATCGCCCATAAAAGTGATTTGGAGCTGTTCCATTCCAGATGCAGCTCTCGGCAGAGCTGTGCTCGTGCCACTCGCTGCTCAGGAGGGCCCCGGACCCCTGTGGTTTGCTGGTTTCTGACCACTGCTCCTAGTGATTTCATATCACCTCTTCCCACAGCACTGCTGGGCTGTGACAAAATACTGTCCAAGACAGCCTTTGGCAATCCCTTCCTCATAGCAGGAGCATCCTCACTCAGCCCTGGCTGTAGCCCCTCTAATTTGCCACCTCTAGGATTAGTTTTGCCCTTATTGCTGAGTACACTTTGGCAACATCCAGGTGTTTTGCTGGGCAAGTGAAAGGATAATGGTACAAAGTGATTGAGAAAAAGGTCTTTAGTGCACATGTGAGTCCCACATCAACAGGAATTAAGCACAATTATGGTAAGGCACATGCTTAACTGTTTGTTGAACCGATAAGGTATTTCCTTGAAAGTCTGGCAAATAAATCATTGTGTAGAAGCACAGACCTGCAAGAAACAGACAACCAATTCCTTCCTTGCCTGTTAAATAAAACCACTGTGACCTGATTTCCTTCTTGCTTTCATATTAATCAGAAAGCAAAGCTCTGGATCTATGAATAAAGGTCCTTTGAAGAAAGGAAGAATTTCGCTTGTTTGCAACAGCTTGAGGTTGAGTTCCCTTGCATTTAACCTAGCTCCCAGTTTAATTAGTTTCTGATTCACCCCTGTCAGGCCAGTACATTCTGCAGGAAGTTCATCATTTCTGGCACTGCTGCAATACTGGCTCTCACCATGCCTTGTAAGAAATAAGTGATAAACCTTGTAATAATTGCAAGCTAAAAACAAACAAGCGGAGCCAAGTCACTCTCATTTATAATTGCAGTGTGACTTCATTATGTAAAGACAACACAGCATGTCAAAGCTGAAACTTCTAGGGATTTAGTGGAAAGTTTGAGCCTTATTCTCTTTTTATTTCCCTTATCCCTAAATCAGTATTTGCTTAGGTGGTTTCCAAACAGGAAGAGACAGTGCTGTAACAAACCACAGCGTTGCACTCCTCAAACAGTTTTGCAGTGTAGCTTTGTGCTTAGAGAGCAGACTTTGCTGGCAGTGCTGTATGCTTGGATAAAAACTCTCATTCTGGAAACCTCAGCCCTGCTTCTGGTTGATGGGCATCCTGCCTCCATCCTGGCAGCTTTGCCAGGGATCCATCCAGCTGCCAGATGAGTTGCAGGGTGGCTGCTGCATCCCACGGATGGCAACTGCAGAGGCTGCCCCACGAGGAAGGCGTGTGCTGCCCTTGGCCTCTCTTTAGCTTCTCTCTCACAATTTGGCTACCAAGATGCTGAGAGGACTGGAACATCTTTCTTATGAGGAAAGGCTGCAGGACCTGGTGATATTTAGCCTAGAAAAGAGAAGACATCATCAATGCTTCAAAGTACCTGAAGGGTGGGTGTCAAGAGGATGGGGCAACACTTTTTTTCTGTGGTGTCCAGTGACAGGACAAGAGGTGATGGACAAAAGCTGGAACACAGAGAGTTCCACTGGAACAGGAGGAGAAACTCCTTTGGTGCTGAGGTGAGGGAGCCCTGGCCCAAGCTGCCCAGGGAGGGTGTGGAGGCTCCTTCTTGGGAGGTTTCCAAACCCACCTGGACATGTTCCTGTGCCCCCTGATTGAGGGGAACCTGCTTGAGCAGGGGGTTGGGCTGGATGAGCTCTGCAGGGCCCTTCCAACCCCCACCATTCTGTGGCTTTATGAATTGGGGTAAAATCCATGCGCAGCAGAGCATGTGGGCTTGGTCCTGGAGGTCAGTGCTCCCAATGGCTTAGGCTTTTTCAAAAGAAATCAGTAAACTGTTTTGTTATGCCACTTTTGCTTCAGTGACTGGGAATTCAGGGGCAAGAAACATTTAGGTTACAATAGAAAATTATGGACTTTTTTAATTCTTAAGTTTGTGAAAACTTTAATGAAAAATCTTGACTACCATGTGCAAATGTTCCCTTGAACTTTGCTTTCATGGGGTTTGGGAGTGGCACAGCCACAGCACTCCTCCGTTCTTCTGCTCCTTTTTTTGCAGCCATGTTAAAGACTTAACTTCCAGTTTCATATGGGCCACCAGTGACTGGGGAAGTGAGGCTCAATGAAGAGCAGCCTGAGTCATACATGGAAAAGGAGTGGCTTTGCCAAGGAGCTGAGATTGTAAATGGCCCAAATAGCTCAGGGACGCACATTGGGATGTGGATTTATTTGAAGGTAGTGTGTTTACAAGGTATAGAAACAGTTGTGAGTTTTAATAATATCCTATTACTTCTGAGTAGAGCTCTTTGAGGAAATTGCCTGCCTTTTTTTTTTATTCACTCCAAAATTAAAGCACTTCAGCTCTTTAAAAAGTTCCTCTTCTCCATCATCTTTAATTTGGTCAGCATTTGTGCTTTGACTTCCAGCCAGTACTTGTCCTGAGGCACCTCAATTTACTACCCTGGGCATCCAGGATACAGCCCTTCACCTTGTTCTAACTCTCAGTAATTTCTGACCTTATGACTCTAGATTTGAACATGTAACCTAGCAGTGAAATCCTCTGTTCCCTAAAACCAGTTCTGGTCCCTAGTTTCATGTTTATCACCAGCAACACTATCCCACATGAGGCTGAGTCCCTGTGGAAGCAGTGAAGCCTTTTCCAAGAAGAAAATGTGCAGGATCCTCTTGCAACTTAACAAAGCAGCTTTTGACAGCAATTGCTGCCCCTTCCCTGAAAACCAATAGAGCTTCAACACCAAAATCCTGCAATATCTGTGATGCAGAGGTATTCACAGCTCCTTCTGGCAAGGAGAGTTGTTTCAAGACCTCTTTAGGACTGAAACCATGAATGGAGACCATCCCATTGACCTTGTTTACCTTTCCCATGTTCCCTGCCTAGATCCTTCTGCTGGAGGCTGCAGAGAGAAGCCCACCTTTGGAAAACAACCTGCCAATCACTGGGACAACAGCCACGTGGTATGACGATTTGCTACCAGATGCCTTTCCCCTGCTCAATCCTGGGACTGTCCTGAGAAAAACAGTGGGATCTGTTGGTAAGCTCTTCACCAAATCACCCACTCTACACACACAGTTCCTATAGGGTAACTAAAAGGGAGGCCATGGCAGTCAGCTGGAGTGTTGGAAGCTGTAGGGGGAAGGGGTTGGGGGAAAGCACTGACAGCTGCTTCATTCTGCTCTGTTAAAAGAGAAGAGGGTTAAGATTTTCAGATGGGCAGTCCCTCTTTCTTTGTGGGCATGTTTGCTGTGGAGGGTTTGACCTCTCAGGGAGGTGTTGATGGGAGTGGCAGCTCTGGGGCTGTGCAGTGGGCACAGGGCTTGCTGGCAGCCTTGCTGGCACAAGGGACTCCATGTCTGCACTTTGCTGTGTACTCTTAGCGCAGCTTTGGTGTTTACAAACACTCACTGCAGGGTGCGATTTTGCTCATCAGGAAAACTGCCCTGCAAAGAGGCATTTTGAGAACTTGCAGCCTCTCTTTTACAATCAGAGAATCATTTTGGTTGCAAAAGAACTTTAAGCTGCTGGAGTCCCAGCCCTCCCCTCACCCTGCCAAGCCCACCACTAACCCCTGGCCCTCAGCACCTCAGCTCCATGGCCTTGGGATCCCTCCAGGGCTGAGGACTCCCCCAGCTCCCTGGGCAGCCTGGCACAGGGGCTGACACCCCTCTCAGGGACAAAGTTCTGCCTAAGCTCTAATCTCAACCTCACTTGGGGCAACTTGAAGCCATTTCCTGTGGTCCTATCATTCATTACTCGAGAGAAGAGACCAACCTCTACCTCCAGTTTTGGTGTCAGAATCTGATTATTTAGCTCTATAGACGGGATTCCTCCAAACCAGAGGCTGTTCATTCCAAAGGTTTCATGTTGCCTTGCTTCTCTCCCTCTCTGCTGAGCTGTGAATACAGAGATAGTTGCACATCAACACACGTACAGACTCATGGATGAGGATGGAATTCACTCTCTGTGATCCCACCTCAGACCATCCTTTTAGCTGCAGCAAGCTGGGAATTTCTTTTTCTCACTGCTCGTGGAGGGGATGAGGATCACCCTTTTGCAAAGAGAGGGACTTTCAGCTTTTCTCTCTGTGTCTCTGCCCCTTCTTCAGTTGGACCAGTGCAGAGCATGTTCCTGGAAGAAGGCATGTAAGCTCAGAAACCAACATAGTGAGCTCTGTTTTGCCAGCCTCAATGGGCTGTTGGTAGCCTCAATTCCTGTTGGCATGAGCATCTACTGAGAGCTGAACTCTGCTTTTGGGAAAGTCAAAGTTCGCCTCCCTAGGGCCGATGTGCCTGCCTGTGTATTTCAGTGTGTACATTTTAATGTCTAAAGACTCTGGCTTTTGAGGCCTGGATATGATTGTAACATTCCTGAGCAAACTCCAGAGAGCCATTGGGATCACAGGGGGACAATTCCTACTCACCTACTTAGCGCCAAATGCAGTGTTTCCTCATAAGGGAGCTGTGCAGGGAGGTAGAGGACTGGGCTGTAGGGGTAATTCTTGGTTTTATTAGGAGCAAAGAAACCTTTCCCATGAATAGCAACATCACTTACAGCCTGCATTTTAGGTTTTTTTAAATTTACCATAAACACAATGGGCTGTTTTATGATCCCTCTTGTGGCATGACAAAAAAATACACTTTCAAGAAGAAAATCTCTGTGTGAGCTCACTTGGCCAGACAGATCCCAGAGCATTGAATTTCCTTGACCTTGGCATTCTCATTTCAAGATCGCCGCTCTCTGCTTCCAAAGCCCTGTCTGTCAGTTGCTTTGCTTGCTCCCAGAGCCGTTCTTTATCCTCCATAGGGCCTACTTTTGCTTGTTTTTCCTCTTCTTTCTTTCTTTTTTTTGCCTTCTCCTTTTTCCATGTATGATATTTTGGGTCTGAGCAGTTTATTATGGCAGCCCTTCATGACTGCAGCAGACTTGGAGCGACCAACATAGACCAGATGTGGTCCATGTTTGTAATTTGACAGGATGCCACAACATGGAGGGAGGTTCACTAACAATATGTTCTGCAAAGTATTTTCAGAACCACAGTGATGGCTGCCAGGAACTGAATTAAAGCAGTTTTCCCCTAGTGTCCATTATGTGCTTATTCTGCCTTCCTCGTGTCATTTATTTTTGCTGTCGTAGTGTCTTTGCACCTGCACTTTGTTGTACTGAAGCCAATCCAGCAAAAGTACTGATGGCTCTGTCCCTTCCTCCCAAAGTCTTCTCAGAGGCCCCATCCACATAATAATCTCCTTTTGCTCAACAAGGAGCAGTGAATGCCACTCACCCAGGCAGTGATGCAAACCAGAATGTACCTCCTGTAGCACTTGCATCAGGCTGACTGCATGGTCCAGCATCAGCACCTTCCAACCCCTGCAGTAAATCCAGGAGGTAGCTAGTGATTGCCTCCAAAAAATAGGTGATGTTGTCAGAGCTTTCCATGAGTGATCTTGTCAGCCAGACTTCCAGGCTGTGCTCACAGCTGGCTGCATGCATCACAGCCCTGCCTGCCTGCTCCCAGCTGTAGTCCTTCCTCATAGTTACCCTTTATATTTCTACCCTTGATTTATTTAACTTCATGTGGAGTAACAACTCGAATCAGGCATAACAACTAGGGAATCAGGCATGCACTGGGCCATTTCAGGTCAGGACAGTGTCTTTCAGCAATTAGAAGTGATCAGTTAAGTTGCTTATTGACCATGTGATTTCCTGCTAAAGCCTCTACCTGAGCTCTGGGGGTTTCGAATGCCTGCTTTGCTAAGGGGCTGTGGGATGGCTCATGGATCTGGGTCCACCTTTGGCTTCCTTCCCTGCCCACACCAGTTTCTATCTACAATTTCGAGCCAGCCAAAGAAACACACCGTGGGGGTTGGTGAAATGTTGGGAATGTCATGTGGTTGCTTTAGGATGGTGGGGGGCTGCCCTTAGTGCATGATTTCAGCACTGTGCTGTGACTTGTTGCTCGGGCCCCTGGTTCACTTACAGCCATTGCAGACCTCAGGGGATCTTTCAACAAGTGTGGTACTGGAGCAGGAGGAAGTCAAACCTGAGTGTCCTGTGTGGTTTGGGGTTGTGGAAAGCTAAGCCTCTGCCCCTCCCATCCCCTTCCCCAGAGGTTTTTGTGAAACATTGCCTACTTTGCCCTGCTTCAAGTTTTCCAGCCAAATCCTAGCTTGCATGCCACCAAACTTCCCCAACCCGATGGACTCAGGGCAGAATGTCGGGGCCTAACATGGAGATGGTTGATATAGACTAGATGCTTTGAATGGTGGGAGTGTTTCTGGATGATCTTATAGCTCTGGCTTGGCTGACACCTCTCCAGGCTGAAGTCCAGGAAAACTTGCTACTGTTTGTTCAGATAGTTATTTCTTCAGTGAGTGACAGGGCTGAGAATAGACAATCATTTAAAAGCAATCAGGGCTGTTGAGACAGCTGCACCACTGGCCTTTCCCATCAGCTTGTTAATCAACAGGATACATTTTACTGAGTATTAAGAAAATATATACACTCTGGCTGAGCCAGTTGGCAGCAACAGACCTAATTTTTCATATCTTTCTCTTTTTTTTCTTTATTTTGTTTTACCCTGACCCTCTTAACTTAGAGCCTAAAGGACACAGAGGTGCAGAGGAGCAGCTAATACCACAGGGTAAGTCAATGGTTTCTGCTGGTTCCTCTTTCAAAGCACAAAATGTTGCTATGCCCAGTTGTGTATAGGTTGTGTTCCAAAAAGCAGAAGGGTCCTGTGGCCAGGGTTCCTCAGTGACTTGGAGCCTTACAGATATAGACAGGCTGGGTTTCTTCTTTGGGTTTTATCTGATCATGGGCTGCTCTAAGTCAGAGAAGTGAAATGCCAACTGTATCATCTTTGAGACATTCAATTTCCCCATCACACACAGGATGGAAAGTGTGATCTGATGGAGAGGCAGTTCACTGGAGAACACGTGGCCAGAGGAAGCAAGGCATGTGCTGAGTGATGAGAGGAAACACCATTATGATCTTATTGGTATTGCCTGCCAGGGGCCTCAAGAGCTGCTGGTGATGTGCTGGGCATCATTTTGCTAAGCAACATGCAAACAGAGAATGCAAACCCTGCTCCTGTACAGAGAAAACCTTGGGGAAGGAAAGGGAACAGATGCTGTGTTGCACATTAATGACAGGGGCAGGAAGAAAATCCAGGTCTTTGCATGTCTGATTTGGTCTCCAGCAGCAGAATGCTCACCCTCTGCCTTTTTTTATGTCTTCTTATTTTTCCCCATGGCTTTTTCTTTCTTATTTTTCAAGGATAAATATTTGCCATGGGCTTCAGCTCTCTGAAAGCAATACTACTGCAGCAGAGCTGATTTATGCCAGCTGAACATTTGGCCTATTTGTTTCCCTCCCCCTTTTTCCCCTGAATCCTTCCTTCCTTCTTCTCCCTTTTGCACTTGTCTTTTTTATGCTGGTAACACCATTTGTCACCAGTATGAGCATTTGCCTGACACGTTACTCAGTGCTGCTTCTCCTGGTCTTTCCTTTAGTGCTTTCCACCTTCAGGGAAGTAAATGCCAGTTTGTTTAAAGGTCCAGTGCAGCAGTGTGATTGAGGATGCTAGCAGCGATTGCTCTTGTTCTGCAGCAGTTTACAGGACTGAATTATAAAAGTTGAACTGAAGGATTGAGGCAGATTTATACAAGCAAGGAAATGGTTTGACCCACACTCAGCAGCATAGTGTGTTGTGCTTGCAAAACAGTGCTTCTGCTGTTCTTCCCTTCATACCAGAAAGAATTTGCTGCAGTAAAGAGTCAGGAGTGTTGAGGGTTTTTGGAGAAGCTATTTGCCGTGCTGTGAATGAACACTTTTGCTCTCATGGGCTCCTGATCACCTGCCTGAGTTTGCAGCATCCACTGTCAGGTGAGATCCATTGCAAAGATCCCTTCTATTCACAGAAAAATCTGCAGTTTGTCTCCTGCAAGTAAGCAAAGGGATCCATATGAAAACTTTCCTTAATTCCTTGTTCAATACTCAAATCTGGTCTTTATTGATGACTGAATAAAAAAAAAAGTATAGGCACACACTCCCACACAAAGCCTTTGAAAAGTCTCTTGCCTTCAGTGTGCCCAGTTTCACTGTGGGGTAGGAATGGATTTATTTCATTTTTGTATGAAAAAATAATTGGAACATCTCTCCAGAATGGGAGGAAAACAAGGAAAAGGAAGGAAGATCTTCCAAGGGAGCCTAATATTGGGAAATTTTTACTTTGTCCTGGTAAATGCAGAGTTTGAATGAACATCTTGGGGAGACAGGTTGTTCTGCCCCAAGTGGGCTGAACCACACCTACACTGGGAACTGGATCCAAATGTGGGAGCTGCAAATCATGTGAGCCTTGGTTTTTATTCTGTAGCCCTGTTCCCTGTGGTACCAGCTGTGAAGGTGTTAGTTGGCCAGATTGTTTCCTTTTTTCCTTCTCTCCCTCTGTTCCCATCAACTCTTCTCCACTTCCTTCATGCAGCAGGTTCTCCTGGGTCCAGTTACCTGTTCTGATGCCAAGGAAGAGGAAGGACACTGCTTAAGAGCTTAACAAAATATAACTTCTGCTCTTCTGGGTCATGGTCATGTGTAATACACAGACTACAACTTGGAATCTGAGTGAACTGAACTTTGGGCTCAGACAGATCCTCCCCTGGCTTTGTAGCTTCCATCTGCCACTGCTTTCAAATACTCAAAGCCCTTTGGTAACCCAGAAACCAGGAACCTCTGGCTCTGCTGGCTCTGTCAGTTAATGCCTTTATTGTAACCATTAACTGCTTAATCTGAGTAGACAGAGTCACTCACCCACCTCTCTAAGGTATTAAAGGCTTCACTGATCTTTGCACAGTGTTTAAATGTGTCTTTCCAAAGCAGCTACTGTTTTTGTGAGCCAAAGACATGCAGTGTTCCTCTGAAAAACCACTATAAAATTGCCAAGGGTTGTTATTGTTATCATAGGCTAAAGAAAACAACCTTGAGGATTTATTTAATGCCATCAGAAATAGTCCCTTTCAGATTACAAAGGCTGCCTGTACCTTTCATAGGCTTACTGAGGATCTGAGTGGACTTGCAAGAAGCATCCCACTGGGCTGTAATTGTGGGATTTCCAGATGATGTTTTCTCAGCATCCTATTCAATGATATAAATTAGTAACATCTAGTTACTTCAAAAGTCTGGGTGTATCAGTTTCAGTTTGGGATGAGGAATGCTTGTGCACAGTGTGGTACACTTGGTAAGATGAATGAGAACAGAACAGGCAAACTCCTTTGATGCAAAATCTCTGTGTGGTATGTGTGTGTATCAGCCAGAGCAGGTGGGAGACAGGGTTTGATTTGCTTTTGCAAATATATGTTGTGTATTTTGATATATTGAGTCAACCATGGAGCTGACATGAAGGAGTGCTTGAGGGACCAGATCCTACCCAGAGCCATTCAGACCTTGGGTAGGGGGCAGGCTGGGCTCAGTTTAGCTTTCATCAGCACATCCCAGCTGAAGGTACACATTCTGGTGACTTTGGGGGTGGGCCTTGTGCATGGGGACATGCTTGCATCCTTAAAGACCGGAGGGAGAAGAGAAGCAAGGTGCAGTCTGGCTCTGGCTACCAGTACCACCCTGTCTGTGCTGCCTGTGCAAAGCTGCATTTCTCTCTCTCACATCTTTTCAGTCTCCTCTGTTTTCTAGGTTGCTAAAGACCTTCTGACTTCAACATTAGCTTACCCCCAACTACTTTTCTTTCTGAATGTTTTCAGGGCTGCCAGGACAAGTTGGGCCTCCAGGCCCAGTTGGACCAACTGGACTTCCAGGACCACCAGGACCAAAAGGAGAGAAGGGACAACCCGGTGAGAGGGGCCCAGCAGGGCCTCCAGGTAAGTCCTGGGCATTTCACTTCATACAAATGATCTGTGACAACAATCACAAAAGGCTGGACACACATGATGTTGAAGATCTTCAGTTGGTATTGAATCATTCCAAGGATTTCCCCCTGGGCACTGAAATCAGCTCTCAGAGCAGGCAACCACCTGCACAAGCAATGACAGTCCCTGGGATTTCCTGTGGAGCTGCAGAGAGCTTGTCCCAGAAAGCTGCAGAGCAGGATCATGTTTCCTTGTCCTGCTCAGGAGCTGTAAAAAACCAGTCTCTGATCTGTCAGCTTTTGGATAAGAGTGTTCCCTGTTTAACCCTCTCGCTAGGTGCCTGTTTTAACTCCCTTTTTCTCCACCTTTTGTGTCAAGCTGTCAGATGCCAGGATGTCAAACTAACGATGCTTTTATATGTTAATGGAAAAGGTTATGAGGCCATTCTTTCAGAGTACACTCCATTCCTGAGCTGGAAGACTTTCTTCATCCCCTAAAGGTTCCTAAATCTTTTGATGAAAGTGATACTACACAATAGGTGCCAGACCTCAAGTTCTGTGTTTTGTATGCATCTCAAAGGCTGTGTCTTGTAAACCTGAGCTCAGGAAAGTTTTGAATCTTGGAGTGTGCCTTAAATGTGAGAGCAGCCCTGACTGCTTTTTGGCATTTTCTGGCAACCTGTCAAAGGCTCAAGTTTGGCCAAGGATGTGTCTACTTTTTGGTTTCTCGGTTTGTGATGGGAGCCTTGCAGCCCCACAGGAAGTGGAACCAGTCTGCTGCTGGACTGACAGACTTTGTGTTGTTCTTTCTCTGCCTTCCTGGCAATAAGGTGATATACAGGTGTATGTGGAAGGAAAGAGAAAGAGCAGTGCTTGATTTCACACCTTGCTGCCTTTAGTTTCTTGCTCAGCCTCAGGGAAGGGGCAAATTTTACTCTCTCAGGAGTTAAGCTTTGCAGCACAGTTGAGCCAGGTAAGGCTATCTGCTTTGAAGAGGAAAATGCTAAAGGCAAATATTGGAAAATTGGGAAATATGTCCCCCCAAACCCCTAATCCTGCAGTTCAGGACAGAAATCCTTTATCTTATTGCCTTTTGACATGGTAGCATCATTAGCACATCTTCAAATGCATTAACACATCTTCTGTTTCTGCACAGGGCTGTTGGGACCTCAAGGACCAAGAGGACTTCCAGGAGAAACTGGGATCCCAGGTCCCCCAGGTCCTCCAGGGCCACCAGCCACCCCAAGCCTCCCCCTTACCTTCCAGCAAGGGGTTCTCTACTCACTGCAGCCCACAGCTGAAAAAGAAAGTAAGTTTCCTCCTTGATCCTCATATTTTTCTGGTACATCAGCAGAATATAGGCATGGGGCAGCTCAGCTCTTCCTTCCACCTGCTTGCCAGGCTCTGCCAGGGCCCTGCCTTCCCTGGAAGCTGCTAGGTGAGCTGTTTTCATTGTGTGTGTCTTTTGGACGTACCTGTTCAAGATGGAACATGTAAGACTTAGAAGCTAGAAGAGTTCACCTTTGTAGAATTAGGAGCCCAGTCACTGCTCTTCTAAAGCTAGGAGTGAGAACAGGGCTTGAGGGATTTATGGTTGTTCCCTGTGCCTGCTTTTCTATGTTCATTACAGCTTCAAGGAAGCAACTTGCTGTCCTTTAAGCTTCTGTTATGAGTAGGTGCTGTGAAGAGAATCTCTAGTGAAATGACAAAGCTTTGGTGGCATCACATGAGAGACAAGTGAGTAGAGAAATACAGCAGCCTGGCTGATGAGATGCTGGTGCAGTGAAACTGCACGGTTGAGAGACCTCTTGGTGCTGCTGTTGTGGTGTTGCAGTGCTCAGGGTTGCTCAGAAATGAGAAAGTACCACAGGTTTGCAGCTCTGACATTCTGTAATGTAGTGAGGGCACCTGTTAAATGTGTCTTTTTCCTGCCTCTGCAGCTTCCACCTGCCTTTCTGGTGCATCAGCAGTGTCTCAGACTCACACAAAACACAGAATTACAGACTCAAAAGCCCAGACTAAGACTGTGTTTTATCCCTTCCCTGTAACTGGAGGTTCAAGGTTTCTTTGATTTAAAAAGATATTGATATTATTTGTGCTGTGCATAGCAAGAAAGGCTTTCTAGGAAAGGCACATCATGCACTTTTATTTGAGTGCTCTCAGGTTTGGGCTTGATTCTTCCAGCCCAGTCTTGTGTAGCTGGTATCTAATAATGATAAAGAAGAGCTCAGCTGTGTCTCTACTTGGCCTGTAAACTCCTGGAGCCCTAACTCTGTCAGGTCTTCCCTCTTTTCTCCCCCAGACTTCAGCTGTGCTTCTTCCCCAGCTCTTCTGCTCATATCCAGCTTCAAAGCTCAGCTGTATTAGTTACAGCCAAGGATCAGTAAGTCTCCCTCTGCCTGACAGTTTTCTAGAGACCTCCTTTCCCTTCCACCCCCTCCGCTCTCCAGGCTTCTTTCCCAAAAGTGAACAGATGTCTTTTTAATTTGAGAAGGATTTTAACAGCTCAGTTTCACATTCAGTTGCTATTGAGAGTGGATGGGCAGGATGAGATTAACTGTGGTTCAATACTGAGATTTCCACAAAGTGTAGATTGATATGTTGCATTCATGAATCTTATACCAGGGAAGTTTTGCATCAAAGTCACCTCAGAAATGGAGCCACTCTGCATTCAGCCTTTTACTCCAAAGGATCCTTAAGGATGGTTTGGGTACTTGCTGCTGCCCCCTCTCTCCAACCACCCTTCAAATTCAACTCTGTCTTGCACGGTAGTGGATGAATTAAAAAATATACAAAGGCATTGATTACACAGACTTCCCAGCTGATGGGTGAGAAGGATGAACTAAGGATTGCCCGAAAATGGGAAGTGGATAAATATCTGTATTAACTCTGTGAACACTGAGCAGCAACAAGCTCCCACATGGACCTGAGAACTGTGAGTTAATGGTAACTGTTAATCCCCAGGGCAGCGCTGTAGTTCTTCCCCATACCTGGGTTGGATTTCTTGGTTTGCAGAAGGAGTAGCCCACAACTTCATGACAATTCTTCTGGTTTTACTTTTTTTTTTCTTCATACAAGTGTAAGTTATCTCTGTGGTTATGATAAAGTTACACCAATCTCAAGACCATTTTAATACAAAACCTACCATTTTGCTTATGTGTTGGCTGATTTTGCCCTACCACAGGTTAGGGCTGATCCTCTATGACCAGTGAAACTTTGCCTTGTAAATTCTGAGTAGTTTTCTCTCTTTTTTTTTTTAAATGATGTTGAATGGAGCACATCTGAAAACTATAAACACAAGATTCCAGCTGCTGACAGCAGAGGGAAGCATATTCCTGGTAATGGGCATGTGCACTGATGGAGATGTGAGAAAGCTGTATCAGATTAGTAGTAGTAGTACAGTTTTTGGTTCTGCCTGAGCATGGTTAATGCATATGCCTTTATTAATTGCAAGAAGTTCCTGTTGGCAGTTTTTATCAGCAGGGAGAAGCCAAAAATGGGGAGACAAAGTATTTTCTCACAGTTTCACTGCGCTGTGGTAAAGAAACTGGTCCCAGTTGTCTCCCTCCAGATCAGGTAGCAGAAAGAAATTAAGACGGGATTACTTCATTTCCATCCTGTCTCAACAAATCAAGCCTATAATGGGGGAATTTATCCCTTAGAAACATGAGATGTGAGCCAGAAGCTTCAACTGCCATACCCCACTGCTGAGGCTGCTGCCACGCTGGTCACTTGCTTTCTCTGATGCTCAGAAATGAGCAGGTCAAGTATGTGGTCTTGGAGGCAGCTCAGTCCTCTTCCTCATGCTAAAGCTAAGGTAGTTTTTAGGGAAAAGAGACAAACTTTCACTCTGTTTGGGGCTGTGTTTTCTAACATCTCCAAGATTGCAGTTTGCACAGGACACGTGGGGTACCATGAACCTGTTTTGCAGGGGAAGCTGAGGCACAGCAGGCTTGTCTGGCAAATCATTAGTGAAAGAGAGCATAGAACAGAGACTGGAAAGTGACATCCCAGTGCCTTCTGCCATGTGTACCCCTCCTGAGGAAGGGAGACAGAGCACAGGATGACAAGGAGAAGGAGAGGAGGGAAGGGATTGCAGTTGATATAGAAAAGCCCATACTGCTTGCTTTCAAAGCTGTTTATACCTGTTCTTCTGAGAAGCTTTGCCCACTCTGCTGGGCAAGTTTCACTGCTTAGTTCAGGGCATTTCTGTGCTGTTTCAGGTTTCTCCTTTGCAGGATGTTTGTGACCTCTTCCAGAGGACATACCTGCTCATATCTGACTAGGTGGAACTGGTTGCACTCTTCCTTTGGCTTAGCTAGGAGCTGGAAAGCTTCAGGAGAAAATGGTGGACTGAAGTCTTTTACCTTCTGCTTCGGTATATCCAGAAGCATTGAACCAAAATCCAGCCCTTGAGCCCAGAAAAGCCCAAGTCAGTGCAGGAGATGGCTGAGAATGGAAGATTCCTGCTAACATTTGTTGCTAAAGCTGTTTTGTGGCCGCTATAACAGTCTCCAGCTGCAGAGAGCCCCAGAATGTGACCCTGTTTCTAAGGAGATGGGAATTCAGAAGAAGATACGAGCTCCTGATATGAGCTTCCTGCTGTTTTATGGGAATATGGAGAGAATCCTTTGAAAAATGTGAAGGTGTTTTTTAACACACTCATTTCATTCACACTATCTTTCATTCAGAGCTCATCCTGGATTTTTGCCTGTCCAGGCAGCTGAGGAAAGAACCACTCTAGATTGCCAGCATATCCACAGTGTGTCTGGAGCCACACACTGAGGCCAAATCAGGAGCTCAAGGGCTGTTCAGCAGAGCTCTCTTCTGTGTCACAATTGTGGAATCACCTTGCATAAATACCTTTGAGTCAGATGTCAGGATGGGTGGATTTGTGGGAGTCACTTTGTCATCATAATCATGTACCGTTTAGCTAGAATGTTTTGTAACCCAAATCTTTATCCCTGGCTTACCTCCAGCAGCAATTAAACCCTGGTTCGTTGGCACCGTGTCCTCTCTCAGTCTCTGTGAGTGTGCATTTGATTATGTTGACCACTTGCTCTTTAAAATCCAAAGGCTCTGCAATTGTTAATGCTTTCACTGCTGTTTGATGCTCATTTCCCAATTTCATCTTACTCCCAAGCTGAGATGGTTTTTGACATGGTCAAATAAAACTCAAATTAATTGGATTACACACTTCACTTGGGTACCTTTCCTTCTGAACATGAAAACAGTCTCAGTTGTTTTGTTTCAGGGCTGTGAGGAAGGGAAAATGGATGCAGTTAGAAACAATAGTCAAAGAAATACCTGTTTGCATTTTGACTTTAGGCATGAAATTTGGTTCTCAGGGGGAAACTGGGTTAGATCTTGTGCTGCTCTGCTGCCAGGAATGTATTGCAGAGGTACACTGTTCTCCTTGGCAGTTAAAAGGATTTCAGTTTTCCCTAGGAACTGCTTTCAAAAAGCCAGCTTGAAAGTCCTCTCTATCATTGCCAATGCTCCAGAAGTTGAAAAAGCTTAGTAATGCATCTGCTAACATTTCTGGAGATTTCGTGTTATGTCCTTTGGGCTGGACACTGTAGAGTAAGCAAAACCCTTCTGATCTTCCTGATGTCATTTGCTGTGGGAATCAATAAGACAGTGTGACATTTGCAGTCTTTTTGTGCTGAAGGTTCCCTTGGGTTTTACTATGACGAGTTAAAGGGGTGGGTGAAAAGGAAACATGAGCAAGTTTGAGATAGGAGGAGATGGACATATTCCTGCATGGTGCCCTCCAGCTATGCAAATGTGAACTTTTCAGAGAGACTTCTCCATCCCAATGGCCAGGAGGTAACATCTCCATCCAGGTTAAATGCAACAGGAATAATGCAGTTGGTCCTGCAGCACTGGTCAGGACAGTGGATTGCAAATCTTAGCAGCATCAGGACATAGGGGGTTCCATTCCTTGCTTTGTGACCTTGGTATCTGGGCCAGTGGTGGAATTTTTACCCTAGTGTTTTCACAACTGTCAAGTAGTGCTGTGGGATGCTCAGATGAAAGTTCTTTCATACAAGTACTCCCCCAGACTACTAGCATGCCACACTGCTAGTCCATAGGGAACAGGGTTGTTGAATATGGGTTTGGAATTGCAAAAAGTAAGGAGGATTGCTTTTTAATATGTAGTTCTGCTTATTTGATTGTGTCAGCAGCAGCAATACTAAGCCTGTAGGCTGCTGATTTTTATTCCTAACAGGAGAAGACTGAGAAAGATGTGCAAAAGCACAACATTCCTCCAATTTCTGCTGAATCCTTACCCTTCCCTGCTCCACTCCCATTTCTATCCATATTCCAGAACTCTGTGGACCTGCCCAAACTGGTCAGTTGAACACCTAAATTAATCCTAAATGGCAAGTGAGTTTCCTGAGGATGTGGAGGGGGCAGAGCACACCCTTTTCCCAGGCTTTCCTGCATCCTTAGATCTCATGATATCTCCCACCACCACCTTGATGGCAGGGTGAGCTTGCTGGATTGATGGGGAGACACTAGAATGCCAGACTGGCTTGGCAAGCACACTGATACCAGACAGGAGGGGAGCTCCAGATCCATATTTGCCATGGAGTTGGCAAATTTTGAGTCCATTATTTCTGTACAGTGCAATATCTTAATCTACTTTGGCATGCAAAGGTGTGCATAGAAAGGACAACTTTTCTAGGGTTATCAGAGGTGGGATGAGCAGCTCTGCAGGTCTGGGGGGAGCAATGGGCAATTGCTTCAAGAGCTCAAATTTTGCCTCCTGAAGCACTGGCTGCCCTTGACCAGCAGCAGACACCGAGGGATTTTGGAGAGAAGCCCTGCCTACTGGAACTGGGCAGCTCTTGCTGCAGGGATGCTAACTGCTCTGCTCTTCAACACAGATGGAGAAGCCCAACTGGCCTCCACCGTCATAGACACCATCATGGCTGGGCTGCCAGGACCACGAGGAGCCCCAGGGCCTGTTGGGCCACCAGGTAGGAAACTCAATTCATCTGCAAAGCTGTAATGATGGGGATGATGGGCAACAGACATTTCTGATAGAGGCTGAAGTGGATGTCTGCATGGAAAACTAGTGATCCTCATTCAAAGTACGTTAGAGCAAGGTGGTCCAAGGGTGAGAAGGGTGGTAAGAAGTAACCAAGTTTCTTATCTGTTGATAGTGACAGGACACATCTTGACAAGGAGATTATAAGGAGTGGCTATAAAAACGGGTTGTCCAATGAACTGCTTTGTGAGAGTAACATTATTCTTACTGCTCCTATGATCCTGTCCTGTTGTTGTAGAGCTCCACTGAGCAGGATTTGGCCAGCTGCTCTGTGATGTGTGTGCAGACTTTGCAGACCTTGGAGCTGGCTTGAACTATTCCAGATCTTCAGCAGTACAACTAAAACCAGAATCTGGGATGAAAATTCAGTGCCAAGTTGTCTTTCTCTCTGTGCTGATGGGTGGCTGAATTGATAATATTCTTGCAAACATCAGCACTTCCCTGTATGAAGCGTATTTAGGAGTGAACTCCCATTAGTTGCAGAAAAGGCTTTTCCTTTCATTATGAGGGCCTTTCATTTACCCTTCAATTCCTTTATTCTTTGACTTAAGCATTTGTATGGTGCATTAATGACTGAAGCTGATTCAGCTGTGCTTCGTGTATAATGCCCACATTGTTTCATCTCAAGAGTTGTGACAACTAAAGCAGAGAGGAGTATTGCTAAGTTCAGACTAAGCAGATACCCTGTCTCCTATTTGCAGGTATAATTTAACAGCTACTGCTGAGAAATAGTAATTTTCCCAAAAGGACTGAATCTGTTAAGTGACTGTGTAAAAGAAGTTGACCTGTTTAGACAGTGTTTAACTTGTCCTGGAAGAAGGCTCTTCTGTGCTGCAGACTTTAGAACAATTTATTGCCACCAGACTGAGCAAAGAACAAGAGAAAGCTTTGCTTTGCCACAGTCAGCCTCATCTCCTTCATGTTCAGCATCAACTTTCTGACAACACCAGAAAGACAGACCAGAGTGGGCTCGTAGACTCCCCTCGCCACCTACGAGACTGTCAGAAACAGCAACTGGAGTGTTTTGCTCTGATGTGGCTGTTTCATGGGTCTAGTTGAAGTTTTTTGACAAGTTATCACTTTAAACAATGGAAATGCAGCATGTTACTGACATGCTTCTTCCTGTTTTCACCTTTTATACCTCTAACAAGGCAAAGGGATACATGATATCAAGATGTGAGTATCTAGTAATCCAGTGTGAGGTGAAGCACTTACGCTATAGTCCCATGACTGATGAACAGCTCTTACCCACTGAGAGGCTAAACAGAATGATCAAAGGAAATGCATGCATTTGGAATTTAGGTTCCTTCCTTCTAAGTCTCCTTCAAATTGTCTCAAATCCTGATTCTCACCAGGGCCGCCGGGTGCATCAGGACCCAAAGGGCCACCAGGACCTATTGGAGCTCCTGGATCACAAGTAAGCACTTTGTGGCTGAGGGACAGACATGAGGCTTAGGTGGGAAGCACCTTCTCATGGCACAAAGAGATGAGTTTCTAAGTCTCTGGTCTGATGTTTTGTTCCCTGTGAAATTCTGTGATTGCAATACCTTTTATTCCTATTCTGTATTGTGCTGAGAGTTTGAAATGTTTGTGCTTTCCAGATTTCCCCTTAATCTTAACAACACATCTTGCTGTTGCTGTGTCAAAACATTTCACTGTGGCCTGAGTTGATGCAAAGGATTTGACATGGGCTTTACTAACACAGTGATAAAAAAATACTGCATTTCCTCTGGAGTTATGTGTAAAGAACAAAAATGCAGCGATGGGAATCCACCAATTCACCAAAGTGAATTTGTTAAGCCTGGCTTTTGAGAAACAGCACTTTCTGATCAAGAAATAGATCATAAATGCCCATCAGTTTGATGATTTATTGATACAAAAAGTGTGGAGGGGGAGGTAATAATGGAGTTTGATAAACTCACTCCTATGGATTTATGATAAGAAAAGGACAAAGTACTCACGTGGATGGAAAAAGGTGGTTAAATGGAAAGAAGTGAAGTCGTGATGAATAGTGAACTGCTAAACTGCTCCAAATTGCGTTTGGCTGATACAAAGGGACTCCAGTTTTGGGCAGAGTGTTACTTAATGTGGAGGTAAACCAGTAACATCAACTATTTCAAAGGAATCTAACATGGACAAAGAAATAAGAGTGACTGATGAGCACACAGAGAAAGAAATGTTCAGTAACTGAGCAGAGAGATGTCATTTAGATCCTGGTAAGAAGAGGTTTGGAGTTGCTGGAAATCACAGAAAGGAGAATTTTACAATGTATTTATTAATCAGCCTGAAAAGGCAATGGCCAGCAGGTTAGTGAAAGTTTGCCAGTGTAGCAGAATCGTTTCAATTAGTGAATGCTCTGGATAATGATGAGAAACTCCAGATAGACATGAGCACAGTGGGACATTTGGCAGCAAGATGACAGATGCAGTTTAACATGATTAAATATAAGGTAATTCACAATTCATAAATAGGTTCTGTAGTAAGAGTCTGGCTTTGTCACATGCAGCACACATTATAAATCTCTTTTTTTACAACAGATTGGTGGAGTTCAGTGTTCTTAAGTGTCCCCATGTAATTGCACACTGATAGTAGCTGTTGAGAGCTGTCAAGAGCAAAGGATGCTTATGGACACTTGTGTTTTGCTCATGCTGTATGTTTGACATGGGGCCAAGTCTGGTTGGTGCTGTACCTCATTTGGCAGCCCTGAACCTCCTAAATCAAGCCTGAATTTCTGACGCTGTTGTGGGCTCAGGGGAGACATAGCTAAGCCAGGTGACTGTGCAGCTTGATGGTGAGCAAGTAGGTCTGACTGCAGGCAAGGAGCAACATGTTAATGGTGAAACTGGGACAGTGCTCCTCCTTAGACCCTTACAACACTAATGGCCAGTCTTGTTGGGCCACTTACCCAGCCATTGAAGCTCCTCACAGCTGTGCCTGGAAAGCCTATTTCTGGGGGGCTGCTGTTAAGCAGATCAGCTTAAACAACCCCCAGTCTGGAGCGGAGGAGTCGTCTCATTTGCTGCACCCTGCAAGGTAACACACAGTTGGCTTGAGGTAGAAACAAGCATCTTGCACGTGGTTGTGAAGAACTGAGGAGCTGACATGCTTCAGCAAACAATATTGTTCATTCCCTGACTGGTTTATAGCTGTGGAATTTGGATCAATTTCTGCAAAGCATTTCAATTAGTAGAGATCTGGACACTATGCCCTTCTTATCCATTGGTGACTGCTTTATAGATTTATTCAACCCAGGGAGCAAATTTTTTAGTAGAGATTGGGCTTAATTTGAAAATTGTTTATTAGGGTGAATGAATAGCTTCAAAATAACTTCCACTGCACAGTTCAATTAATTTTCAAGTATGTATGCACACTCATGCCACCCACTGAGGCAATTATGAAGAAGGGGAAAGTAGTGGGGATTTTAAAGCTAACCAGACCATCTGTGTATTCATTTCTTCTTGGTAACTGAGAACAAGAACTACCCTGTCCTACCAACCCCTCAAAAAATGTTACATCAGTAGCCTTCAGTGAATTAAAAGACCCAAACAGAGGGATGTGCAGAAACTATAGGTCTCAGGATATCTGCAAACAGAGCTTCCATTGTTGTTGCTTGAGAGGAAAAGGGACTGCAGCTCAATGGCTTAATGGGTGTGTGAGGTTTTCAGGATCTGAGAATCACTGGGAAATATACTCACTACACCTACACAAAGGATGTGCAGTAGAAATTAACTCCTCCTTGTTCTGCATCTCTTCTAGGGCTTACCAGGCTCTCCAGGACAACCTGGGCCAAAGGGCTCCAAAGGAGACCGAGGAGAAAGAGTAAGTTTAACATAGACAAGGGATTCCCATCAACATCTGGGGTGTTGCCTCAGGAACTATATGCAACATAGGTCTTTCAAATTCTGTGGGATTATAGCCATAAACAGTTTTAAATGTAGAGTTTCTAGATCTTCTGCAAGAACCAAGATGATGATTTCCTGTACAGATAAGAGGTCGAATTGCTTGCAAAGTCTGGTGTGCCCTAAAGAGATTTAGATAGCAAATCCATGGAGATCAACTTCTGGCAAACAAAGGGCTTTAGTGTGGAATATTTTGGGTGGTCTGACTGAACTTTCATTTCTGTGGCAATAAGGCTGCGAAAGCTCATCAGACTTCCTTATCCAAAGCCATTCCCCAGCTTGAATGATGTTCTTAATTTCACTATTTTAAAAATAACATGTTCTTGGTATGTTCATGTGCTGTACCTCAGTCCTTGATAGGCTGTCAAGTGCTAATAACTAAATATAAATAGAAGGGCTGTTTGAATAGTATTTCCAAACTGGTGAACTTTAGGAAATACCAGAGAAAAATCTAACAAAGATATAGGTGTATCAAATTCTCAGTCCAGCATTCAAGCACTGGGAAGGGTTTAATAGTGGGCCTTCACCTCCATCTGTTCAGCTGCTTACTCTCCAAAAGGCCATGGTCTTTGAAATCTCCTCAGAGATATTAGGAGCACAAAATCATTTGAGAGTGTAGTATGTGGCAGAGGACCATTCAACAATTAGATATCTGAGATGTAGAAGTGGACACAGATGGACTAGTGTGAAGCAGTCAAAGAAAGGAGGGAATATAAGAAGAAAAATACTGGTTGGTACCTGTGGAAAGGATGGATGTCTGCAGCAGTGGCTGGATTGACACAGCCTTGTGCCACAGCTGCAGGAAATGTGGCTTGTTTTCTTCCAAGTGCCACTTTTACCATCATATAAATGGAGGTGAACATGGGGTTCACCACTTGTAAATGGATGGCTGTAGATGCCATGCCTTCCCTGTATGACAGCATCTCCTCTTCTTCATTTCTCCTCATTCTTCCAATTCAAAAGATACAGGGAGGTCTGAAAGAGCTGCAACAGACAAATGCAAAATGGTTAATTCCGATTTGATTCATAAGAATAACCAGCAACAAACTTAAACTATATTCCTCTGTCCAGACAGTGTGCAAGGAGAGCAAGTCTCGGTGGCTTGTGGTTTGTTTGATTCCCTTCTGAGACCTTTCCACATCATAGAGCAGCAGATATCTGAGGATGGAGCACATATGCTTCAAAGAAACCTCTGATTTATTTGAGTATCTTTGCACGTTGTTTTCAGTGCTTGGTCTCAGTTCTTACATAAGAAGTCACCATTTTAAGTGACTGTTGGCAATTTTTTGATGCAGATCAGCCACTTTGGGCCTGTGGTGTTACTAATACTGGTGCACTTCTGGGACAAGGATTTAAGATAGAAGGCAGAACCTTAACTGATGAGATTTCAGCACGGGTTACCAACTACAGCCCATTACTATAAAAAGTTAATTTTTAGTTAAAATAATAAGGCATGGTCTATAGCTAAGTGTCAAGTTTCCATCCAGGAAGCTGATAAGAGCACTTCCTCAGTGATTCATTTCACATTTTCCTTTAGTTGGTGGTTGACCATACAGCTAAGACTAGGCTCATTTTGAAACAAAACCTTTGTTGCACTGTCTGTTCAGTACAGCCAAATCCTTTAGACTTTGATTTTGTTCCTTCCTTGTGAGATATTGAGGACTGTAACTCCCCTCTTAGGTTTGAGACAGATGAGGTTTTTCTGATTTTGTATGTCTGCCTTTATAGAAAAGGAAAATTTCTATTTCTTGCCCTTCCTCTGTTAGGATGAAAGTGAAGCTGGCTGCTTTCTCTGGCAGAACTTCTGTGGGATGCTCTGTGTGCTTTTTGTCTTTTCTGAGTGTGGATTTGAATGCTGGTTTTGATGACAGGCTGCAGTTTGGGGTTTGGTGGACACAAACTAGGCCTCGCTTTACACAGAGCAGAGGAGCTGTGCAGCCGCAAAGGGAAGCAGAGGAAGGTTTACAAGATCTGTTGAGATTCCATGAAATGTTATTATACATTCTTCCTGCTTAATCTCAGAGAGAACAGACACAGAAGAGACCAGAAGCAGTCTGAGCACATCCCCTGGATGCCACATCTATATGTGTGCTGCTCACGAGCAGCCTCTGCTCATCTTACTCTTCAGCAGTGCCAGTGAGGGATACAGTGAGGGATATCATCTCCAGGCAGCCTTCAGAGGTACAGCTGGAGAGTGCCTGGCATAAAAGATATTTCTAACATCCAGCCTAAATATCCTTTGATCCCTTTTAAGCTGATAACATCCTTTCTGTTCCTCCTGGACATAGACAACAGCCTGTTTATGTATTTTGAGTGCATTGTTATGTCTCCTGTCTGTGATTTGCCTCTTGCCTGTGGTTTTTCACAGGCCTTACTCCCTCCAGCACAGAATCCAAGCATATCCCTTTGAAGATGCTCAGAGCACCTGACAGACTGGGCCTTCCTCCTAGTACTCTTTGTGTTGATAGAGGGCCCTTGTCTAGTGCTGGGTAGCTGCTCACCATGCACTGCCCAGCTCTGCCTAGTAATGGGGTTTAGATGCCCAAGGCCCATTGGTTTGATACAAAGCTGCAGTTTGATGAACACAAAACAAAGCAGCTTTGCTTTTCTGACAAATACTCCAGCTAGTTAGATTGGAGGGGTGGAAAGGATGGGTTTGTTTCTGTGTATGCCTAGGGGAGAAGAGCCAGGTTAAATATACAGCTGTTTCATCAATGGGTTTCTAAAGATGCTTTTGGATTTTACCTCCTGTTCCCAAGCTCCTGCTTTCTCATTAAATAATGTGTAACTGTTCTGCTACTCAGAGTTTCTGCCCTTGCCCCAGCATGCTCCAGGGTGGGAAACCAATGCTGTGGAGGGAAACAGAGGGGGAAAAAAATGCCCTTTGATGGCATTTCACTCTGTCCCAGACCAACAGTCCCATTTCAAAATGTTTCTGGTTTTTAAGAACAACAACAACAACAACAAAAATCCTCACTGAGAACAACAATTGGCACAGCAGGAAAAAAGAAACAGAGCATCCAAAATATTGTAGGTGTGTTTTGATCAGTAGCTGTTGGGGTTAACACAGGGACATGTGTAGAGCAGGAGGCAGATTAAATCAGTGCTCTGTGGGAGTCCTGGGCTCTGTTTGCTGTCTGGGGCAGCATCAGCTCATCGGTTTTACTAGAGAAAAGAATGCAGCATCTTTGTAAGAAACAAATCTCCAGCCAAATTCCTTCCTGGTATAATGTAACTGACTGCTGTAAAGTTCCAAAAATTGCTAATCTTCTTACTGAGAGGGTACTGCAGTCTGCATTGAACCCAGCTGCTCCAAAGTGTGATGGGATTTGGAGTTGATACTTGACAGAAAACCATGACCCCCTTTTGCTGTCTCTAAGTGATAATGTCAAGGGAGAGGATTTTTTTCCACATTATCCCAAGTGCAAGGTTTTTCATTAAGCCATCTTAATTCCACTGGTAAAAAATTACACTATATTCTTGTTAAATGGAAAAAAAAAAACCCACAACCCACATCTCCTAATGACACTTACTTTATTTCCAACAGGGGCAAGCAGGTCTGACTGGAGAGAGGGGCATTAAGGGATTTCCTGTAAGTGAAGTACTTGCGGGTGTGTGCAAGACTCAGATGGGTTTGGTGCCTGCCTGGCGCCGTAAATACCACCTAGCTGGACTGTAGCTGGTTCAACCAGTTCTCTCAGATGCTTAGGCCAGCTGTCTCCAGCTTGTTCAATAGACAGACTCACCTGAATATGTTCCTCTGCAGATGAAACACAGTCTGCCTGTATGTTAAGCCTAAGTGCTCGATAATGCCACCATCACGAGAGTGCCACGCCAACAGAGGAGAACTGCTTTGCTTGCAGATCTCCTCTAGCCAAATTTTGGCAGACAGAAGCCTTCTCCCTGCTCCATGAGGTTCCTGGCACTCCCAGAGCTCAAAGGTGGGCACTGCTAAGCAAAGTACATCAGCTCCCTCTTGCACCTTGATCTCCCAAACTGAGCTGGAAACACTTTAATGAGATCAAGAGATGTCTCCATATGATTTCTTGGCAATAGCTGGATGGGTGCACACAGGCAATGTCTGCACTGGCACATGTGGCCAAGGTGCAAACAAACTGGTGGAGATGAAGGTTAACTGACAGTGGGTTAGTGGGGCAAGGTGGAGTTTTTTGACTGGCATCATCCAGAGAGGTCTGAGGTACTCTGGAAGGTTTCTTTTCTTTCTTCCTTAATTACACCCCCTCATCATTTCATACGATTCATACAACCTTTTCTTCAGTCCTTCCTCCCATCCCCACCCCTGCTTTGCAGGTATCTCAGGGATATCCAACAAGTTTGAGGAACTTTTGGAACATGTCCACTCTGTTTTATTGAGCAATGTGTCAGCCTTGTTTTATGTTCAGCTTGTGGTTTAATCTCTCCATGCCATCTGTTCTCTGGGAAATGCATGAACTTCCTGGTTAAGGGGGAATATCACACCAATATTCACAGCACATAGGGATCTTTGTTCAAGACAAGCTTAATGAGCATCTTCAGAGGCAGAAAATGATGTGACTAATTAATGAAAGCAGAATGGAGGATTTTGTGTTCAAAATCAAAGAATACATGCATGTTTGGGGGAAAGGAGCAATATCTTTTATCTCAGTGTTTTAGCCTAAAGCATTGCTCATTGAGAACTTCATGAGATGTCTATAGTCTTGTTGTGGTTCCAGACCGTGGCAGCAGCCCCTTCTGCAGTGTGGTCACTTCTGGCCAAGTTCTTCAGTGTTAGAAGTGGTGATGACCTCCTGGGAAGCTGATGGGAGCCAGGGCAGAGCTCACAAAAGAACTTTGGCCCTTGGCATGAATCGCCAGAGACTCAGTTTATTTTCTGTTAGTGAAAGGCTTCTGCCTTTAATTTGATCCTTTGGAGGAGAAAGGATGCAAGTGATACTGGTCAGGGTTCTCAGTCACATGAACACAAATGTCTGTTTCTGCTTTTTTTAGGGTGAACCAGGCAAGAAGGGTGAGGAAGGTGACAAAGGCGCTGACGTAAGCATGTGTTTCTACTGTTGTTTTACTTTCCTGTTCATCTCTTTGCTGTCCTTCAACCATATTCCCTTTGGCAGGCTGGTGTGGCAGGTTCAAGGGTTGTGTCCACAGTTAAAAGTGCAGAGCAAGCAATGATGTGAACCTTAGGCTTGAACTTAATACATGCTGGAAATCCTGATCTTTGAGGTGTCCTTGGCCACACAGTCAGCTGCCCTTCTCACCATGCTCTCTGAACACCTCCTCAGTCCCCAGTGCTTGTTCTGCCACACAGCTGTTACAAGGTAAGGAATTACTCCCCCACTGTCCCTCTCACATGCCCAGGGACAGACTCCCAGAACAGATCAAATTGCATGTGCAGAGAGTTGGATCTTACGTCTTTGTCCTCCCATCCTAAAACACTTCCCAACAGCTATCTGTCCTTTCAGGCCCACTTCTAAGGCAATGGGGGCAACAAACTGCAGCCTGACTCTACATGAAATTATGTGGACGGGCTTTAGGCAGCATGTGGACCACGTAGGAGCTCTGTGAAGGGCAACATGAAGCCCATCAGGATGGGCTTGCATGCCACTGTTCCAGTTTATAAGGATCAACAAGATGGTGCTAGTCACATGTCCCAGTTTCCTGGTATAACAACAAAGAGAAAGCCCAGGTAACTCACTGATGTTCAAAGTAAATGTCAGACAAGAGCAAAAACCAGTTTTCCAGGTAGTTCAGCATAGTTGTTAACATAAGCTGACAGAGATATACACCCAAAGAAATAGGAACCAAACTGAAAGGCATGACTGTAGGTCAGAGGCTCTGCAGACATGGCAGACTGAGGAGTTTTGTCCTTTGAATAGGGATTTCTCTTGCATTCCTACTTAACCCTTGTAGGTTCTCTCCTCTGTTACATCTTTCCTCTTTTAAAACATCCACACTGCATAGTTTGGGCTTATGGACAAGAAGCCTATTCTGCAACATATTCCAATGTGAGTTTTCTTCTTGCAGGGGGAAGGTGTTCAACAACTTCGAGAAGCTCTGAAGATTTTAGCTGAGAGGGTATTAATTCTTGAGCACATGATAGGAATTCATGGTAAGCGTTGCTAAGGGTTTGTTTTGTAGACAGCTGAGGGCTCTGTTTGATGCTTTAACATCCTCCCAGTCCCCTAAACTCTCTCTAGGATCTATTTAAGCAGAGTTTTCAAAGAATGATAAAGAATGCTTAGAATGCTTAGAACTGTGGAGGCCCTGGAGCTTGCACCCACTGCACTCTGGCTTTACAGGCAGCAGGTGAAATGACCTATGACAATAATTTTTATGACCATTTAGAAAGCCAAGTCATGAGCAGCAGCTCAAACCATGTGGCACACATCATCTACCAGCTTCCCAGGGAGCTGCTCATTCAAGTCTTCAGGCCAGATCATTTAATCCTGTTAACAGTGTCTTCCAAGTGACTTTACCACCCCCCTTGCCCTCTGTCGCACTGTGTTTTACAGAGAAAGCCCAAACAATGCTACACATTACCTTGAAAACCAATGATCTCTGCCTGAATGTCTTGTGATTATGACTTACATAAAAACCTATTTTCACAGTCAGATTTCAAGTCTCAAATGTTTTTTTGTTCAGGTAGATTTAAAGTTTTCTCTAAAGGCTAGTTGTCATCACTGGTATTGTGGTACTGGTACCAGTTGGCATCACCAGTACTGTGTGTGGCATCATCCCTCAATGAGCATTTTCTTCCCTTAAGCAGAGTATGGGTTGGTGCAATCATTACAAATCAGACTTGTCCCTTTGAGTTATCTGAGGATCAATTCTCTCACAGCTGCCAAAAGTTGATGTGCCAGCTTCTCCCTGTTCAGAAACACTGTAGAGGCAAGGTGTTTAGATCTGCCTGTGATAAGCAAGCCTTGGCATTGAGATGAGCATTTTTTTAACCAAGTCCCATAGCCCATTTCTTCCTTATTTTCTCCTTGACACATGGCACCTCATTTCTGGCCTCACTTTTAAAGCAAGCTGCTCCTCCTGGAGCCAGTGCAGTGGTAAAATGAGAATGCCACTGAACACTTCAAAGCACTGTCAGTGCCTGGTGCCCCAGGAACTGAATTGAGGCTCAGCACTCCTCTTCATCCTTCCATGGCCACGTGTTTATTAGAGGCCCAAGCACTACATCCAGAAGCAATAGACACCAACAGCTTAAGTGGTTTGGGAAATCATGAATCATGACCCCATGATTTAACCACAGTCACCCTGACCTTACCTCTGCTTTAATCCTCTTTTGCTCCATTTTTTCATGGGATTTTTTACACCAAGGGCAGGAAGAGATGTTTTTTGCTTCTTTGCTTTGAGATAGTGAGATGTCAGGCAGCAGTTCTGCCTGTCCTCTGGGCAAGAGGGGAAAGAGACCCCAGTCCAGAAACACAATGTAGTGTATTCACAGAACCCAGGGCCTGGCCCTCTCTTGTCTTTTACTTTTACCCTCATTTATACCACTATAAAGCAAAATGGCAGCTCCTCAGGAAGCTTGTATAGATACTGGGGTTGGGCTGGGGCATTCACACAGCTTTGCCCCTGCAGAACTTCCTAGCCTCCCTGTTTCATACCTGTTTATATTTGCCTGTTTGGCAGCCCAGCAGCAACAAGGCATGTGCTGTTGTTATTGAGAAATGGTTATTTTCAAACAAACCCTTTTTACTGACATAAATGTGTTGTCTGTTACTGCTTGAGCCAGAGGGGAGTTAGTTATGCCTATATATACCTCCATACCAGTGTAACAGCAACATGAATGGATTTCAACGTACAGTGTAGTTAAGGCCATATTTAAACACCTGTATTGTATGACTTTTCTAGAAATAGTTCCCTTTTTATCCAATAACAGGCTAAAAATGATATCTTACTCTGTGCTTTTGAGACAGTTCTATCCTTTCACACACTTTAGCCCCTACAGAAATGCTGTTCAGGAAGAGAACTTGGAAAGTCAGGCCTTTTTGTCTTGTGCAATTGTGTTCATCCCTTTATGTGTATATGGGTTAAAAAAAAAGCCCCTAAAAATCTTAACAACAGAAAAAGACATCAACTAACAAAACAGAATCTCTTTGAGCAAAACAGAATCTCTCTGAGCACAGCTCTCCCTTCACTGAAAGCTACTACACAGCTTTAAATCACCCAGCACCAACTCTCTTGGTCTTGTTCCCACCGTAGGTGTTAAGGATTTTGCCACAGGTTCCTGGGCAGCCCAGCTCTAGAGACCCACGCAGAGATGCCAATCCCATGCTCTCATTTTCCCAAGAAACTTCACAATCAGTGTGGTTTCCAAAACCACAGCCACCCAAGCAACAAGGCAAAACATACCAGCAAACAAACCTCTTCTCTGCAACGGGAGGGCAGTGTGAGGTTAGTTGGCCTGGCAGACTGCAGCCAGCAGCCCAGTGGGACACACTAAAGCCCGAATGGTTTGGCAGTGTTTCCCTTGCAGTGAACGCAGCACAAATCCTCCAACAGCCAAATGCTCACTTGAAACACAAATGCTGCCTCGTGGCATCAGACTAAGGCTGGCTGTCTGGCTTGTGAGGTTGGGCTCTTGACAGGGAAACAAGCAAATGTCTGTGTTTGAAGGCAAGAAGAGGAAGAAACGAGAGCATTACAAATGATGAGGCAGCATCAAGTTATCTGCTGCTGACTGCTGGGGAAATAGAAGAGTGGCTGCAGTCAGATGTATATTTAGCTTTGTAGGGTGGGTGCTGTAGAGAGAAGAGGTGTGTGTTAGATGAGGCATGCTGGGAGAATGGACAGTTTATATTTACTCCCAGCTTTATTGCTAATTTGGCTCTAGCCTAGGGTGGATCAGTCCTTTCATTCAGTCTTTTCAGTGCCTCAGAAAGTCTGCCTTTGCAAAGAGTGGAATGGTACTTAAACCCTCAGGAGCATCACTTCCCAGAGACAACTTGGCTTCACCTTTCAATAACAGGAATCTGTGCAAGCAAATTGATAATCAATAAAAGAACAGTGGTTAATAAATGGAATTACAAATGGGAACAGGACCTGCTGGGCAGTGAGAGTACTTACCCCAAAGAGTATAGACAGAGCAGAGGGAAAAGATCTGACACAGGAGTAGCATGATAGCAGCAAACACATAAGCACCACAACTGCTTGCTGGATGGAAGCCAACAGGAGGGCTGGCACTTCTTCCAAAGGAGGTACCACTCAGAAGGGCCCATTTACTCTTTCCTTAGCCTCTCCTTTTAAATAGAGCTCTCCCGTGACTTTCTCTCCTTACAGACTCTTTATCTTCCATTGAGCCAGGCTCTGGACAAGATGTGATCCCAGGCTCCCCTCTGAGAACCAGCATCAAGATCAAGCGTGGAGGACCCCGGCAGCCACAGGCCTACCAGATCCTCTCTTCGCTGCTGGATGACAGTGAAGCCAAAAGGAGAAGCAGTCGGACCAAGTAGGAGCATCTGTGTGTTCTCCATGCCTTTACCAGTTAAAGATACAGTATCCCAGTGCTTAATTGCAGAGTGCAAATGAAGTGGGTAGGAGGCTGCAGTGTTGGCAACTGGATTTCCTTATCTGGCCAATGCTACGCCCTTATTGCAGGGAATGTTTTATCCATAGCTCAGAGAGGGTCTTAGGAAGGTTTTTCTTGATTTGTTGTTTTGCCTTTAGAATACCAGATGGCAGGTATCCTCAGAAGCTGTCTACAACAATGACGCCACCTGTCTCAAGAGTTTAATCCCCTCCTTGTTTCCCCACTGCCCTTGAAAGTTACTCAGTTAAAGCATTGCTTAACTGCCTGAGGCAATCAGTCCCATTTAAACTCAAAGCCAAGCCTTACCCTCATCCATTGCTACAGTTGGTGGCATCTGCTTTTGTTTGGTGAGGTGGTGTCATGCTGACTTCCAGGTCAGATACCTGTTTCACATTCTCACCTGCAAGAAGTTCTTTTAAGCAAAAACCAAACTGGTAAATTCAGCAAAGGTTTAAAACTGTTACTCTGAAAATTCAAGTTACTCTTTGGAATTCAGCATCCAAATCCTGGCTTTTTGTGTTGCTAATTGCACGTGACTGGCAGCATTTCTCTTCGTGGTTGGCTAAGCAAGGACTTTGGATGCAGATGTTCATGGCAACACTGACTTTCTGTCTGTCTTCAGTGAGATTAGACTTGTTTCTGTGCAAACACAGAGCAGTTGGTATGAGATATGGTGGAATTGTGCAAGAGTTTTCCCGTATTGTATTCAACGTGTGCCTACATCCAGAGGTAATCAATTGAAGAAGCTGCAATAAGTATTCACAGAAAATCCTGTTTTGCAATAGTTTCTTAATCCTACATCAATAAGGGAAAATGTTTTCACACTGTTTCATTTTTATCTTGTGAGCAAATCCTTGACATTTGCATCTGGAGACAGTGTAGGAGCAAATCACAGCCTTAAGGAATTAGAGTCTTGTGAAGAGCTTCTCTTGCACTGGGAGTTAAATACAAAGTGGTTTTACTTCTTTTTTTTTCAATAACTGTTACTTTGGGGGAAGTTCCAGCTCCAGGGTTAAGAAGTTGAACCTTCAGTGGCAAATTAATGACTTCACCTGCTGCACAAACCAAATCAGACAAGTTGTTGTGATTCATGGAGACAGTGGGCTGGGTTAGAACAGAACCAAATCTTACATATTGTTTTAATGCCTCCACCCCTTATTCTGGCAGGTTCCAAGACCAGGATAAAAGCGAGAAAATTGAGTTTATGTTGGTAGGTTTATGGCATAAATCAGGTAAATTGGTCATGTTCTGTCTGGTTCCTAGTGCAAGATGCAGCAATCTGAAAAAGACAAACTGTTCTGCTGCAGTATTGCTGTCAAAAAAGAAAAAGAAGGAGCTCTGCCAGGCCAACATTAGCCACACATTAAATTAACTTGCCATATACATTAAATTAACTTGCTGTATACATAGTAAACATTGTTAGACTTCCAGAGACATCAGAACATCCAAATCTTTCTTCTGATGAGCATTTTGTTTTCAGGAATGAACAAGTTACAGGCAGAACTCTCTGTCTTTATTTGGCCTCATTCTTTAGAAATTCAGCCATCCCTCTCAAAACAGGTGAAATGGTGAGCAAGCACCCAAAACTTGTCTTCACACAGAAGCTTTTGCTGCTGTACAGCTAAAGAGTAACCAGCCTTGGTTTCAGTAGGCTGGGGGTCTGCAGTAAATGCGTTGACATGCCCTGCTTCTGAATCTTGGTGCTGCTTGGCTCAGGCCTGTGGGGCTCATTCAACACTCAGCCCATGTAGCTCAGGTTGGACTTCTGTATGCTCAGGTTTTCCTTTGGACATTTCAAAGAAACAAGCCCAAAGCATTACAGAAGTCTGGGGATTTGGTACAATCAGGTGCTTTCATTCCTTAAGACTCCAACATTTGAAGTGAAGGCAGAGTTTTGCCCAGAGATGATGCTTCAGGCTCGAGCGTTCCTTTGCCTGCCTGTACTCATCAGCTGGAGCATGATGGAGCGGATGACAAGGAATCAAGTAAAACTGCCCTAAGTCAAGCAGGTTACTGACCTCAAGTAGTTGTCCTATAGTCAAAATCCTTTTGGGAGAATGAAATAAAGCCTCCTTGAATGCACCTGGATTTCAAGTTCAGCACCAAGTCTAAATCCAGTGTTAACTGTAATGACAGTGTGTGCAGAAATAATGCTGAATTAAATCAGTGTCCTAAAGAACAACCAGCTCTCAGCCTAAAAAGTCAGGAATACAAAGAGCCTGAAACCAGTCACAAAGAGCTCAATTTTCCAACACACAATGACTGACTGAACTGCTGTGCACAGCTCATGTCTCTCCAGTCCCTCCATTCATGATGAATGAGCCTGAGCCCAAGCTCCATTCATGAGGGCAATAGCTTTGGTGGTTGGCAGCTGTGTGGTGCAGCCACCAATGCATTCCTGGAATAATCTTTCCATGTAAGAATTGAATGCATAAAAATTAGACGTTTCCCCATTTACAGGCTGATTGCCCTGTAGGAATTGGGAAGTACTCAATTACCTCTGTCTTGGGACAGAACCATCTTGGTCTTGGTCCCAGGGACATTACAAGACAGAGCTGGTGGTTTCCAGGGTCGAAAGGGTCCTAATGGCAGTTTCAGGAACTAAAGCAAAGCCATCTTTAAAAAGGGGAAAGGCAAAATTTGGGTTCATTGGCTGTGTATCTAGAGGGTTGCATTTGGGGAAGAGGAAGTACAGTGAGGCCATTTTCACTTCCCTGACATTTTGGAGCCTTCACATTGAAGTGAAAGAAAAACTTTTCTTCCTGAATTCAAAGCTGTCACATTAGCCTGACAAATGGCTCTCTTCAAGTCATTCATAATGACTAGGAGTTGAGATTTTTTTTTTTAATTAATTCAGACAAATTACCAGCAAGATGAAAGGAAATTGTATGAAAGTTGTTTGCAATGGATCCTGCCAAGTCAATCATTGAAAGACTGGTTAGGTTTAGGTTGCAAACCATTTCCCTGATGGCCTTTTCCAGATTTCTGTATGAGCTATGTAACTCATTTTTCTCCCCACACTTCTTGCTTTATGTCTCACGTGGTACTGTATCTTTAATTTGGGTGACAGTGGGATTATACCAAATGGATTTCCTCTCACCTGGGGTTTACATTCTACAAGAGCTGGAGCACAACTTTGTGCAAACCCCGTTCCATTAGGTTTTAAAGGTGAACACAGCCTCACATGCTAACATTGATGCTCTTCATGACTAAGCAAACCACTCCAACCACATTTTTTCCATCTTAGGCAGGACATTAAGGTTCATTTTAGCCAGGGCATATGACACATCTTGCTGTGTCTATGTAACTTAGAGAGTGGATTTCTTTTGAATGCCTGCTCATTTAGAAATATATTTTAATTGAAGTGTGTAGTGCTTTATCTTCTGTGCATACTGTGCAATACCATAGTGTGTTCCCTTTTTTTTTTTCCTCTCCTAAGACTTTTTTGAAATCCTTAATGTATCTCTGAGCTCCAGTGTGTCTGTGACCTGGATTGGTTCGGGTAGTAGTAACACATTTTCCTTGCCTTGAGCAGCAGCAGCACATTGCACAACCAAACACCTTTGCAATCCATGCACCCTCATGTTCACCAGCAATCTGGTGCTCCTGGGAGGCAGAGTATGCTTCTCTCCAGAGTGTTTACTTTGCACTTACTGATAGCAACCCAGGGAAATAGGAATGAACTACAGAGAAGAGCCCTCACCTGCTCCCACCAAAGCCCACAGTAATTTTGCCATCAACTTTCACAGGAACAGGCCATAAGTGTCAGATCCAGACGTCCCACTGATATGAGTTGCTCTCTGGTGAGCAGAACATGTGGCTCAGCAGCAGCTGCCTGAGAGTTTGGCTCTGGGACTGAGGTTCACTCCCAGCCTCTGCAAGGAACCATTTTAATGCAGGAATCTGACCACTGTGAGAAGGGCTTCCAAAAAAAAAAAACCAACCAGCCTCTGGAATTACTGCTCAATGCCATGTACTGGAAATCCATTCTCTTCCACGTTTACAGTTCCTGTCTTACTCGAGATGACATTCCATCCTGGTGTTTGCTGGTATAGAGGTTTCAACCACTTGCAGTTTCTGTGATTGCCTTGAAACCAAGCAATTCAAAGGTGCTATAATTATCCACGAAGCACATTCCTGCCCATAGAAGGAAATGTTAACTCCTTCCCTAGTTATTTTACACAGTATTTTTTATTTATATCAGTGTGTTTTGTATGTGTGCAAATGGTCCCAGCTTCTCTCATTGTAATAAGCTTTACAACCATTTGGTCTTTTATAGGGCAGCCCTGTGCAGTATCTTGCAACCATGTGTAATTTCTTAACTTAGAGCAAGACTAAATCTCATCTGATATGATGAACTCACTTATGGCAGGCTCTGTTTGTTTGTAAACACAATCTGTTTGTTCCACCTCTTGCATGGTTACTTATCTGTTTTCATATTGCTATGTTATTGTTCAAAATATCTATTTCTCTTTATTTGCTATGGGTTTTGTTACTGTGTATGGAATGTTTGTATTCAGCATTTTCTTACAGAGCAGAGTGGGAACAATATTCAAGAACCCACAAATACCAAAGACCTTTCATGTAATGCACTGAGAAATAAACATACTGTAAATGAACATGATGTCAGGTGTCCTGTATTTACAGAGTTCAGAGCAAGTTCAAGCAAACTGTATCCTGAAATGAGGGCATCTCTTTTTCTTTCCTGCTATCCTGACTTTCTCTGGCTCTATGTTTGCAAGGCTCTAAAAAAGACCCTGCTTCAGGTCATCTTCCGTGGGGTAGTGTCGTGGTTTCTGCCCATCAGGGAACAAAAGACCACGATTAGCCTCAAGTACCGAAGACTAAAGGATTGCTAAAGGGCAGGGAGGGCTTAATTGCCGCTTAAGGTGCAGGACAAAACAGACCAGGCTACTCGGCTTGGGGAAGAAAAACCAGAAAACAATTTAATACCAACTAAAACA
>WBNH01004450.1:282782-489391 GCA_013401255.1 Urocolius indicus | reverse complement strand
CATGGTCGCCTCCACCTTGTACCACTCTTACACCTCCTGCCTCGCACCTCAAATTCCTGTCCCTAAATAGTGATCGCAGAGGCGCCAGATTGGCCCAGCCAGGCCGGGGGTGGGTCTGAACCCAGGAGTCGGGGGAGAGTCTAAAAAACTTTTACCGGGTCTTCACTGCAACCCGCTCCCCCCGTTACTAAGCAAAAGCAACTCCTTGCTAAACCATGACAGGTAGAAAAGGGCTGTCCATAGCTAAAGCCAGATCTGACAGTTTCCTTGCCCATGATGGGACTGGCTCTTCTGCAGCTATTGCTGGACTGCTCCAGCAAGCACAACTCAGAGGTTTGAGGTTTGTCTCTGGGATTGCTACTCTGCCTTCCCAGCCACACTCGCTAAATACAGGGGTGTTTCTGACCCTCGTGGTGAGGCATTTACTTCCCAGAGCAGCCTCAGTAAGCATTCAGGCAATGGCAGCTTTGAGCATCTTGCTTTGCATGGCAGAGAGAGGCTCTCCCTGGCCATGGCAGCTGCTTCCTGCAGGAGCAGCTCTGCCATTCCTGCTCTTCTGCCTCAGTGCAGAGATGGCAGCTCTCCCTCAGCGGAGCTGTGCTCAGCTGAGCAGACTGTGCCATGGGGGGGAACAAGCCAGAGACAGAATTCTGCAGTGCTGAAGCATAAATTAGAATCTGTTGTTCTTTGTGACTTGCCTCACTTCCTCCAATGTTTCCTTGCAGCTTAGGAACTAATCTAAGAGAGCACTGGCTGCCCAGGCCTCCTCCCTGCCATGCCCTGGTACCTCCTGAGCATCCACCTCTTCCAGAAGCCACTGCCTTTGCCCACTTGTGCTTCCTCCACCTCTTCTGACAATTCACACTGTTAGATGAGGATGTGGTTAGGGAGCTTTTGTTTTGTTTTCACCCATCCCACAATGGGAATGATTCCCCATTTAGATTCAGCTACCTCCCCGGTTGCAGAGGGAGGCTTCACTCTGCGTGAGCCTTGGCTTGGCTGTAGGAGAGGACCTGGGCCACTTCTGTTAGAGACATGAGAGTTCTGGTTTCCGACCTGTTATTTTTTCCTATCCTAATGAAACAAGAGATATGTAAATCAGAGCCAAATTGGTTTTTTGCCCTGCTGATCAGATTGCTCTGCAGATATGCAAATACCAATATTGTAGCAAAGGCCAAATCTTGCAAACACTGAGGAATGGCCACAGCTTCAAGGCCTCTGCTTCATCCAGCTTTTTGCATCACAGATGAGGACATACTCAAGGTTACTTGATTCCAAACATTCCCATGTAGCACTTCTCTCGGTCTCCCAGGCTCTATTTATCTTGGTTTTTTGTGTCCTAACACCTCCAACTCTGATATATTTATCCTTGCAAAAAGTCCTCAGAGGGAAGACAGTTCTGTTAATCACTACTGTACAGATTGGGAGTTGCTGGATAAAAGGCTAAATAAATTTCTTGGGACATTTGTGGCTGTGCTGGTCTGCCAAGGACCAAATTAGCGTCAGGCCCATGTTGGTCTCTGGGCCATTATGGCCACTGATTGTAATCACAGTGAGGGGAAATGGTGCTTTTGCTAAAGCTCAGCATGGCGCAGGAGAAATCTATGGCTGGGCTGAACAGATTGAACTTCTAGCAGGAGCTGATTAAAAGAAAAAGATACATTCAGAGGAAACACAGTTACTCTCTGAATATACTGCCTTAACCCTTCATTAACCAGATGCTCAGCAGCAAGTTGCTGTACAACCTACTTTTTAAAGCCAAGCATTCAGGCTGTTGTGTGTGCCCAGCAAAGGGCTGCCAGGAGCACTCCCACCCCAGCACAGCCTCAGTCACCCATCTGTGACCCATGCTCACATGGGGATGGGGAAAGCAGTCATCTTCATATGGGAACAAACTAATCCTAAGCTTCCCAAGCAAAACTATGGCCAGAAAGGCAACTACTATACCATACATATGGGAAAGGAAAAGTAAACAGGAAGATTACATGACCTCATTGATCATTGCTTCCTCTCTTAGGACAGTGTGTCTACAGTTCACCAAGAACAAGTTGGTTCCAAGATGGATTGGAAAATATTGGACTAATGCAGACTTAAGGAAATAATTTGCTTGGCATCAAAGAAGAGACTGGTAGCAGATCAAGCCTGACTTTTACTTATCTCTCAGACTCTGTGTGAGAGGTGGAAACAGCTGTGCCTGAGGGCAGCACCACCACCATTCCCTTCACTCTTAAGACAGGATCAAACACCTTTAGACAAAGCTAACCCCATTATTTATGGTTTTGTTTTTTTACATCCACATGACAAACTTCACATCCTTTGCAAGGAAAAGATACATTAGCCACTATCTGGCAGATAAAAGCCAACAGTGCATTCTCTTAATGATGAGGATAATTAACTGCTGTAACCATTTGCCAAAGAATGTGGCAGAGCTTTTACTACAGTTTTCAATTTGAGAGAGGACTTTCTCTTCTTAAATAAGTGGGTGAAAGAGAAGGACTGTATGTGTGTGTATTCCAACTCAGAAGGGTTCATTCAAGAGTTTCATCAGCACACTGATAGGGTCAGTGATCATAAAGCTGCAGATGACTATTCCTGACCTTGATTGCACTGTGCACAACACAGCTGAGCACAGCTCTGCTGCTCTCCACCATCTGTATGAGTTCACTAATGCATGGGAACAAGTTCTTTGTAGCTTCACATCAAAAGACAGCTGCCCTAAGCACTTCTCGAGGACACATCGCTTTTGTGCAGCACCCAGAGAGGACTCGGCTACAAAGACTGATAAGCTGGCCTGTGGGAGAGGGCTGTCCAGGATGGAAAACTTCTGGCATCACAATTTTGGAATGAGATTGACAAGCTGGAGGTGCCCCACTGATCATGGGCTACCATGGAAAGGCTCTGAGTCCCAGAGACCAGAACTGGCCTGTGGGTAGCATTGGTGTGTCTGTGGCAGCACTTGTGTGACTCTGCCTGATTTATCCGTAACTGAATAGAGTTAATATTCAGCCAGTAGCATTCTGTGACAGTTAAACTTTAGACTTAGTTCAGAAAACATATTGGCTGAGAGATGAACAGTACACGATAGGATCTTGGCAGCAACCTTCTCTCTACTCCTCAGTCACAAAAACATCTTCAGAAATGGATGGAGCCTGGGTCTACCTGGTGACAGGAGGATCTGGTTTTATTGGGGAGAAGATTGTAGAGCTCCTGTCTCAACAAGACTACATCAAAGAAGTCAGAGTTTTTGATTCAGTAGCAAGAGAAGAAACAGAAAAATTCACCACAGGTAAGAAAAGGGCATCAGCCTCTGTTGAGTGGCCATAACCCTCTGTCTCAAGACAGATGGTGTTAACTTGGAGATGCCATGGTTACAGGAATGGGGTAAGAACCTGCATTAATTAGGCTGAATGAAAAGAAGAATAACTTCCAGCTCAGAGGGATTTTTCATCATAGAGCTAAATAAAAGCAAAAAGATTCATAGTATGTAACCCCCAGGAGAGATATTACAGGGAGGAGTATTACAGGAGCAACTTGGACACTGAGTACCTGCCATGGGAACCTGGCTATCTGGCTGCTTCTGCTCAACCAGTCTAACAGCAAAGGGACAAAAACCCCATGCTCCTGAACTGCTCCACCCAGCAGTTCTGAGAACAAAATGACCAAAACCCCTTGAATATAATAGAATCAAGCTCAGTATCTGCTGCAGATACTGTGACATAAATACTGAGAGAAATGAGAGAAACCTGTAGTAGTAGCCTTTGATCCTATTCTAAGAACTACCTTCTGATGTTTCACCAGAGCTGATTACAATGAGATATGTTGGGGAAAACCAACCTGCTTTACTGGGTTTGAGATTACCCACTCCAAAAACAAACCAATGCAGCTTGCAGTGCTCCACACTGTTAATGCGGGCTGTGACTCCCTCTCTGACTGCCCTGACCTTCAGCCTTCTTTGAATGAGAGATGGAAAAATGATAAGGGAGATCCTATCTCTTAGGACATATCAACAGAAAAGAGATACAAGTTAAGATACAAGTTAGCAATCAAGTTAAAAGACTCCCAGGGAAATATCTCCATCAGAAACCCTCCCTCAGCAGATGAACTCACCAGACTGGTTTCCCCAGGCTTCAGATAGCCTCAGAAGCACCCATAATTGGGAAAAAAAAAACCCACTGTGTTTAAGTCTTAAGGAGCTGCCATAATCCCTGTCTCAGGACTGTGGCCTAACACCACAGCAAACCACAGAACAATGAGGCAGAAGCAGCTCTGAGGAGCCATCCCAACTCCCTTCCCTCTGCCCCAAGGCACAATCAGCTCAGCCACGACTTTCCTGACTGATGTTTTCCTATCTTGTCCTCAGGCCACCTCAGGCAGCCGTTTTCTGCACCATCAGGCCATTACAGTCCCTACAGCCTAATCCCCAGTTTAAGTCTTTGATTTCTCATCTAAACTTACAGGTAGAATAGGTCTAATACTGTCATATTTTATTACAACCATCTTCATGGTTTGAAAAACCAGCTCCTTGCACTGCACACCCTTGTGTCCTGGAGGGCAGGCCAGCTCTTGTGGGCTCCCTCCTCTGCAGCTCACACACTTTGTCTCTCTGGGCACTGGCATGATCTCTTGTGGAAGAAGGCACGGAGGTTAGGACAGAGAGGACCAGTTGTGGCCTTCTCTAGTTGTCCCTGGTAGTACAATGATGCCTTTTTCACAGCTGCAAGACTCTGCTGGCAGGCAAAAGCTGTCCTGGCCCAATTTAATTCTTTCATGAAGACCCACTGCCTCTTCCCTCCCAAGCCCCAACAGCTTCTCTTGGTTACCTATCAAATTCCACCTTTTTTTTCCCCTCTCAGACTCCATTAGTTTCTTTCAGCTCATACTCTAATCTCCAGTGTACTTCTCAGTCCCTCCCAGTCTGAAGTTATCTGCTGATTTCATGAACAAATCTGCCAGATTCTTGATGAAAGCAATAAAAAGAGACTCAAACCCAGAAATAAGCTCCAGAGAGCCCCAGGGCAGCCACCTACCACAGCTGGCAATTCCCTGGGAACTGTAATTCAGCCAGCTATGTGCTCACCCTAATATGGCTCACTTAGACCATGTTTTACCAACTCACTTATGAGAATGACACAGAGTTTCCAAAACCCTTCTGAAATCAAGATAGATTACATCAACCTGTTCCACAATATCTGTGCAGCCTGTTAACCTGTCATAAGAACAAAGGAGATTTATCTGACTTGATTTGTTCTTGACAAGTCCATGTCAGCTGCCTCTGTTCCCCTTTTTATCCCAGAGGTGCTCACACACATGTTAAATGTGTGTTCCTGTATTTCCTGAGGTTTAAATCAAGCTGCTTTGCAATTTCCTGGCTCCTCTTCGCCTTCTTTCTAAGCACAGGTGTTTTATTTGCTCTACTGCAATCATCCAGTGCCTCCAAAAGTTCTTCAAAGTGGCTGATAATGCAATAAAGCTGCAGTGACATCCATCATCTCTTTAGCAGCCCTGGATAAAGCATATTGGGCTTTCTCAATTTGAAAACTGGATCCTCATTGCCTTGTATTCTCTCTGGTTTGGGATGAACTTTCACAATTTCTTACTAGTCTTAATTGCACCAGCTACCTTAAGACAGGTGATGCAAAGAAACCAGTTAACTCTGACTCCTAGTAACTAGCAGAAGAATCTCCTCACTGTGAGGCTCTTATTCAACTGTCTCAACACTGACAAGGACCCTTCAGCAGATGCCTGACCCTCAGTGCCCTGCTCCTCCAAGCAAGTGTGTTACTTCTGCTACATGGACAAAGCCTTCTTCCTTTTCCTCCTCTTTGTTCTCACTGAATCAACTTTGTGCTTTAATACTAAATTAGTTGAATATGAAACCCTCTCTGAGCCAGTGCACCAAATTATTATGATAATGAAGTCAGATTGACTCTTCTGTAAAGCATCTGCCTCTTTCTACATCCCAAGCTCCTTAGCAAATGCTCAGCTAACTGGCCTGTCTTCAACTTTGACTCTTTTTTTGGGAGTTCATGAGCAATAACCCTGTTCTTGGTAGCTGTTCACTGAGTTTCCATGTCATAATGCTTCTATGGCTGGAGTCACTGATCCTTCCCTGGGCTGCTTCAGAAATTACTTCCCTGATCCCTGTCTCTCCAGGAACCTGCCAACCCAGTGCAGAGCAGACATCTTCCCACAGCAGACTTGTTGTCTGTCTTATTACCAAAGCCTCAAGCAGTACAACTCCCCAACCCCAGCTTCTTGCTGGCCTATTCTCAACTACAGAAAAGGACAAAAAAATCCCACTTAACTGTTACAACACTGTCTCAAAGCAAAAAAATTTGCAGTAGTAGTAACTGTTTGATGAAAAGGAGGGGAATAAATGAGATGGGTGAGGGGAAACTAGGTCAAAAGGAGGAATTCCCTATGAAACTTTTTGACTTGTTACATTCTTTTCCTTTCCCACCTATAGTATTTGCAATTTAGATAAAGCTCAGTGCAATGTCCTTTGAATTCACCTCAGTTCCTCTGAAGGAAATTGTCTGGCACAGTTTACATGAACTGGAGCAAGTCCTGTAACCAGCTGCAGCTCTGGGCCAACAGCCTCCTGCTCTTACTCGGTGCCATCCTTGGAAGCACGCTAGAGATCTGCAGTGACAGACACAGCCATTCTGACCCACAGCTGGGGCAAACTGGCTAAGTGCTGTGCTGAATTAGACTGGATGCAGAGCTGGCTTCTTGGGGTTCAAAACTAGGAGGTTTTGAATATTTTCCCCTGGTGTGATATATTCTTGTGGTGTGGTCACTAAAGAGTGTCCTTCAGCTCAGCCTGCACAGAAGAAAGCTTTGCAAACAGGATATTCCTTCTGGAAGAAGGTGGGGACGCTGATTTGTAGCTTTTCCCCCTGCCTCTCTGATTCTGTGATTTTTCTCCAGCTACCACTTGTGTGACAGTGATGAAAGGAGACATTCGAGACTACAATCTGCTCCTCGCTGCCATGCGGGGAGTTCACGTGGTTATTCACACAGCTGCTGTTGTGGACTACAGAAACACTGTACCCTTCTGGGAAATGAGAGCTATCAACGTTGAGGGTAAGCTCTTGAAAACAAGCAATTAAATGCAGCCTTAAATTTACACACCTCGGTGTAGTCTTCCAAGACACTCTGATTTTAGGGCTCCCTTGTCTCCTGAATTTCCTCCATGTACCACACTCTGCTACAAGATGAGGAACGTGCCCAGGACTTTTCCAGTGGGGAAGTTTCTGCTTTTGCCTCTCTGTCCTCACTCAGGTCAGGCCATGCTGCTCCTCTCCACTGTTAAAGCTTCACTTTAGGAAGTCCATCCTGCACTAAATTATTATATAGTTCCTCTGGTCAAGGGTATAACTTCCACTGGTAGTACCGAGGTGATTCTGAACATGCCTTCAGTGGCAAGAAACTAGTATGTGACAAAGACAGCAGTTGAAAGTTAACTCTTGTTCTAGACAGCTTGCAGCTCTCCCAGGGGCTGCCCAGATGGGCTGTGGAGTCTCCTTCTCTGGAGACATTCAAAATCCACCTGGATGAGTTCCTGAGTGACCTGCTTTAGCTGGTCCTGCTGTGGCAGGGGAGTTGCACTAGATGATCTTTTGAGGTCCCTTCCAGCCCTTGAGATTCTGTGTGATTTCCAGGGAGATTCATGTGCTCTATGTACCAGCTGAACTGCATCCACACTGTTATGGGAGTGATGTTATTGTAATTATAGGCAGAGTTCACAACTCTCTCAGGTCTACAAGCCACTCATAACTGAGAGCTCCACAACACTTTCTTCCTACACACCAAGAACCGATTTCATCTGAGGTGCAAGATCTGCTTAAAGAAAATCTGCTCATAAATCTAGGAAATAAGCACAGGCCATAAAAATAATGAAATCCCTATTACAGCAGCAATTCCAATGGCACCTCAGGCAGTTAGCTACTAAAATAAGTTGTTAACCACAAGGAATGAATTTATATATATATTATATATATATCTCAAACTCAATTACTGCTTAGGGCTCCTATTATTTGCTGATGCATTCAAGGACAACATTTAAATTCCATCCTTCTTTTCATTGCTGTAGTTGTTTTCAAAACCAGATGCTTTTAAGCCTGTGCTGTGCATGTGTACTGAGCATATTCAGAGCCTGAGGGCTCCTGCTGCCTTTGAATGGCTTTGTGAGATCTTCTTCTTCATTGTCTGTTCCCTATGAGCAAGGTACTTCAGCACAGCGAGGTTTTTACAGACAGCAACTCCTCCATTCAGCAAGCCAAACCTCTTGCAGATGTTTGTGACATTCCAGAAAACCACACATGCAAAGTTTTTCCCAGTGTGACTGGGTGCCTCTGAGGAGCTCAGTTTGAGGTGTCTCAACAAGGAATCTTCTTTTCAGAGACAAACTGTTCTGTGTTTCTGCCTTCCCTTGGATGTCTTCACATAGACTTACCTAAATCCAGGCAGCTGCCCTCACTTGGGGCCTCTCAAAACCTTGAATTGAGAGATTAGCTTCAAGTTTTCTACTCAAACCATTGCAGGTAAAAGAAGAAAAATGAACTGTATCTGATACTTGCTGTAGGCTTCATGGAAGAACAAGGGTCAGGGCAGGTGAACTCTATAATCCTCTGGCTGGCTCCTCTGTGTAACTGGGGCCACAAAAATTCATCCCAGCACAGCCTTAAGCCCCATAATTTGTGGCTAAATTGGCCTATGCCTTTTCAAAAGACTTTTTGCCTAGAATTAAGGGCTTCAAGTTAATGGGCTATCTATCATGCCTTTCAGCAAGCCATAACAATGCTGCAGAGTATTAGTGTGGCTATGGTTAATTACCATTTCTGGCAAAAATTTACATCTATTTACAAATTCTGCTTTGATTCCCTCCCCAGTTTCATTTGGCTGCCAAATCCTGTTATAGCCTTGTTGACTAAATTGAAGAGCCCTTTTCTACATGAATTATTTTTTCCATCTAGTCACTTAAAGACTTTTTAATCTGCTTTTTGTTGAGCTGAATGGATTTTAACTCGGCTGTTTGCGGTGATATTTCTCAACAGGGGTTCTCAGTTCACTTTACATATTGTGATAGGCTTACAGAGAAGTGATTATTCTCCACCAGGTCTTCATATTGATTCATGCCCTCAGAAATTATCCTAAACTCAAGATTTCCTTGATAACTTCAGATTATGCCTTTTACAATGAAGAGAACAGAGAAATCACAAACCCTCCCCATGCAAGATCTGCAGCAAGGCTCAACGGCAGAGCCTGATTAGCCAAGTATAAATAATATGGAGACTTTCAACCTTTAAGATCTGCCTTACCAGATTTGAAGGCCCTCACTATGCAACCATGGTTATGGTGGTGTTACTGAGGTTCTCATTGGATCAACTTGAATACAAAAAACCCCACAATGAATGCAATAGCCATCCCTGGAAGAGTCATAAATCCTTCAAACCCTCCTCTAAATCCCAACTAAACAAAAGCCACACACATTGACCCACAAGTTCAGCCAGAACAACCTTTCTTTAGCCAAACCATGCTTCAGATTCATCTGGATTTCATGTGGACTTGTATAGCTGCCCCCACTATTTAACTGGAAATTCTGGAGCTATCAAGAGCCTGTTGTGATGACTTTCACCCCACAGTCATCCTGCAGAACTTTTATAGAGCAACAGAAGCAACTATCAGACCAATCTTTTTGCCACAAGGCTGCAATTTGCTCTGACAGTCTGTCTGTGAATCAAAAACGATGGAAAACACGGAAATTTGCTCTACTGAGCTGTCAGTTTCCTTTTTGTTAGCAACTATAAAGTTGAACTGAAGCCAGTTGTCAATAGCCATAGTGGTTAAGCCATGTTACAGCCATAGATGTAACTGCTGTTCTCATGTTATAAACCATCCATGCCTGTGCAAACACATTTGAGGAACATGACCTATGGCTTTACAACTTTGCATGAATCTGTTTCAAGTCAGAACTGCAATCAAACCTGGATTTTTTTCTGACTTCCATAACATGAATCAAGGCAATGTAGTTAAAGTTTGTCCTTCTCAACCTGCCCCACAGGTACTGAAAATGTGTTAAGGGTCTGCTGTGTCCTGAACATCCCATATGTTGTCTACACAAGCTCCATTGCTGCTGTGGGACCCAATACTTCACATGAGCCTATGTTCAGGTAAGGCTGAGCAAATCTCCATCTCTCTGGATTTCCAGCTGAACAGTGATGAATCTCCAACCAGATGGAGAGTTTTATTGTGGCTACAAAGGAAAAGGTGATGTGTTTCCTCTTCCTGTCAATTCCTTTTCTCTTTCTTGAAAATTCTTCTCTGCTGCTCCACAGTTTCAGGTACCATACCTCTTCTCCACCTAAATTTGGATACCACCGATGGAAAGAGTTGGTTGAGAGATGTAATCCCCAACTGCACCATCCAGACCATCCCCCATATGTACGGCCCTGCTCCTCTAAGCCCTAAAATCAGAAGTTTATTATAAGGTCAAGTTTTATCCTGCTGTCAGGTCAGTTTTTCCTCTCCTCTTATACATGGTTTGAGTCAATCCAAGGGGCAGGCGCTGCTTTACCACTTTCCCTCCTTGCATTAGCACTATCTCAGAAGAAAGTTAGCTGTCTTAGGAAACAGATGTATTTCATGTGAGGCTATCCTGCAATATTCATGTCTAGTTACACTCTCTGTAGCCTGGATCTGCCCTGTAAATCACACCCTTCTACACCTCAAAATCCCTTTTCCTGGCAATATATCGACGAGAGCTAATTCCTGGACTTCACAATTTGGGGCATTATACTCAACCCACCTCTCTTGTCTGTGGCTCCTGAGAGTCTGACCCACAGATGCAGAAGCAGAACTTTAGAAAATCTCCCGAAGCAAAGGTGGGACTTGTACCAGTACAAAGACAGTGGTCACATTTACAATTTCGAGGGGTTTTTTGCTTAGAGATCTTTGATATACAGAACTTTCACAAGCAGCTGACGCTCAGGACTCAGCATTTGGATACTTTTTGTACTCATGAGGCAACAGTACTTGAACCTTGAGGACTGGGCTGATATTTCTGAAGACCAGGAGCTGAAGTTTCAGGTGAAAACTGAAGTCAGATAGCTGCAGTGTGATATGTACCAGCGTATGGCTCCTTGCTGACTTCAAGCATGGTTGTAGCCATACAGAGTGCTCAAACCATGGAAGCTTGTGTGCAAGGCGAACTGGCTTTAAGTCAAGTTTCGTCTACAGGCAGCCAGTCAAGACACAGCTGGCTTCAGTCATTTTGCTCTAGAAATTTGAGCCCGGCTAGAAAAAGTTGCTTAAGGCATCACTTAAAATGACCCAAAAGCCTACATTTCACATTCACAAGTAAGCTAAGGCCTCATTGTTTTGAAAAGTGTTCAAACACCCAAATATGTAGAATAAATGCCTGGCTTATGAAAAAAAAAATCAATGAGAGCAACAAACCTCCATCCACTTGAGCCCATGAGCACTAGAGGCTCTGTGTCCCTGCAAAGCTGCCCAGTTGCGTCCTTAGCATATCTAAAGCATTTCTAAAAATGAATGTAGAAATACCCACATCCTTCTTAATATGTGACTTAAGAGATAGATGTGAAGAGATGTCTTGAAAAGCCTGAGTCTTGCCTGAGAAGATGGTCCTTTGACTTGTAATGATGTCACCAAGGGCTGCAAGCAAAAGCCCATCCAGGCTGATGCCTTTAGAGCTGCACAGGAACATCCTCTGCTCATCAGCTTCCTCACAACAAAGGCAAATAAAGCCTCGAGCCTTTAACTCAATTTGCAGAATACACTGAGGTTCTCCCACAGTGCTGGGAGAAAGCGTGAGGCAGTGCTCTTCCTTCTCCAGTGATTTTGAATTTAAACCAAGGGAATTACACACTGCAAAATGAGAGAGGGGTCAGACTCCAGCTGAAAAGGACCCTCCCTGTCTCAGTGGGGAGCCCAGTGACGACAGGAAGGCAAAGTAACACAGCTGTGTTTTCCAGACTGAAAGCACAGGTGATGCAGCTTTCCCCTCACTCCTCATCCCTTCCTCCCCACCCAACCTGTCCTGCTGCTCTCCCTCCCAGCCCACCATCCTGTCTACCTTTTTCTTTTGCTCTGTCCCCCTTTTTCCATCATTCCTTATCTGATTTTATTTCACTCACTTATAGGTGCTTGGGAATTGACACAGACAAAGCATGATTAGCCTCTGGACAGGGTGATGGGTGCAGGGGTAATGCTCACACCTCAGCATCCGACAAGAATAGAAAATGCCTACTGTCAGTCTCAATCCCTGTGAGACAGCCACCGCTGAGATACCTTCTGACAATGCTGCTCCAGTCTGATTAGCGTTCAGCTATCTGGGATCGTTTTGAAAAGCAAGAGCATTATGCTGAGCTCTTTGTTACTACCAAGCTTCAGAGAGGGTGGGGGAAGGCAAACATGAGCAGAGCTCTGCAGCCCAGGAGCACAAGGCAGGTCTGTCCCTTTGTGAAGCTGGTGCATTATAAAAGCTTTGCAAGGCAACAAATACATTTGGATTAAAAAAAAAAAAAAAAAAAAAAACAACAAGAAAGCAATTAAAAGTAGAACTTCTAGATAACCCCTCTAATTGTCTTGGGCCTCTCCTGAGCTTGCAACAAACCATGCACAATCAATCTTTTGTCTTCCTTGTTCTCTGGTTTGTCTCTTGCTCATCACCCGTAAGCACAGGGAAGGGGAGGAGGGTTTTGTGATGAAAGCCCAGGGTGTGTGAGGAGGCTGTATTTCTGATGCTCCTCATTTATTTCTGTTGCTGTAGCACAAGAAAGCCCTGATCTCAACTGGGATATCTGACACACAAGATGCCAGACTGCCAAACAGGCAAGAGAAAGGCAACGGCATTATCCGTGTTTTACACACGGAGATCTGAACGTAAAGTGAGCAACCTGGCCAAGGTCAAACAGGGAGCCTGAGTCAGAGCTTGCTCTCCAGAGGCCCAGTGTTTAACAAAAAAGCCTCTGCTGCAGATTTGCTGCATGTACCTGCCACAGCCCACTTAACCCTTCCCAAAGGTTCAACTGAACCCCAGCTGTAAAAGGAGCATAATCCTTCATTGCCCTGTGTGAGGGTACCCCACACCTGTCAGAGTCTGCTGTTTGCCCAGGGTAGATTGCTCTTGGAGAGCAAAACATACAGTAAAATCATGTGAAAATGTGTAGTCCCTTGAAGCATGCAGAGGGAGAGAGACTATCCATGCTACTCATGGCAGCAGGGGAGCAAGTGGCCACATGGTATTCGTGGATGGTCCTTTCCAACAAGGTCTCCTTGCCCTCCAGCTCCTCCAGAGCCTACTGAGTCTGGAGAACTGACTCCTGCAATGGACTCATGTTGATCCCAGCACACAGTGACAAAACCCCAGTGCCCTGGTGGGAAACAAGAGCTGATTTCTTGGTTCTACTTGGAATTATTTCAGGGTCTGTGAGAGCAGTTACATTAGATCCCATGGGCTTTCTTCCTTGCAGGTTTAAGTTGGGAGGCTGAGGAGCTGGTTGTCTTCCACAGTGGCAACCAAGTGTCCCCAACTTGTCTGCCAGCTTTGCTTGTGCCCTTAATCATGGGTCCACTTCTTTGCTTCTTCTCCTGAGTCTGATTTGCTAGGGGAGATGAATGATCCCAGCATAAACCTGCCCATTACTTGTCTTCCAGGAGATCACCAGCAGCTCTGTCATGTCACCAACAAATGACTCCCAGCTCTAATCAGCTCTGTGAGAAAACTAAGCAGTGGCTGCTCCTTTTAGGTTTTAGTTTAGTTCATGAGAGGCTTTTCTCTACCTCTAATGAAAAAATCAAGTAGGATTGCTCCCATTTTCCTGCCCTCCATCTTCTTGTGCTCTTTACACCTTGTTCAGCCACTTGTGAGTTGCTTAAGAAGGTAACTCCACTGCCTTCTAATTTGCTTCCCAGAATATTGTTTGCTTCAATCACACTATTAGATAAAAACAAACCCAAGTCCCAGAAATCAAACCACTACGCTCATGCAAACCTGTCTATAAACACTCAGAACCACCTGGTATTTCTTCAGGCCTTGTTTCTCCCAAACTGCAGCAAGGATCTTGGGTTCATACTCTCACAGGTAGCTCTGCCCTGGAGAGCAGGGACGGCAGAGTAAACCATGTTGTGACAAATGTCTCCAAGCCCTGTGTGTCTCTAAGTCCAGGGTTGCTCAGAGTCTCTCACAATCTATTGCAGAGGAAATGAGGACACCAAATACAGTGGGGAAGTGGAGCTGCCTTATGGGAAGACAAAGGCCATGGCAGAAAAACTTGTATTTGAAGCCAATGGAAAAAAGGTACAAAAGTCAATGGTAGCATCCTTGGTATTACAGCACAGGATGGGTGGAAGGAGAGAGATGGTTAGAAAGACCCCACAGCTCATAGCTAAGTGTGTATCCAATTGCTGCCTCAACTTGATGCATAAAACACATTGCCCCAAGCATGACCAAGCCTGATATTCCCACATTATCAGGAAGCTGTCAAACTCTTGCAATTGCTGCCCTCTGAGCCTGTGCTTTAACTTCAGAAGCAAGATGACTTTGGAAAGAGCTATGTTAAATTACTTTGGAAAGAGCTATGTTAAATTAGGGCCTAAGAATCCATGTTCACCCACTTCATACTGCACAAAGGTGTCATTTTCATGTGTACTCCAGGGATTGAAGAATAAAAAACATTGGTGTACCCAGAGTTAGCCACCTACATAAGTTAACTGGCTAATCCTTTCAGACTGCCAGAAGATAGATGAGTTCTAGAGGATGAAGCAGAATGTAAAAATGAGACATGTCCTAAATCACTCCCTGGAGCATCTCTCTCTCCCAGATTACAGTCTGAGGCCAGACAGCTTAGCAGGCTTCCTCTGGTACCTGGTTTTGGTTGTTGCAAATAGCTTACAACCGCAGAAGAGTTAAGGGCACTGTAGTCCTCCACTGACATCTCTCAGTGAGCACCACATTGGGCACAAAAAAACCAACAAAAACATTAAACTAGGTATTTCCTTGCACTTTTAGGGAACCAAACCAGGCCCTGAGTCTCCAGAGCACTTGTGCAAATGTTGTCTTCTCTAGCCCCATATTCCCAGGTTTCATTTTGACTCTGGAAAAAAAAACAGTATGATAGAATCACAGAATGGTAGGGGAAGGGACCTTTAGAGTTCATCCAGTCCAACTCCCCTGCAGAAGCAGGTTCACCTAGATCATGTCACACAGGAACGTGTCCAGGCGGGTCCTGAAGACCTCCAAGGAAGGAGACTCCAGACTAAACAGTCCCAGGTCCTGCAGCCTTTTTTCATAAGGAAGATGTTCCAGTCCCCTGATCATCTTGATGTCCCTGCACTGGTCTCTCTCCAGCAGTTCCCTGTCCCTCTTGAGCTGAGGAGCCCAGAACTGGACACAGGACTCCAGATGAGGCCTCAGCAGGGCAGAATCACTGCAATACCACTGCAGAAGATTTCACCACTTGCTAACATCCCACTTTGATTTTCCAGCTCAGCAATGGTGATAAGCTCAGAACCTGCATCATCCGTGCAAACACAGTGTATGGGGAGAAGGCAACGTTTCTTCAAGAGTTGTATTTGCTTGCCAAAGCCAGGAATGGAGTGCTGAACTACCTGGAGCCTGAAAACACAGAGCGTAATTACACATATGTGGGTGAGTGACTGACTTTGCATGTGGTGCTACCAGGCTGTTTTAGTCACAGAGGATTTTACACATCAGCTTAACCATAATCTTCCAAGACAGATAGATGAGTATAGGGAATGAGAACAAATATTTTTATAGCCACAAAACTGAGACTGGCTAACAGAATGTTGTTTAACACTTGTTTGCATTCTACTCTTCTTTTTCCCTGGGAAGGGTTTTCCTTTTTTTATCTTCTCCTTAAAGTAGGAAAAGTGTTGCTTAGCAAACTGGGGAAATCAGCAGAAAACAATGTTTCTAGGTAAACATTTCAAGGGCTGTATAGAGGAAGAGAGAGAGAGAAATTCAGCCAGTATTTTGAAGATGCTTTTGGTTTGAAAAGACACTTGATTTCTTCTACATTTTAAGAAATTAAACTAACATTGCTTCCAAAATTCCTTGCAAAAGAAGAAGGGTTGTGCTACATAACTGATTTTAGCAAGCACATGAGACTACTCACAAAAACCTGTGGAAAGACTTTATGGCATTGAATGCATTTCAGAGGAGTTTCACTCACTGCTAAACCATGCAGAGTGATAGTGATTTCTGTGCAGCACACTTGCATGTCTTTTTCCAAAAGTGCAGATAACGGTAGCTTGAAAATGCTGTTAAAGAAGAATCAGGCCTAGATAAATCAAGTGACTCCTTCAAAGGCTCACAGCAGAGCCAGGAATAAAACCCTTGAGCACTGCCTCCCATTCATCCTGCTCTCACTACAAAACACTGCCCTTTTGCTTCACATGAACCAGCATCACAAGGCACATTAATTGTCCAGCTCGAAAGGGAGACCAAAGGTTGAAAGCACCTTGGATGTCTGGATTAACTACTCAGTCTCTCTACTGTATGGCTGAGTAACGTGATGAGTGCTTACCCTGCTTCACAGCCCTGAAGCCAGCAGATCCAGTGTACTCATTCTATAGTAAACAGGAAAATTTAGCTCCTCTGAATACCTGTTCCTCTCCCCCTCTTATTTCTCCAGGGAATGTTGCATGGATGCATGTTCTTGCAGCAAGGAACTTGAAGCTCAAACCAGACTTACTTGCAGGACAAGTGTATTATTCCTATGATGACACTCCAACAAGAAAAGGTTTCCTGATCAGGCATCAGCTGTTATCCTCTCTGGACCCCTCAGTGAGACTAGGCTCACACATCCCTTACTGGAAGATGTGGTTACTGATACAGCTGCACAGGATAATCAAGGTCATCTTGTACCCTTTCTGGAAGCCAAAGCCTTTCCTAAACCTGCCTTTACTGAACACAATAGTCACCACCTTCTCTTATGAGACAGATAAAGCCTCCAGGCATTTTGGGTACAAGCCCCTCTTCACCTGGAAAGAGAGCAAGCACAGAACTGCACAGTGGTTGAAATCAGCTGCAGGCAACCTGGAGCCTCCTCAACTTCACAAAAAGAAGAACTAAGCAGCAGTTTTGGGGTAAGGAGAGAGCTTATCACAGCAGCTTTTTGTGCACAGATGCAGGACTTGGTGGCCTAACTCATTCCCAGGGTTGCCGGGGAGTCATTGGTGAGAACAAGAGACAGATGCAGATGAAAGATGGTGCTCAGCAAACACCTTTTTGATAAAACTAATTAACCAATTTTGTTCTACAGCCTCTGTGTCTTTCCATACTCAGCAAGTGGATGTCTCGTTTGCCATGGCCATATACTCAAGGGATCTTCAGTGATAATTTTGGGGAAGACAAAAAAAGATCAGCAAGATCTTGCTCTGTTTAATACATAGAAAAAAGAATCCCCTTTTCCAGAGGTACCTTTTTCAAGATCCATCCTGTTACATCCTGTTTTGAAACACTATCCCTGTAAAAAGAAACTTCCAGTCTCTTGTGCTACCAATGTATAGGTTCAATAACTGCTGTCTACAAGCAAGGTGAAATTCATGTAGTTTCTAAGTCACATTCTCTTACCTCACAGCACCCTAACAGCAAAGCAAAACAGGTTAAAGCCCGTGTTCAGCTGATGCACTGGCAGACAGCAACTTCAAGTGAAGGCCTTAGGGGCTGTATTTATGCTAAGTAACACCTGAACTTCAGGAAGAAGAGGTCATTTCAGCTCATTCTGTGGCACTGGAGCTACACAGGCTGTCTGGGAGAAGTATTTCAAAAATGAGTATTTCCTAACATAGATAGGGCAGGAACCTTTAGAAAATTCACGATAAAAACTGTGTTTTGTTTCAAGTTTATCAGCTCCTCTATTTTTAAGACATACAGAGAGACTGGTAAACCTGCACCAAGCACAACAGAGAGCTCAGTTTTCCCTTGCTCTTGGAGGAACGTGACATTTTTTACAATACTGGTTTAAATCTCAAATGAATTCTGTTGGTGTCAGACTCGTGTGTTCTGTGGATATGCACCCATCTCTCGAGCTTTCCCACAGTCAAAGTGTGCACATGCACAAATTAAAGCTTATTTTAATTACCAGGGCTCTGATACTCCTGGAGAAAAAAAAAAAAAGCAAGTTTCAGCATGGCATCCTTGATAGAAATGCTCAAAATTCACTTCTTGTTAGTCACAGTAATTATCCAGGAAGGAAAGCAAAGCACTATGTGAGCTGCCAAGTTCACTGAAACTCACACTCGTAAGAGGATTCTTTGCAAAATGATCTTATAAGTGAAAAATAATCTAGTAATTCATTAATAATTTTGTGTAACAAATTCTGGGGGGGGGAAACTGTTCCAACCTGCTCACAGAGAATTTGGAAAGGTGAAATGGGTAAGTTTTCAGTTCCCTACTTTTTTTTCTCCTACCATTTGTGTTGGGAGGGATTTAAGGAAGGAATACAACTGCTGGGGTTTGTATTTCAGGAAAAAAAATTCTCTTTGCTGGTTTTTTTTTGTTTGTTTTTTTTGTTTTTTTTTGCCATTATCGAAATGGCAGATGACAGCTCGCTTAGAATTTGACAAAGAAATATACACCCAATTTTTCAGCCAGCTTTTCCAGTGCAGCGCCAGCAGTATGAATCACCTTGACCTCAGCGGGTTTTTATGCTTCTGAAACCCCGAGTTTATCTTGTTCAAGAAAAAAAAAAAGGAGCCACTGGGTGGAGCTGCAGGTCTGTGAGACATAAGGTCAAGTCTTGCAACAGCTCCTGCTTTAGCTGTTTCTAAAAAGAACTGTGAGAGCTGCCCGGATGGATGGCAATGGGAAGGTCTGACCATCCGGCTTTCTCCTCACTCTGCAATGTTGGACTTCCCTCGGCTGGCTGCTTACAGCCATCGTTTTATCTTCATGTACTTGTGTGATCAAAGAGACTGAGGAAATTATTTTTCCATCCAGAACTCGTTAGAAAAGATTAAAAGTTTACCTTCTGTTTCTAGAAACACAATTGACTATTGCACCCAGACCCCTGGGAAAACTTGCCTAGGCACACAAGCAGATGCTTTCAGTCCCTCTCACAACCCTTGGCATATCCTTTTGTGGGATTTGGAGGTGCTGAAGGTATCAGATGGGACTGTTGTCAAGCCCCAATGCTATCCCAGAGATCGATGTTTTACAAGCTTGCCTGCTTTCAGAAACCTTGCTGGGAATCTCATCATGCTTTTGTTCCTGCCTTGCTCATCATCACCTATGAATCTGATGCTTATCAGGTTGCAGATGACATGCAAGATAAGGAGCAGGGATTTTTAAAGGTAGTTAAACGCAGGATTTTTCAAAAGGATCTGAATTAATTGGCTGCTTTGCATCTACCTACCTCCCAAGCTTTGACAAAAGCAAGTGGAGGATTCCCTTACCCAGCTCATGGTGGAAGTGGAGGGGAAAAGTTAGACAGCAAAGCCTCTGTGCTGTTTTCCAAAAAGATGAGTAAGCTTCCTTTGGCTGCCCTGCATTTTGGCTCCTCCAAGCTAATGTTGCTGCAGACTTCCTGTTAGATCCTTGATTTTTATCAGATTATAACTTGTGTTCTGCTGGCAATGCTGTAATTCTTTCCAGTGCATTGGATTGTTATAGGCTTTTCATTTCAGGGTCTCAGCCCTATTATGTAACAGCAGTAGCAAAAGAAGGGGGGGAAAAACATATTTCAGTTCTGTTTCTACTTCTGGAGAGGAGCCTTTGTGCACAATTACTCATCCAAGAGATTCAGCAGGTATAACTGCTTCCCCCAGGGGCTCCATTATATAATTGGATTTCAGCCATACAAATTAAATCCTATCTTACCCCTTAGTTAAGCCAGGCAGTAAGTATTTAATGCTAATATCCCTGACAACTATTGCAGGGAGAAGCAGAGATGAAGCACAGAGGAGACGCATGCATGCATTCTCTACCAGAGGAGCAGAGAGGATGAGCAAGGAGTGCATTGACAGAAAGACACCTGCTTCATTTTAAACATGGCTAAACTTCTCCAGCACAAACCATGGTGTCTGCTGAAGTTGTCAGCTCAGCTGGAACATGGTTCTACTTTCATTTTCCATCCTCCCTTGTTCCCATGTTTGCACTGAGTGTTCACCCCACAACACACTTCAAAGAGCCACATGCCTAACCCTGTTTGAGTTTCCATGGAAGCTTCTATTCTTGTGCAATGTCTGAAGGAAGCAAGTTCAGTAATATTAAAACTCAAGCCAAACACACAAACAAGCAAAGAAGCCCTGAATTAAAAACAAAACCTCTACCCAGTTACTCATTCATCTGCATTTGCTGTTGCTTTCTGTCTTCTCCCAGCATGTTCCTTTTAGACAAAGCCCTCTGGGCAGAGACCATCTCTTTTGGTGTCTGGTACATCAGTCACACAGTTAGTACATAGTAATAAAGGAAAATAGATTCATGGTAGGAGTTAAACCAGTCAGTCTGGTACTGTAATTGGAACATAATCTCATATTGACAGTATTTAACACAGGATGCTCAGGGAGCAGATGGCAGCAGGCCAGGCCTCAATCGTTCTGCAAATATTGGAAAGATATTTTCCAAGTCCAGCTCCCGAGCCTCATCTCCGATGTCGGAAGCTTTGCTTCCCCAAATGGGCCTAGAGCCACTCACTAATCCTGGTTAAAGGCCAGAGCAGCCACACTCTCCTTGGTTTGCAGCCCACCTGGCCTGCAGTCTTCCCACTGCTAGCAATCTTACAGAGGCTTAAAGAGAGGTTCAATAAAGCAGCAAGGGTGGAAGTCTCTGACATCTGTTGGTATAGACACTCCCAAACCTCTCTATACGCTGGTGAGCCTTTCCCTTACAGACAGAGATCTTGCCTGTGACAAAAGGCATGAACCCACGTGCATTTCCAGCATCAGGGATACCCATCAGATGTCAGCCTGCTGCATCTGGCATCTCTAAAACCTTCAGTCACACAACTAACTCCACAGGGCCTCCTGGCAACACAGAGATGTTCCTTTTTCTAAGTCTAAAACACTGAGGTAAAACAGGAGAAAGGAGAGAAAGTACGTTTATATCCAGGACATGTGATATGAGGTGATTCAAGTGTGGATCCAAACTGGGCTTTCCAAAGGTATGGGAGAGGTACACCATACTGCTTAGATCTGCTTCAGGAAGCTTAAATTGATTTTTTTTCCTCTATTTCAGCAATTAATTATCATTAATCAACTTGCTGTACAACACTGCACTATAATTCACAAGTTTTATGTATTACATGAATAAAATTGCACATATATTTTTATGTGATTTTCATTTAATTGAATTCCAAGAAGATTTATCTGCTGGGTTATTAATAAATCTTAATATGGCCTATAACACTCAATTGATATTTAATTAACCTGCAATAACTGCCTTGTAAAATGTAAATTAAATGCTTTATTTTTCCAGGCATATAACCTTAAATCAAATTCCTCATTCTACCAGCAAAGCAAAAAAAAAAAGAGTAGGGGAAAAAAACCTGAGATTGCAGGCAGCCAAACCTTAGACCTGAAAATATTTGATGTTTAAAGAGGTTTAACCTGAAAACTGGAACCATGGTTTGTAATCAGTTCTTCTCCCAAGGAAGTACTTTTCCACTGTCTCCCCACCTTTCAAGATCACAAGAATCAGGGTGGATTTAGATGAGACATCAAAATCTCAGGAAGCTTGAAGAGAAGCGAGAGGCGCCCGTTACTAATAAGGTTGCAAATTCCCATAGGTATTGTGGTATTTGGCATTTTTCTTAAAGTCTTGGCTCATGGAGTCACATTATCAAATGAGAAGGTGAATTTTCATTTAAAAAAAGTCAAAAAGGAAAGACGTTAAAGCCCTTTGATAGGGGAAGAAGTTTGCAAACCTGAATGTCAAAGGCATGAGAACTAAGAGACAAAAATACATACAATTTGATCCTTATCTTGAAAAGTATCAGAACTTTTTGAGAGATTTGCAATGTTTGAAAACTGGGAGGTGGCAACAAATTATCAAAGCAGCCCTGATGAGGAAAGATGAGAACAGTCCAAATTACATTTTAAGATCAAACTGTTCTCTTCCCCCCTCCCCATGGGATTTACATAGATCTACATTAACCACTGCAAACTGCAGCAACTGCTGTTTCTGATCTCAAACTAGGAGAGCTACCTTTGCAAAGTGATTTGAAAACTTCAGGAGAGTATGATTGTCTAAAATTGATATGCCCATCAAGTTTTATTGCCATAGCATTTAAACTTAGTGTATCTTTCTTTTGGTTTCATGCATGGGGTGGACAATCTGTCTTATAATATTTTATTAAATAGGATATTTCTGCCAAAGGACAGTAACCCTTACTGTCTGTAATCTGTCTGCACTAGATCACTTTAAAAGGTATTAAATGAAAATCAGAAGTTAAATGTACCATGGATTTTAAAGGTGTCACAGCGTGGAAGAATAAAAATGAAGAGAATGGGTTCTGACTTGCAATGAATGGATGGAAATAAATCCAGATCTTCTGTAATGGAAAGCCTGTCCTCTTTCACTGTTCATCCTCCCCAGTCACTCATTTGCCACCCTGCTTGTATAAACTAGAGCCAGTGAACCCCACTCAGCCTAACCAAGTGCAGTAATTCTGCCCGGGAGCTCAGGAGGCTGAGGGGCGTCTTAAATGGCTGCAGTGTGCTGTGTTGCAGGAGGGGGACATGACCCTGCTGTTCTGTAGTTACTCAAGGACTTGTGTGAATTGCAGTGCTTAGAAGGCCATGCTGACTAGCCCAAATTTTGCCATTCTCATGCTTTGCAAGTGGCTTTGCTGCTTCAGAAGAGGAGTACCCAGAGCAGGGAGTCAGCAGATGCAAGTGGCCTCATGCTTGCAGTAATTGACTGGAATTTGGCAGACCTGGGTTTAATCCCCAGCTCCAGCCTGGACTCACTGGCTGATTTACAGCAGATTTCTTTTATTTTTTTCCCCTCTCTCTGAGTTTTAAGATTTTGGCAATTGATCTGAATTAGCCTCCTCTCCTCTTCTTACCTTTCATCTTCTTAATGGAGGAGAACATACACCATAAATGCGCTGTGTCGGATCTGCTGTCAGCTGTTGCTTGGGGGGAGCTGAGCCCAGCTGAGTCTGCAGACCACAGCTTCTTCCCAGGACAGTGCTGTTTTACTCTACTGGATAAACACTGACATGGTAGGGCTGTTTTTTTCCCCTTCCAAGTGAGTTTCTAATTGTGCTAAATGCAGAGCAGCTCTCATTAAGGACTGGCCATGACTGGCAGTTTACATTTACTTGAGTGGCACTTTTTATCAGGACAAGTCCAGCACCAGGAAGAGACACAAGAGTCCCATCTACCCACAGACAACTCCTAACAAGGCTCATGGGAATTAAATCACAACAGGAGAAACAAATTTAATGGATCAAAACCGAGGGGCTACACATTTTCAGAAGCTCTTAGAACTTAGGACCTGACAAGCTCCCCACAGGAGCACTGAGTTTAATAAAAGCAGAAGTGGCCCAAGTGCTGGGGCCCTTGTGTGAACAGCCAGTCCCTTGGGGATAGAAGGGCAGACACTGAATTATCTCTCCCTGCTCTGCCCACATGACTATCCTATAGACTCACCCATGTCTAACCATACTCCTAGACTCATTTATGACCATATCATCCTTCTCTTAAACCCCAGCTCTGATGTCCTTTCCTTTGAGAAGCAGAGCAGGCTAAGTATTCCTGACACTTCCACAATGCTCAGTCACCAGTTGTACAGAGATCTCATGGCAACAGCCTTGGTGGGAACGGAGGGAATTCACCTGCTTGGCAGATATGGTTGACAGCAAACATCTTTCCCAGCAAGGAACTGAGAAGCAAAAGGTCTCAGTCCTGTTGCTGCAGACACCACTGGGAGTAATCCTACTTATTTACATGGAGATAGATACTGACTATGGGAGATCCTTAAGAGAAGACAGCTACAGCACTTGCAAGCTCTGCCTTTCTCAAAATTCACATCTGGAAATGAGCAACTGAGCAAAAATCAGCCCCACGAGACACATCTAAATCAGCCCCACGAGACACATCTAAATCAGCCCATCTGAACATTGGGCACATGCTCTTAACTCACAATGTTGCTGTGCATTCAAATGATTAATGGTTCAATACAAAACTCACGTAGCATTGTACAGTGGTACTGTAGCACATCACCTAGATCCATACACACACTTTGTCCCAGGAGGACTGGGATTTTTAAACCAAAGAGAACTAGGTGCCTGATTTCTGTAACATTTGAAAGAGATTTAGAAGCTCTGCTCTCTCTCAGAATCCTTGCCAGACTACCTTAGAGGCTGTACACATGCTTGACATGACACCAGATAATGTTTGTGGGCTGTGGCATAAATGGGGATTACTGCTTCTGAAAAGGAGGACTTGCCGAAGTGGTTGGGGTTTAAGGAAGGATTTGAAAGGAGAGAGAAGTACAGAAGAAGCTGTTCTAGACAGTAAGTCACATAAGAGAAGGCTTAAAAACTGAGTGCAGGAGGAAATGAAGAGATCTGAAAAGGAAGGGATTTGGGATACATGAGAGGAGGAGGAGGAGAAATGTCAGCGAGCAGCAAGATTACATGGGGCAACGTGTGAGCTCCTCCAGCCCTTCTTCATGGGGTGTCTGGAATGATGGGAAAGGAAAGATGCACCCATGAGCTTCTGGGCTGGCTGCAGAACAGACAACCACTCAGTCATGATGGGAACAGAGAGAATTTGGTGAAATGACAACCCAGCTTGCTCAGATCACAGAGTATCAGCACCATAGTAACTTGTTACAGGCATCTCCAGCAAATACACAGAACAAAATACAGCCAGTGGGCATCCAAGCAGAGTGTGAGCACCACAGCACAGGTCAGGAGAGGAAGAAGGGGAGGAACAGAAGGGGAGAGAGGGTGCAGCTGCACCCCAGAGCAGCACTAGTGGAGTACAATGGTGTAATGTTCAGTCACCAGACTGAATTAAACAGGGCTGGCTCTGTTCATGGATTTTCCTGCACTGGTTTGCACTGGTTATCACAGATAAGCCATGTTAATGCAACACTGTTATGATGTTGAGAAACCTCAATAATGGAAATTAACTGCTCTGTATGGAGGGATGAATGGAAGTTACACAACCACTGCCCTATTTCTGAGAAGCACAGCAATGCTGAGTGGGTGCAGCCAGATTTAATAGCTGTTATCAAAAATCAAGGAAAAGACCTCCATTCTAAAGGTAGCCAGGAGAAAAGCAGGGACTTGGTAATATTGCACAACCACAATAACTCTGGACTCACACCAATGCAGTAACTCCAATGCTGGAACAATCTACCAGCTCAGTGATTTGACATGCAGCCAAGGGGCTTACAAAATACCTCCAAACAGTTAATGCAAATCCATATTACCAGGTCTATTAATGGCCTGTCATTGCCTGTCTGCAGATCACTATTTTGTGCCAGTAAGCTCTAGATTTCCTTAATCAGCTATCCTCAGCTGACATTTCTAGTGCTGATGGGATTCTGTAAGGCCCTAAAATCAGAAGGACCAATCTCTTTTCCACCCATTGAATCACCCTGTCAGCCTCCCTATTCCCTCACCCTCTTGGCCTGTTTCCTTTTCCATATACTAGGGACACAGCCTTGTCCCTTCACTGCAGACACAGGGCATTTGTGTCCACTTGCTTTCAGACCTGGCCATGAGTTGAGTAACTCAAGCAGACCTGTAATTTGGACCTTGTTTCATATTGCCTTGATTAAAGTTTTTAACTAATAATTCCAGTCTTCCTCACACATGACAAAATTCTCAGAAGCCATTTACAGCTGGTTTTAAACGTGGCTAGAATGGACAGAAACTTGCTGTTTCTGCCCCATTTGCAGAGGACTTGGCAGGGAGGGCAGGAGAAAGACTACATTTCTCTCGTCTCGATTCCCTTGTCTGTTAAAAGGAAACCTAAAGTACTCCCCTCCATTTTGGATCAATGTCACATAACCTCATTTCCTCAGCTTAAGAAAAAGCCTTAGATTTTATATGTTGCACTAAAATATGTCAGCACTGTTAGGTTAATAAACAGTGCTAAATCAAAACCAGGCCCCAGTTCGTAGATCATGTGAGCTGTGTCAGGCACGGGGAGTGATACCATAGAAGAGATGTAATGAACAGCCTCTTAGCCTGTTTTTTTTATGGCTGTGAAAGAGAAAAACCTGGTGTTCAGTCACTTTTCATTCACCAGAGGCTGTCACACAATCTCTCACAGCTTTTTGGGTTATGTTTATTTTTCCTGGGGTTCCCAAGAGCCCTACCTTCTGATCCCCTTGCAAAACCTTCTCTGTGACTACCTTAAAGCACTAAGAGCCAAAACTTGAAGCTTTTACAGCACATCAGAGCAGATCTTTCTTGATAAATCAGAATATCCCCCATCAATTTACACCCACAGAGGAAATAATTCTCACGATTCAGGGGAACAAAGGTTTGATTTTCTTCTCCTTGTTGACCTTTCCTACGTGGTGACTCTGTTAAAGCCAAGAAACTTCTTTCTCTCTCTCTCACATGTGTCAGTAGGACACTCCAGCACCTTGTAGGGCCATAATTCAGCACCTGTGGCCACCCCGGCCTGGCAGCAACATGCAGCCCCATCCCCTGCTGTAATCAGGAGGCCACACTGCAATTCCTATAGGGCTCCTGGTGAAGCTAAAGGAATGAATCCCATCAGGCAATCACCTCCTCAGAGATTGGCCTTGTTAGGGGCACCTCCTAACCAGCAGTCTCATTTTTGAGAGGAAACCACCAGGGACATGTCTTAGAGGCTATAACACTCGCTCAGAACTCCCATGCTTCTGATGACCAGCATGAGTAAACACACACTGAGACCCCCAAGCAGACATTTACTATCCCTCATACCTGAAACACGACCAACTACTGTGTACCTTTAGAGATTAATAGTGAGAACATTCCTCTGTCCCTCACTGCTGGAAAGAAAATGTTTTTGGAAAGCTGCTCGTGCCATTTGATAGTGTCCAGTTTTTCCACTGAGAAAAGCAAAATCTGAACCCACAGGATGGTTCATTTTTTCCCCTTGGCAAAACCCAGAAAAATGCTGCTCAGCACACTTCTTGCTGGTGTTTCTGAAACCTGTCATGGACTAACACAGTGATGTCAGCAGAGTGCCAGAGCAATGCACCATCCAAGGCCACCTGAGTGTCATTCCCAGGGGAATACCTGAGGCTGTGGCAGAAATTGCACACAAGTTTTGAGCCAACTTTAACTATTTGCAATGTTGCAGCAGGTTGACATCCCACTGGAGCCCTTACTTTCAGCAGGGAGAGAAGGAATGGCACCACATTACAAGAAGTCGTCCCTGTCACCCACAGCTGAAAAAGAGCCACCTTAAGTCCAAACTTTCAGCCTCTACTGTAGTCAATGGAGAGAGAAACTGGCACTTAGGCAGGGCTATTCATCCCATCTCAAGATGGCAATCTGAGATGGGAAGGGTGAATTGATGCTGGAGGTGCCAGTATCTTTCGACAGAGACTATAAAAGGAGCCTAGATGACTATCTTGGACCAGGCACCTAACTTTTAGGCAGAGTCAGTTAAGGTGAAGCTCTGTTGAACTGAAATCGGTGCTGCTTTTGCCTTGGCCTTCAGTGGGGCCAGGCTTTCACCATAGCAATCTGAGGAGATTAGAAAAGAAAAACAGAAGAGGGAAACACATCTATAAGGGAATGAAATATTTATTTCCCCCTATTCACAGAGAGCAATTAAGATATAAAGAGATTAGGGGAACTCTTTACAGACATGAAGTGGGCTTACACTGAACAAGAAAGGAGGCTTTGGAGTCTCCACGTACAACTTTGAGCCTTGCTCCCAGGAAAAGCATCATGCAAATTGTAGGAGGAACTGCGGTAGACATGCCATCTGGGAAGATGATGGACAACAAGCTGACTAGGAATAAATAGCAAAATATAATAAATTCCAAACCATGCCAACAGCAACTGTTGTGCTATGAATTAACAGTGCTATTAAATGTTTACGCACACACTTCTGTCAGCACCTGTCAGCATTTATGCAATACATACGTTGGCAAATCTGTATTACGTTATTTCTTGCAACTGATCTGCATTAATAGTTGCCCGTGCACATGTTCAAGCAAATTACTACACTTCTTTTTGACCCATCCATGTGCAAAAGGTGCAGCAGTTCACAGGATTTTATGCCTATGCAGCAAATCGGGGTTTGACGTGCTAGGCAGCAGCAGAAGGCTGGGGGGTAGAGGGCAGCAAAGGAAAACGAAAGAGGCACAGGGAAGAACAAGGGACCTGGAAAGCCCCTGACTAGAGCAGGAAGATGCCTGAGGAGACGCTGGTGGGCTTAGGGCAAAGGTGGATTCACCTCAAAGCAGGGTAGAGAAGGGGAGTCGCACAATAAGCTTTCCTGAGCAGGAAGAAAAAGTCAAGGGGGAAGCCCCAAAATATAGCCATAAGCTGCAACCCTCACAGAAAGGAAAAATCATTTGGCCAGAGTGTTAAAATGGTGCTGCAGAGAACAGTTCTGCTATAACCCTATAAGCTGGGCTGCAGTGTTCCCCAAACCCAGGTACTTAAATTAACTTTCCCCCTTGAAGTTCCTTCTTTCTGCTCCTTCCTCCCATCCTCCAGTCCCAAGAACTGTAGCTGGGGTGGAGGAAAGAAAAATGTATAATTAGGGGAGTTGCCACTTGCTAAAGCTGGAGACCGCTCGAGCAAAAGACAGGGTTTGTGGTGACTGAGCTAAATCTGGGACCCACCAATTGTTGCTAATGATGAGAAGCTGTGGTTACTGTGCCACCCAGGCAGAATGGGTGAAAAGACAAGCGTGCTATTGCAAAAGGAGCACTTGTGCCCCACCTCTCCTCTGTGCAAGCTCATCTCGGAGGCTTGCAAACATGGGCTGTGTTTGCAGGGCTTTGGGACAGCTGCATGGTGCAGTGGGAACTGAAACAAGGTCCAGTGGTGCAAGCTAGGGCTTCATCTGACCATGGCAAGCGGACATCCCAGCACTGTGGGCAGGTCACATCTGAGCATGGGTCTAGGGCCAGGGAGACAAGCACTGCAGAGGAGGAGGTATATCTTTATAAATGACCTGGATGAGGGGATTGAGTACACCCTCATTAAGTTTATAAGTGACATAAAGCTGTGCAAGAGTATAGATCTGCTCAAGGCTAGGAACAGGGCCCTGGCTAAGCTGGAGGGCTGGGCTGAGACAATTCTGTGAGGTTTAACAAGGCCAAGTACCAGGTCCTGCAGTTGGGCTACACCAATCCCAGGCACCATTCCAGGCTGGGGCAGAGGGGCTAGAAAGCTGCTGGAGGGAAAGGGCCTGGGGATGCTGATCAACAGGCACCTGAACATGAGCCAGCAGTATGCCCAGGTGGCCAAGAAGGCCAATGGCATCCTGGCTTGTAGCAGCAATAGTGTGGCAGCAGGACCAGGCCAGTGATTGTCCCTCTGTACTGGCACAGGTGAAGTGGCACCTCAAATACTGTGTTCAGTGTTGGGCCTCTCACTCATTGCCAGAGGGACACTGAGGGGCTGGAGCGTGGCCAGAGCCAGGCAGTGGAGCTGAGGAAGGGGCTGGAGCACAAGGGTGCTGGGGAGAGGCTGAGAGAATGGAGCCTCAGCCTGAAGGAGGCTGAGAGGAGACAGGAACACTCTCTGACACTCCCTGACAGGAGTCTGCAGGGAGCTGGGGGTTGGTGCTCTTTTCCAAAGCATTGAGTGGTAAGAGAAGAGGAAATGGCCTCAAATTGCACCAGGAGAGGTTTCGATTGGAGCTGAGGCAGAACTGTTTCCCTGAGAGGGGTGTCAGCCCCTGTGCCAGGCTGCCCAGGGAGCTGGGGGAGTGCCCAGCCCAGGAGGGATTCTAAAGATGTGGAGCTGAGGTGCTGAGGGCTGTGGGTTAGTGGTGGGCTGGGCAGGGTGAGGAGAGGGCTGGGACTCCCATCAGCTTCAATGTCTTTTCCAACAGAAATGAATCTGTGATTCAATATATAGGCTTCCAGGGCTGCTGCAGGACTTGGGAACTGTTCCTGCTCTCTGTCCCTGTCTCTGTGCATAGAGACTGTGAACTTTTGTCTTTTTACCCTCAATTTATTTGAAGTACCAAAAGAAGGAGCCAAAACTGTGATTTAAAAGAGCAAACCCTCAGAGTTGCTCCTCCTGGCCTGATAGAAATAAACTTTTGTTGAAACTAAACGCACAGAAGAATCCAAAGCCTGTTGTGAACTGCAGAAAGATGCAGGACAGAGGCAGACTTAGGTGATGCTCCTAATGGCTGTGTCACATAACAGCCCATTTTGCTCACCTTGAGCGCTCGAGCTGCAAAGTCTGTTCATGCTTAACACAAGAAGAAGACTCACTGAAACTCCAAATTGCATAAAGATATAGAAAGCAGGGAGTGAAGGGACTTACCCTGGTCCTATTTCCCCTCAGTCAAACACATTAATTTGTTACCTATATTCCTATGACTTCAAAAACAAATGATTTCAATTCAAACTAAAGAAGTTTTTGTACTCTACGTTGGAATTAACATGACAAGTGATTAGCAGATCATCAGGAATAAGACTGCTTTTAATAGTACTAATGAAAGGGGAGAGATTTTTTTTTTAATGCAGTTCCTAGAATTAATAATTGCCATTCTGATAGAGTCAGAATTTCCAGCATGAGCCATTCCCTCCATAGCCACAGGTGCAGATGGATGAAGCAGCTCAGACAAGCTGAAGTTGATCACATTTTCCATGTAAAAGGGCACAGTAATTACAACTGATGAAGGTGCAGGAGCCAGAACTCTGGGCCTTGGTAGGGGAAAAAAAAAATAACCAAAACAGATTCATAATCAACAGGGGTAGCCACAGGAGAAGTTTTAAATCCTAATTTAAAAACACTTAGCAGTAGCATGCTATGTTCCTACAATTACTGAGTACTAGGACATTAGAGGAGAGGTAATAAGTGTCCCTGGAAAGTGCTGCTATACAAGGCGACTCTTCAGCTTTACTGGGATTTCCAGTGCTCACACATCTCAAACTCAGGGGTTTTTTTTCCTTCTATTTAAGGCAGGAACAGAGTATTTTAGTGCATCTCCAAGATTAAGTGGCAAAGTGAAGAGATTGCTGTTTAAGAATCGGTTTTGAGGGCTGAACTCAGCCTGTAGAGATAACAGCTCTACATCCCCATCCTGGAGTTAGCACACCCTTGCAAAACAGAAGCATTCAGTTTAATAAGTGTGCTTTTGTGTCTTTAAATAGCTGAAAAGGATGCAAAGATCTTGTCTTGCTGGATAGTGAATCCACAGCACGTAAAAGCTGAATTTCCAACTGAGTTCAGCCCCCAGTTTGCAGAGCAGCTTTGTACCATGGACTGATTTGTATTTGTCTAAATGACTGCTAAGATCCTTGGAAATCTTTACTCCTGGTTGTGGGTTCTGCATACTTTAAAACATGTTTTTGGTCTCTCCTAACACAGTGAACCCTGAGGAGAAATACCAGCAGGGTTAGAATCCACCACCAGATATATTTTGAGCTTGATTGCCTGTATTATCTTACCACCCCGTTGCTCCAAAACCTCTGAAAACTACATATCTCATCTTTCTATTGTTATTACACCCAAAGGATATGTCTACACCGCAGCATGGAGATGCCCATGCCAGCTTTCAACAAGCTTACTCTGGTACTGGAAGCATGCTGACTGCAGCAGCACCCTGCACGTTGCCTCTGCAGGCAAACACACTCGGCTTCTCCTGCCCTGCTGAAGGTGGCTGTGAAAGAAAGCAACGTGATCTTGGCTTGACTCTTCTGGCAACACACAAACACAACAGGGCAACCACTCCTGATGAGCTCGCTCCTACACCATCTGTTTTCCAAAGCTACATGGACTTTCTGGCACAGAGATGCCTGTTTGAGGATATAAGCTTGTGTACAACAGTTTACCATAACCAGCAAAGCTGAGCTGACACTCCCTCCTGCAGAGACAGCAACAGCTTTGTCTCTTTTTTTAAGGTAACTCTTTGCCTATTTTGTATCTCTGGGCTCCACACCAGTACCACGCTGCAGGGACACTCTGCTCACACTTCTGCATTTGAGGCAGGTTTATTGGCACGGAACGGATCATCTCGTGGGTGAGAGATGTCATGGCCAAGCAGACATAGGAAGGAAAAGTTGATCCCTGAAACGGTAGCAGGTTTTGGGATACTCTGTGATAGTTCCTTGTAGCCCCCTGGTGAGAGGCAGTGCTAGAGGTTCACCAGGCTGCAGGGTGAGGGGAGGGAGGAATGACTGATGCTCCTGTGCCGCCCAGGAAGGCACAGCCCAAGGCGGGAGGGCTGCACTGCCCCTCTCCTCACACTCCTTCCTCAGTCTGGCAGTGATGGAGCAGCCCTAACACAATGCAGAACCCAGGCCAAAACCCATAGCCACTCTGTCTGTCTAACTCTGTCTGGCAATGATGCAGTACGTTATTACCTTCTGTAATTCCCCCAAGTTATTTAGGGCTGTCTCCTTATTATCTCGATATCTTGGCTCCCATAATAATTACAGACCCAGTTTTACAAGGGCAATTTTTTTTTCTTGATTAGTTTCCAGGATTCAGTTGTTGCATCAAAGCTTTGCTAGGGTTTTTTTGTGTATTCCTGACAGATGTCTACTGGGGGAATTACAGAATGGGCATGCAAAGAGGAAACCATCGACGGTGAGATTAAGGAAACAAAGAACAGTTCTGTGGAAAAAAAGAAAAAGGCATTTCTCACACATGTGAGCACACGTACACACAGCTGGTCAGATGGACACACACACTTTGGCACTTCAATTTCTATCCTTTCTCCCTGCTTTTGCCTATCCAGGGCACAGCAGGTTGCAGAAGTGCTGGAAGGACATCCTCTTGTCTATGCAAATGGCAAGAGGAATCAAACAGAATTTGCCATCTCTATTTCTTGCTGTTTCTGCTGAAACTCATTGTCACTAACTAAACCTCTCCAAGCCCTTTATAAAAGAGCTGGTCATTAATTACTCATTTCAGAGAAAGGAAGCTTTGATAAAAAGTAATGAAGAGGCTAACTAAAAAGCAACTTGAGAACCAGCAGCTGAGGTAGGAACAAAGCAGAGGTCTGCAGAATTCTTCCATCTCCACCACAAGCTTACACGAGTATTTGCTCTTCTCTAAACTCATCCTGCACCACAAATGTCTGCTGTGTGTCTGCCTCACCTTTGCTTGCTGCCTGCCTTCAGCTTGTAAGCAGGCTTTGTCCAGGAATAAACAACAACAAAACACCCTTGTTATTTGTACTGCAGTGGTGCCTAAAAAAATACTAATTATCTATAACAGAGCAGTGCCTGCAGGCCTCAGGTGAGACTGGCACCCCATTGTGTTAGGTGTTACACAAAACAGATTATAAAAAGAAGGTCCCTGCCCTGAAGAGCTTACACAGTCTAATTATGCAAGAGGAGTGGGTGGAAACAAGTTCAGAGAGAGTAACTGATTCAGTATCTCCCAAACCAGAGGTAGCTAACAGTTTCCTGGCCTCTGAAGTACTGCCTAAACCACAGATTCCCTCAAAACGTGAGGGACTTCAGACCATCCACTGGGCTTCTGCCTTGAGGCTCCCAAGTACTTGACAAAGGCAATGACTTCATCGTTCTGAAGTGGCCTTGGAAAGTTCCTTCAGCCTCTCCTGCTTACACAGAGAGGTCAGGCTTCAAGTAAAGGCATCTGAAGTGCAGCAGTGGAAAGGGCCACGGTGTCATGAGGAGCCACGTTGGCAACTGCCACCTTCAGCAGTGAGAAGCCTCTCTGCCTGTTGGGCTGCATCAGCAAGGGCTGAAAGTGTGTTTTTAGCCACCACTGAAGGTAGAGGATTAAACTTGTTGGACAAAGAGCTCAATCTGGAACAGCAAATCCTGTACACTAAGGGCTGGTGATGAGTAGATCAAACTGTGTGTCAAATAAATCACCCACTCAATCCAGAACCATACATGAAAATACAATTAGAGATTAGGCCTCAGAGTGCACAACTGGCAATACGTCAGCTACAAATCATTTTAAAAGCATGTAGCTGATCTAGCCTCCTTAATTCCTTGAGTTGTTGATTCCAATTATCAGCAGCCAAGTAGCAAAAGGGGTTTTTTTTATCCCAGAAGATTTCTTACTTTTGGATACAATAAAAGTCAATTTATTCGACGATTACTAGGACATGGGCAGTTAATAGGTTGCGTCTGTTCTTTCTCCCCTCAGATACTTTAGAGTGGATCCATTAACACATTTACAGACTAGACTTAAACAATAATAGTGCTTCTCCTTCTCTGGGGGTAACCAAACTAACACACTTTTTGTACAGGGCTCTGGGATGTTTTTTACTATTACAGCTCCAGAGGAATTTACATAATTGGTTATGAATAATTCCTAGCTTGTCTAAGAGTCTCCATGTAGCTATCTGATTTACTACAGCTTCCCACTCCAGAACCAGCAGAAGATTTTAATACAGTTTTTAATTGCAAGATCATAATTTAAGCATATCAGTGCCGCCTAATGTAGATGGGATGCGAGACGAGCTCCTCTTCACAGCCTTCCCTTGTACCTGGCATCTAGCCACGAGAGGACTTGCAAGGCCCTGGAAAGGCTACTGAGATCACCTATAAGACAAGCAGCAAACACTACTGTCTTCAATGCAGACCTCTCTGCCCCTCCTTTACATGTTTGCTTCCAAATTATTTGTTTTGTGCAGGAAGAAAAGCCCTTGTATTTTAAACATTAGCCTTCTGCTAGGGATGTCTATGCTATCTCTGAGCACCTTTGTTCACCTCTTTAGACTGACCATAAGGGCACTAATACATTCCTCCCCTGGGGTAAGGCTGCTGGAAGGTCCTAGGAAAGGCTGGATGCTCTAGCACCAGCTTTATAGGAAAAACAACTTTCCTTCATCAGGGCTGGGGAGAAGTGACATGCAAATACCAAAGGCTTGGATTCTGAAAAAGCAATCTGTGCATTTAAAACTGCTTCTACAAGCTCTCTGTTGGGACTTTGCCCCTGTCATGCAGGTGGGGTTAAGATATAATCTGATTTTGCATAGGTACGAGTCTCTGGCTGTACAAAAATCAGAGTTCAATGCCAGTGACTGAGACGATGTGTAGGAGAAAGCTGGTGAAACAAACTTGCAAAGCCCCTGCACAAGGGAGACCTACAGCCTCTGGGTGCGTGCCTTGACCTGAGTGCCAGCTTCCACTAGGGTTTCATTGCGATTAAGGTACTCCTCTGGTCTGTGCCTTGGAGATGCCCTGGCACCTCAGTGCTGAGGTAGGAGAGACCCTGATCTAGGTATGGACAGTCACCTTTGCTCAGGCACCTCATCTGACAGAACTTGCAGGAATAAGCTTTCTTCCCTAAACTCCACTCAGTTTAGAAGAAATCAGCCATCAGATCCAAAATCACTGAGCACCACAGACTGACTGCATTGACTCTGTCTCCTAAGAAAGTGGCACTAAAAAAAGATTCCATATTTTCACTCAGTTGGAAGAATGGTTAAAGCACAGGACTGCAACAAACTTTCAGGTTTTTTTCCCTATTTGATGTTTTTGCTTCAGCAAATGGAATTTAGGATTGGGTCACTGAATCAAATCGTTTGCTCCCACAGGAAACCTCTTCATGTAGCCCATTTAATTATTAATAATTTCTGCCCCCTAGTTCAACAAAATCATGAGACCACTCCTAGATTTGTCTAACTTAAAGCAATGGCGAATTTTCAACTGATTCCAACCGGCAGTTCATAAGACAAAGAACGCACTGATGTGCCTGACAAGATGCTGGTGAAATAAAAGATGTTGTATCTCTTTCTACAAATTTCACTATGCAGAGGGTAAATAATTGCTTAAATTCAATCTTTAGCCAAGAGAGCATAAGCTTCATTGAGGCAAGTCCCCAGTGAGACTTAAGCACATGCTTAAATGCTTCCTCTGAATTAGGGATTGAACAACTAACTTGCCTTTGCTATGATGAGCCCTTTACTGTATATTTTTTTCCTTCAGTTACACTTCCCTTAAAAAAAAAAATTAATCCCATCAAACTACTAAAAGAGCCACCTCACTTCCTTCAAGTTTCTTCTCAGCATTTATAAAAAAGATGGTTTATTGTCCTGAAACCAAAACCATTACAAGCCTGTCAAAACCTTTCTGTAAGGCGGCAGCTAGCTGAATAATACATTTCACATTAAATTACACAACTGTGTCATGGGGCTAACATTAAAGGTAAGTCATTAATAAAAAGAGAAAATAAAGTGGTCCTTAATTATACAAGACATTAAAAGGCTGAGTGTTTTGCTTCTGCAGCACACTCACTTTGTGAGAATAAACGTTTTAAGGCCAGTGTGAACTTCTCTCTGTGGAAATTACAGCTCAAAGATAATCCCTTGCACCCCCTAATGCAGCTGATTGCTGCGAGATGTGTCCTCATCCACCTTCTGACTTCTTGGTGCTAGTGCTATGGATGAAGCCAGTTTGAAAACCCCTGGCTCTCACACACTGTTTTTGCTTTTGTTTTGTTATTTATGGGGGTATTTTCCAAAGACTCATGAAAGTGAAAGCACTTAATAGCTGAACCCCATTGATTTTCTGTAAAAATAGGGCATCTTGGTGCTTTTGACAAACATCCGAATACACTTTGGAAATTGGAGCCTCACAGGATAAAGCCAAAGGAGCACAGAGGGAAACCAGGCACCAAAACAACCTCAGTGTTCAGGGCCAGGCGTAGCCGTAACAGGGACAGTGGAGGGGAGAGATGGGCACCTGCAAGGACTCAGTCACTTCTGCATCAGCAGAGGAAGAGAGATGCAAACTGCCTCTCCCGCTCCCCAGTTCCCAGGTAAATCCACACCTGGGAACCCTTGCAGCCCTACTTCAGCAATCCAAACCATGTGGGGATAGTGAGTCTTCCAAAATCTCCCTTAGAACTTTCTTTACCTTGCAACTAAAAGCAGAAACTCCTTGGAGCTTGAGCTCCTGGAGGAAAATCACATTTAAAACTTTTGGGGACTGTCACCAACTTTTCTCACCAAATACCTTTTCCCAGCAGAAAAACAATCCTCTCTTTCCTTTCCCCTTCTTGGCTTCACCTTCATCCTCCAGCTTCCAGAAATGCATTTTGAGACTATGAATCCTCTATTCTTCCTCATCAACCAAGTCAGCCTTGCCTTGTGGAATAGGACTGAGAGACGCCTTTTTCTGTGTCTCACTGGGAACCCCTGAGGTCCACTTGCAAGCCTGAGCTAAAGAGTGAGCTTTCTATCAGAGGCCATGACATGCCTCTGTTCATGATTTGATGCAGAGCAAACCACACGCAGCCACAGCAGAGCTCCACGACTCACCATCATTTGGTAGCTGCCAACCATTAAATAGAAGTTTGTTAAAGTCAGGGCTTAGGAAAAGAAGAGTTACTGGCAGACAGCATTATCTGTGACAGGCTTATACTAACTCTTCTCTGCCCACACAATCATGGTTAAATGGAGTAACATTGTAATAGCCTGCTTTACAGGACTTGAGGCAGGTAGGCTATGGATCCTTCCCCTGGAAAGGGTGGGGAGGTGGAGCCAAAGTTCTCCAACAGAAACAAATTAGAAGGAAAATTTCCAAGGAAATCTGAGAGGTTGTGAAAAAAGAGTTCGTTTGTGTGGAAAATTTTTACCCTCTTTTTCCTGAAACATGAAATGCTTAAAAACAAAAGTATTTCAGCCAAAACTCCTGAGTTTTTCTGTATTTGAATTTGCAATCCATAAAAAAAGAGAGAAATTTCCTTGGGAACTGTAGGTCAAAAAAAACCCCCTTGAAATGAATTTCCTTTCAGCTTTACTTTCAATTGCCTGCTTTATTATGGCAATAATTCTAGTTTTATTCCTTTTGTCAAAAATAAGAAGCAAACTATTCAGCATTGAAGTTTCACCAAGAATCAGAAGACCTCTGTGTTGTGGATACAGCCTTTCATCAAGGAGACTAAAGTTTTCCACAAAGCTTCAATGCTGGGGAGCCATCATCTATAAGGCTTTGCCTCACGTAGCCAAATTGGCCAGCAATTAGTTTGCAAAGAAAGCATCAGGGGTTTAACCATATGCACCTCCCAAATCACACCTCTGTGATGGGATTAGTGGTTGGACTCAATCTTAAAGGTCTTTTCTATAAGTAATGATTCTATGGATCATCTGTTCTTCTTCCTGTAAATGCCAATAGAGTATTTGTTACCTTTTAAAGGACGCTAGTAAAATTTACAAGGTAAAATTAGATCCTTCCCATGGAGCACAATAATCTGCCCCCACTCTGCACTTTCTGTGCTTCAGCAGCAGGGCAGAACAAGATGCACAGAGTGTATTGAAATTAGTTGGCAATCTGGAGGGGTGATTGGGTGATTTCCTCATGTGAAGGCACCCTCTTGCCGGTGCCTGCTAAATCATCCTTGCCAAATACTATTTACCCCTGAAGCTAACAAAAATACTTTGAAGAACAAGTCTCAGCATACCAAGCGTTAAATATTTCTCATATGCAGGGGTAGCCTTCACATTAAAAGAGGTCTGCTTTACCTCAGAGTAATTAACACATTTGAACAGTCCTGGGGTTAAAACAAAGGAAAAAAACCCCAATATAAAACCAAAACAAAACAGAACACCCTCCCTCCCCCAATACCAGGCAAAGACCAGACACCTGAATTTAACCTTGAAGTATGTTCTTCGGTATTAACTCCAGGAGAAGGTAAAGGTCTGCTTTTGGTGGATGCCCCTCACAGTAAAAGTCAGGGCTTCCTTTTAGTGTGTATAAACTTTGCTGAGCTCAGAAATAGCCACTTTTGCATAAAGAGAAGGAAAAAAAAAAGAATAAAAGAACCTTCAAGGGGGTTGTCCCCATTCCCTGCCATGTACAGCACGGGATGCACACCCCAAGAAGGCCAGCCAGGATCAGCAGAACCAGCCACCACAATACATGCCAAAACAACACCTTCCTCTGTGAATTTTCCAGTGGCACACAGTGAAAGTTAACTTGTGCCAGCCCATCTCATGTGCTTGGCTCTTTTGCCTGCCACGGTTCCTGTTCCTCGGGAGCAATCAGGCAGGTGAAAGGAGCACATTTTTTATGGAGTCCCCTGCTAAAATACCAACAGCATGTTCTGGCTGCATTTCAGGTCAGCTTCCTTTCCACCTCTCACCCTCAGCCTTTGAAATGCTAAGGAATGCTTTGCTTGCAGACACTTTGGATTTCCATGATTATTAAGCACCTGTTCCCATCTGTGGCATGGAATGCCAATTACTGTAAGTGCACATGCACCCCAAGATGCCCACATGCTTCTGCAAGAGGTGCCTTGACTAGGAGGCAGATGGACTGGATCGGAGAGCAAAGGGCTGCAGACTGTGGCAATTACTCAGAATAACAAGCTGGGAGCCTTGGGCTTTCAACTGGAGCAACTTTGCATCAGCCCAGCATTTTCCATCACGGCTGAGAAGGAAAACAGTTGGGAAACCAATAAATCATCAAACCTGCATCTATACAGCCTGAATGTGGCTCTCAGGGCAGGACTTCCACCAGGTAGATGGAGATCTCCTGGAGTCTCCCGTGCTGCTGGGTCTGCAAAGCAGCTTTGGAGCCTGCAGTGGTGCCACAGAGCGTGGCTGGAGCTCAGCTGATGGATGGAGCAGCACCGCTACCTGTATCACTGCCAGGCACTTCCTAAAGGTGCATTCAGCAGTTTTGCTGCCAGCTGATCCACAGAGCAGTCACTGGTATTTGTATCACTGCCATTTCAACAGCCAAATAGCACTGGAGACTCTCTGACAGCTGATCAATGAGAAGGAATGTAATAATCATAACATGGTGTTTTAGAGGATATGGGTCTTTAAGCCAAGTACCTCAGATCCCTTTTCAGACATTCATTAAGCCACAAATCCCACATGCACAGGGATGGTCACAAATATCCAGATCAGCAAGGTATTGCACTCATCTTTGTTCTTGTTATATAGTTGGTTGATCTGAGATGCCATGGACAGGTTAAGTGTCCTGGTTTAATTCCTAGTGATACTAAGTGTAAGTTGAAAATAGGTCCTGAATGCAGAAAGGCTAAAAGAGGACTGGTTCTCCAGAAAGCTTTCCAGAAAACCCAGCTAGAAATACCACAATGAAAACTAAAGCATGCTAAAAATAAAACCACACCTGATTCCAGGCTTGCAGGTCATCCTTTTTACATCCTGAGAAGTCAGTGACAGACTTCAGCACACAAACCAGAAACCTTCAATGCCTTGGCGAAAGCTGGCACCGCTGGTGCCTCAGCATGGCCATGGTCTCCCCTTCTCTCTGTTCCCTCACCACAAATGTATCCATCACCTTCAAAATCTGAGTCAAATTCAGGTATCTAAACTTCTTGTGCTCTCATCTATCCCTGCACTGTAATCCCACAGGTGGAATCAGGGTCAGCCTCAGCACACCGAGACAGAGCTTCACCCTCTGGATCTTCGGTGGTACCTCTTCCAGCAAGCCTGTCAAAGAGCTCAGCTAAGGTATCATTTAGCTACTCAACTCAACAACTCTTGTTTCAAAGTTACAGAGACCAAGCCTAGCTAATCTTTCTTTATAATTCATTCCCCAAATCCCTGAGTAACTGTGGTTGCCCCACATTGCCCCTTCTTGCATTCTCAACTGTTTGACACGCTTCCCATAATAAGGTAACCAAGGCTGCACACAATAGCCTGCGTGTTTTATTTCATGTTCCCCACTGCTGAATGCTGAATGCTCCCATACAGTGTATCCACATGCTTCACACTTAATGCTTCAATATGTATATATAGTGCAACAACCTTGTTGCTTTTACTTTACAGCTGCCAATTTGTGCAGATGGCCATAGTGTTATTAGTCACCACCAACACTCCCCTCCTCCTCCTCCCAACAGTCTTACTTTCAGTCAGCATTTCACATGGCATTTCCTTTCAAGGTATCTATGGCTATTTTTGGCCTGAGAGTTCCTGGTATATTAAATGCAATGAGCCGCATCCTCGGCTGGTGTAAATCTACACAGCCCTAATTCAGTCAGCAGAGCTGTGCCAGTTCACAGGAGTGGAAAGAGTCCCATCAATCACTTATCAGACCAATACATTAATGCAGCTTAATGTATTTAAACTGCCTCTGCTTTGTTTTTATTTATTTACAGATAACCCACAGCACATCAGGATGATGGTCCTGCACCACCAAGCCCATAAAGGACAGGCTGACTGACCAGGGATGAGGTCAGCTCAATGCACCATGGCACCACCACAGACAAGCACTCCTCTGGTATTAGGTGGAGGGGTAAGGCCTTCTCTATTTGGTTTCCTTTTTTTGCCTGAACAGCAGTTTGTTTGAAGCCCCAAATGTGTGGAGACCATTTTTGTGTATAAGAGAAACAAAAGCATAGCTAAAATTGACCCTTGCTGCACCTCCCCATCCTGAACTGTTTCCTGGTTGTGACATCCTCTATTTTCTGTCCAAGAGCCAATTTTTATCCAGACTCTACCCTATCTTTTCTGAGCAGTCTGTTTCTTACAAAGCACTTGATAATCTGGCTCAGCAGCAGCAATGTGTACTGTGGCTACAGCCTAGAGACACTGGAAAAGGAGCAAGGCACAAGGGAAAAAACCCAATCCATTAGACTCTTGCCTCAGTTCCTTAATGTTTTGAGGTGAATGATTTAGGCTGTAAGAAAAAGCCTCCTGACAACAAGATCTATTAGTGTATAGAATAATCTTCCAAGGGAAGTGATGGAAACATTGCTGCTTGGCACAGAGCTAGTGTTTGTCCAGACTAGTTTTTAAATATACAATCCTGAGTTGGCAGAGGAAAAGTCTAGTCGAGGTAGTTGCTCTTATCTATCTCCATATTCCAGGATAAATCAGGTCATCTCCTTTGTTCTAGTCTAAAAATTGAGGAATGCACTTAAAACAATTCATGCAGTTTTAATCAGCCATGATCTCCCTTTTATGATCCACATGGGTTGTATCTTATTAAATTAGATATATCTAGCTGTTTCTTTTTAATCATCAAGTTTTTCTAATATAAGGCAGCAGCACTGTCTAGCACAGCTGGCATGAGCTGGGGTTGTGAACCTCTTCAGGTCTCTCTTTGGCTATGCCCTAGGCAAGTAAATAAACCCCCCACTTTCAAATAAAACAAAAGAATATCAAGTCACTCCCTGATTTGTTTGTGTCAGTCATAGCTCAGGACTAACTTTCAGAGGTCATGAGTGTTCATGCTCTGGCCAAAGTCACTCGTGGAGGGGAGTTGGGGTAAATTCATGAAAGAGGCAGACTCAAAGGCATTTAGATACCACACCAAGTGCTGTCATACAAAACCATGACAAAAAGACCCATACTGTAGGATGAATTCAGACTGAAAAGCACCACATCCTGAAGCAGAGACTGAGAATTTCAGCTTTAGTGTTATGTTGCATCTATAAATGATAGCCATAATGCTCAAAATTGGAAAGCAAGACCAAGTCCTGCCGTCCCCTGACAGACAGAGGATTTTGCTTCCAGAAAGACTGGTAGCCTTAGTGCTGTGCCCACTCTCTCCCCTCCCAGAGAAAAAGGATAAAAAAAACCCATGTGATATTAGCAAATTCCTTCCTGATGGAATGTTTGGTCTTCCTTCCAGTGCTCCCAGTCCAGTATCCCTCTTCAGCTAAGGAATCACACATGTGATGTCAGAAAAGGCAACGACTGGCGGTCCCTTCACTGTTGTTGGTGCATCATCTTGCTCGATACATCATGGAAGCAGCACTAGAAAATGGTCAATCTCTGCACTTTGCCTCCTAAAGGATCTTGCATGTGATCCTATGCATAACGTTTGACCATGAGACAAAAATTAATGCTGAAAGACACATAGGTATCATTTTGTTTTGTACAGCAACTAGCACTGCCAGCTCCTGATCCTGAATGGAGCCTCTCAGGAAGGCTTTGTACTCATCACCCCTCAGCACAAAGAAACTTTCATATGACAGATCACTAACTCATTTGTCTGCCCTTAAAAGAAACTTCAGGTAGGAGGCCCTATGAGATTTTGTCCATTTCTTATACTCTTTACATTCTTCCTTGAATTTACTGGGAAGAACTTTTCAAGCAACACAAAGTTGTTTGAAAAGGAGTAAATATAAATTCAGATAAATGTAAAAAAACTACTAAATAAGACAGATCAGCCACTCCACTGATCATAAATTTAGCCATGTTTTTCTTACTGAAGCCTCTATATCAGATATTATCTCCTGCAGGAGAGCAGTTTTCTTTCCCTCAACTCCCAGACTCTCATCTATTGTTTTGCAAATGAAAAGCCTGACAGCAGAACAGGACGTCCTTTTAAGAGCACGTCTGATACTAGAAAGTCAAAGTAACTCTAATATTGCTTAAGATCCAAACCACTGTTACTCAGTAAGTTGGACAAAAAACAGAATAAGAGTGCTAAATTTGGTCAAATTGTGTCTAAAGAGAGTATAGTGGATCAGAACACAGGCAAGATGTAACGGATTTCATAGCAGACACAGTCAAATTTAGGGGCACCAAATAGTTTCCTTGAGCAGGAATGAAGGATTGAAAATAAACAGTTATTTTGTCGGCTGCTCCTAATGTTGGTATGGGTTTGTGAGCTTCTTATAAATAGGATGGCAGTGGGACTTCATCAAACATATTAGAGCAGATAGAAGTCTTTTGGTTATTAACAAACTCCATGGCTGCTTCTCATGCAAAGTAAGTTAATTCTTAACTTGCCATTCAAAAAGGACAAACCTCCTAGTCTCAGCATTGAAGAGGTGCTCACTGCTGTTTGCAAGCATTGCCTGTTCATATATCCCTACCTAGAGCACTACTGCATTTAGCAAAGCAGCTTTACCCCTAAAGGTATACATATGGATCTTCAAGTTCTCTGGAAAGCCAAAGCTATTGGGGGCTTTCTGGACTACTTGTTATCGCTTTTAAGCATCTGGCTCGTGGTCAGCTGTTTCATGTTACTAACTTCTACATTTGTTTCTGAAGAAATTAGCAGAGCTTCCTTCAGCGCTCCATTCCGCAGCGGTTTTGGTTTTGATTGTAACATCTCGTTGTTCATCTTGAAATCAAAGTCATTTATGGAAGCTGCAGAATTTTAATGCCCCTCAGACTCAGAAGCATTTGTTTAACCACCACCAGACAAGGAGATGAATAAGAGAGACTGTCTGCTCTTGATTTAGTGGGACCAGATTTTTAGAAGGGCTTGGCAATCAGTGTATGTCTTCAACACACTAACCTCTTTGGACAGCCTGGGTATTTATTGCAGTGCTTAAATGAGAACGACATTCATGAAAACCATGACCTTAGTGAACTGGACAGTTAATGCACACTATGCTTTCCTCTATTTCCATCTGAAGGAGGGGGTTTATTCATAACTTCAACCTGCAATTTAAAAGCAGCTTTTGATTCTCATTATTTCTGCATCTGTTTTATTGTTCACCCAAAGGCCTGTCTACATGATTGTTGAGCTATGAGCTGTGTTTAAAAATCTCTGCCTGGTACAAAATGATATGCAGGATAAAAACAAAGAGACAGTATCTTCTTAGGTTACTTTTGTTTAAGCCCTACACAGAGAACAGAATAGATTAAAGCAGTGGGAAAATAAGAGATTGAGTCTTGTGATGTGGCATAGGGTGCTCCTTCCAGCCAACCGCACTTCATTTTTCTCCACTGATGCTTCCAAGTGGTTTTCTAGGATACCCCTGAGCAGAACTCATTGTAATAACTGGAGGAAATAAATTAATGGAGAATTACCGCAAGGTTCATCTAAGAGGAGTTGTGATAAACAACACTTCCAGGCTGAGATATTCAGTGCAGCCCGAGGAATGTGGACTTTCCCACTGCTGTCGAACTGAACGGGTATCTGTACCTCTAAGTCAGGCTGGGAAGCAGCTGCCACAACCACCAAAAGCAATTATAGATTTCAGGTGCAATCAGAGATCAAGAAGTACCCTTAAACTGAAAAATTCTGTCAAAGGAAAAGGTCAAATAAAAAGCATTTGACCTATGCAGTTAGCACCATTACCAGACTTAGTCTCAGCAAGCAAACTCTCAGGTGAGTTGCAATCTCTGCGTTCCCATTACAGAAAATGGCACAAAAATTGCACAGTCTTCAAATGGAGAAGATGAAAAAATGGACAACAGTTGAATCACAGCTCAAATGCTGCCACAGGCACAAAGAGGTGTCCCACATATGTGCACATCAGAATGGAAGCTCATAAAAATCCAGGTAAATTCATTATTATCACATTCCTTCTGTCTAGATCCTTTCCAGGCAAAGCTCCCCCTTGGCAAAGGGGTAGCTTGCCCCTGAGATTCAGTTCAATCATTTCCAGACCAAGGTTTAGGCAAACCCTAATTGGTGCATGGGCTTTAGGCTGGCTGTCTATATGGACAAAGTGTTTTCCACTTGAAATTATTTGGAAACCACCACTGACACCTATGCAGCCACAGGTACATCAGGTACTTCTGTATCTTTAAAAAGCAACACACACATACACTTGGCACTCTGAACCCAGATTCTACCTCATTTGTACCCATGGGATGCTGGTGAAGTCATCATGATTGCACAGGATAAATGAAGGTTGAAGTTGGCCTGTTTAAATTAGGATTTTTTTTAAACCTGTGTATTCTTCCCATTGCTAAATCTTTTACAGAGGCTACTAAGGCAGAGAGCTGCTGAGCTAATCCTCTTTGACTCCATGCCATCCTGGCAGGTACAGCAAAGCCTAAGGTAAAGTGGAGCATCAAAAGGAAAATTAATGTCTTCTAACAGCAATTAGAGGAAATTATTTAGATATAAATCTTGTTTTATATCTTCTCATACTTGTTTTTCAATCTTTCCCCTTTGATTTTTTTTTCCTTTCAGGCTTTTCAGAAAGAAACATTTAAAATCCCTCCTGTAAACTAGTGGCATAATTAGCTGCATGTTACACCTGGTATTTTACTCTTCTACAGAGTAATTCCTTTGAGCTTTCTTTTTTACTAAGCCCCGAGGTCTCCCGAAACTGAATCTACTTGTTCTCTCATCTGCTGGCTGACAGGAGTTTGAGGGGAACCAAACTCCAGGCAAGGGACTGCTGGATCCCCCCAGCCCACACCAGCCTCCCTGCCATGATGGGCAACCAGCAGTGCCAAGGTCCCCAGCGGTGAAGGGCCTGGGGCCTGGCCTGCCATGGCGGGAGGACGGACGTACCTGATGTACGTCCTGGTCGCCCATGCTTGGCCTGCACTGTGAAGCAATGCATGTAACCTAATTGTACTCTGATAACATCAGAGTCTCTCTGATCCAGTGCCTGGCAAGCTGCCACCTTATCTGGGGTCTGATCTGACAAGCTTGCCGATTGATCAAATCATTATCTGGCGGTGTAGGTGTATTGTCTAACCTGAGCCAAATTCCTTCCGTTGCTGCTTCTCTTTTTCTAGAGAGGATACAAGGCTCCTTTCCCCTGTGCTACATGACTGATGGCTTCAGCAGCACCTTTCACAAAGAGCAGAGTGGCTCACGCTCACTCAAGGGAGGATATGCTTTTGGCTTCCCAAACAGACAAGAGTTACTTTGCCCATAGAGTTATCATAAAAGACTTGCAAAAACAAGGAAGAAAACCAGTTGGCTCTTCTCAATGGCACAGCAGCCTACATTTCCAGACATAGCCAGGCATAGACAAAACTGCTAACACTTCCAGTTTTGCCGTGTCATCTAAGCTGAACCTTGTGTTGTGCAGAAGGTTACTTGTGAACTTCTGGACTCCCTTTCCAAACCCTTGTTACTACTCATGGGATGACTTGTTGGCAAAAATCTCAACTATTGTACCTCTGCAAACCAGATCTCCACGTGCACCCTCTCTCCTGATTTAGGCAAAAAGGACATGTCTTCTGCTGGAAATATGTCAACTGCTCACAAAGGACAAGACCTCACTTCTATGCTTCCCTCATATAGCACCAGTTTTCTTAAACTCTTTGTAGTCAATTTAGGGACAAGATTTCCCACTGCTGCTGTTTTTGAGAAGGCTGAAACAGCCATTTGTCTGGAGCTGAACAATTACACTTCAGCTGACCAAGACCTGAAGACTGAAGATGCCCAAGTTAGACAAGAGCAAAGGCCATGCAGGCTGTAGATCCTGGCAGCCAACCCTTCATTTTCAGCAATTTGATTTGATTCCTATCCAATGAGGGTAAATAGAGCAGGATGGGGTCCAAAATTTCAGACGGCCGTTTCTCAGAGAAAAAAGGGTGGCAACTGACCACACTGCAAAACTCCACAGACACCACTCACCACTGAGCTCATGGTGAAGCCATTCAGTTTGTGACATATCTCCCCCATCCGAGCAGTCCCCATAGAACAAAGATGACACAGGTGAGTGTTTTTCCTAACAATCCTTCTCTTCCTTTTGTAATCATTAGGCTCAGAGTTAAAGACAGGATTTGGTAGTGGCAGGAGATGGGGTACTCATTTTAGCACCACCAATTCAGGTCAGCATTTCATCTGGCCACTTCGTGGCACTTCCCGGAGTCCTATTTCAAAGTAAGCTATCCAAAGTAATTTATTTGGCTTATACGCTTTATTTTATCCACATAAATCATGAAACACAGTCCATAGGGAACAGGCACTCTATACTTATCATAATATGTAACTTAGATCCCCAGAGACTGAGTATGTACAGAACAGCTAATAAATGGTTCAAAAAAAAAAAAAACCTTGGGTCATTAAATCTTGTTTTATATCTTCTTGTTTCCATCAAAGTATGCAGGAGTGGAAATTCTCTTTCTAAGACAGGCTCCTACTTTTCAGCCAACTGGGAATAGAGCCAGCTGAAAAGAGAGAACCCCACATACAGCACTGACAGCTGTGCACAAAATTCATGAGCTCAAGAGACAGACTGCTGCAGAGACAGGTGTCCGAGATCTAAGTTTAGCTTGAAAGATTAAAACAGCATCTACAAAGAATGCATTTATTCTAATCCTCTCTGTGCTAGAAACTACACATGCATCACTGATATACACATCCTGGAAACATCTGAGATATGTCTTTCTTCTGTAGGATCTCATCCCATTGTGTTCAGGGATAAAATAGACTAGTGTTAAGGCCACAGAAATGCATAAACCCAGCAGAGAGAGCTGTTCCTGCTGTCTGAGGAAGGGCTGCAAGCGGTCAGGATCTACAGCCATGGAGGAGGTAGGACTGAGTTTTGCACGGCAGGGATAGCTGCCCACCCTGGCAGCAGACAACCCCACCCCAGATGTTCTCAGTAGTGAGGATGTCTTATGTAAATAAGAGCTGGGAGGCAGCTCAGGTGTGGTTCTTGCAAGACAAATGTGCTTGGGAATTATGTATGATTCCATGTTTAGCTACCCTGGTATATATCCAGAGTAATTCTTTTGATCTTAAAGCAGCACTGCTCTAAATATACATTAAATGGAAGAACATACCCACTGTCCTCAGAAGAGGCAAAGGTGCGGGAGGACTCAGCCTCTGCACCTCCTCAGCATAGCTATGGGTTTGAGAACGTCTCTGTTCCCTTCCCTGGTGTAACCAAGTGAAGAATCAATTTCCTGGTACGAATCATAGATAAAACACAGCAGATTTTGATGCCCTAAGCTTGTAGTCTCTAAATTAGAGACAGTCTGGGAAGGCAGAAGGCTCAGTTTTGAGATTCACACGGAACAAAGGATGAATCATTCACTTTAGTAGCATGTGATATAGTGCAGTTGCACATCTAATTGTCCATCAATATAGGTAGAAATTACCATAAATTAATATGAAGAGAATCTGATAATCTGGAGGACATCAAAGTGATGAAGTTAACAAGGAGACGGGCTTAATAAACTTCCCCACCTTCCCTCAATAAAACAAGGGGCAAGAGCTCACCTTTGGAAAGCTACAGAGCAAAATTCTTGGGTTGGTAATAAAAGATGTACAGATTCTTTCCCCTCTGTGATACGGAGCATATTGAACCATAACGTCAGAGGGTTTTTAACAATTCTCACTCCCAGAGAAACAAGAGTAACAGAGAGCAGGGTATATGAAAGGGCAGAGTCACTATTTAACCACAGAATTCCTCTGTACATCGAATTTCCACAGATTCCAGAATATTCCCTGGTTCTGTTCAGGGAATGGAATTTCATGGTCATGAAAATTTGCAAATACATGTTTAATTCAGCACTTTCACAGGGAGACAACATATCATTTCTAAGATCTCATGGCAAAGCTGCTCCTAAGGCTATCACAGAGATTACTCAGTTGGCGCCAACCAGCACAACATTATAATACATGGCTGGAACTGCCGTGCAATTCTTGCAAGCAGAAGTAATCCCTATCCTTGCATCATCAGCTCTACCAAGCAGGAGGTTATGTGCTGGGTGCTCCAGACAACGTGGGGGAGGACAGAAGTAGGGAGGATGTTTTTAATTTACGTGTTTAACATATCCCTAATGGGCACCTGAGAACTGAAGCTGTGAAGTAACTTTTCTGCAGCCTCTGGGAAACACTCTTTGGGGAATTGGCTGGACAGAGATGATGTAGAGAACAGGGCACAGTTGCAGCCAGTAGATAATAAACCTACCTATGGGTAGTCACAGCCACTGAGTTTGTCATTCTGAACATCCCCACATCATGCAGGAAAACCTCTTCTTACTGGGCAAGAACTCCCTCATACCCACTTTATCCATCAATCAAGGTCATCTTCTCTGACCACTCCAGCTTCCCAAAGCCCTAGAAAATAATGAGTATTGTCCCTGTGTGATAGGGAGCTCTGGCTGCTCCTGCTGTGCAGAGAAGGGCATGGGGTGCACAGACTAAGCATCTTGCCTCAGACTTCCCCGGTGTGAGTGTGGCAGGCTTCCAGCACATAGTGCTTTCACAGCAGGATCAGCTTTCCATGCTGAAGGAAGGTTTGGAGGGGGAGCCGTGGGGAACTCCATGGGCTGTACGTCAAAGCCTCCTCCTAGGGCTTTCCCACAAGCAGATGGCAAACTGACTCTGAGTTAGCAACTCATCACAAAATGAAAAACATCTTCCTCTTCTCATTCAGGGCAGGCTCACGTGTTAATGGTTTACAGGCTTCTTAGGCTTGGGCCTTGGTTTTGCTGCAGATTTTTGCCCTCATACAATAGCAGACACCAAGAAAAAAGTATAATACTGATAAAAACCCATCAGTCCAGCACTGAAACTCAAGAACGTTGCTGGGGTTTCTGACAACTCTAGTGTTTAGGCTTCACTGAGATTCCTTCGTAATTCACAGCTACTTGTACCCTTTCCCCGGCTTGCCCCTGGGACCCCAGGCAGTCACAGCCTCACCACAGCTTCAGGAGTAACAGCCTTGGGAGGACTCTCATGCTTCACAGCAGTGAGATCCTCCAAGAAGCAGTCTCCTCAAAAGTACAAATGTAAAAGTTAAGGAAAAGAGCACAAACATTTACTTGGAAGGGAGAAAAATCAACCTGGGCAGCTAATCTAACAACTTTAGCCCAGAGTTAAACCCTGAGAGTTGCTCCACTTCAAGAGAAAATGGTTGCTTCTTCTTTCCAGGGCTGGGGACACCATTACCATGCTGCTCCACCCACCCCATGTCAACATAGGAAATGCAGAACCAATGCAGCCACCAGACTCATTCTTTTCTCCTCCTACACAGTAGCACATTACAAGGCCACTAAATTAAAAGGAATGCACTTTAATTCTTCAGCTTTCAACCCTGCCCTTCCCAAGCACTGCTTCTTTATAGATTTCAAACCAGTTTGACAGTATATGGTTCTTTTGGTGTACGTGTGGGTTTTGGAGCAATATTTAACAGCTAAATTAGGTGTACGTGTAAAATATACACAAGGGTGTCTAGATATTAGGTGGGGTGTTGTTATATAAAGGTAAGAACAAAGATCATTTATATTACAGCACACAAAACCAGCACAGATTAGTGCACAGGTACACTGGTCATAAATGAACTAATAGCTCAGGCATTTTATGCAGCATTATTCATGACTTTCATATTAAGCCATCTATGTTCTTTTAAACTCCATTTTATGTTGTCCATATTATTTTTAATCCATGCCATTTATGAGGCCTTAGTGGAAGAGGTCTGCAGTTATGTTGTGGTGAAGCCTATGTAGCCTGGCCACAGAGGTGTGTGGTGCAGGGCTGCCCCAGCTCACGGCAGCCAGCCAGGAGTGTGTGTGCTCTACAGACGAGATCATCATCACCATCGCTCCAGACAAAGCAGAGTGGTAGCCTCAGCTCTGCATTCTCATTGTTTGTCTGTGTTTCTTGCAAGTGAGCAGCAGCTCCCTGGCCAGAGGCCAGTGCTCTTCAAACCAATCTGCAAATGGCCTAATCAGAATGGTGATCTGTTCTGTATACTCAATTTGTTGAGTCACATCAATTTGTTGAGTTTCCTCTCCCATTAGAAATAGATGCAATTGCCGTTTTCTAACCATATTAATTCCCTTCAGGCTATTTTGTTGTGTAAACAGAAGGACTCGATATTGTAGTCAAGATACTGATGTTCACTGCAGCCTAAATTCTTTACAACTTCACCAGTTTTTTTCTGCTCCTTTCACGTGTCTTTTCATGATGTCATTTTGAGAATTATGCCGTGCTGTCCTTCCTGGACAACTCCAGCTTAATTGCACTTGCAAAATAAAACACTATGCAGGGGATCAACACTCTTCAGTTAAATAGAAACAGTTGCAGCTTTTTCAGGCATACTCAGAGACCCAACCACTAACCAGCACATCAATGGGATTAACCTTGAGGTTGCCAAAGCCACAATTTACCAGTGATCTCACCACGATCTTGAGATCTTTGCTCAATTACAGATCATAGATCTTTCCACCACTGCCAGTCCTCCAACCCTCTGCTCTACTGAACCATGTCTGAAGCCTGAACGGGTCCAGGGCACAGAAGCCAACCCACAACAATCCCACCATTCCAAATTCTCACCACTCCTCTACAGCTCTGCTTCTCTTTACAGCCCAAAGGGAAAGGCAAGCTGGCCTCAAAACAAGTCCTAGGAGGGCTCAACTTGCAAATTAGGCGGGCAATATAACTGGCTTTACTGCAGGCTGCCAGAAACAACACACAGACTGTTTAAGGTAACTTCAAGGTCATCATCAAGTACTGCTGTAGACATACCCTTTCTCTTCAGTTTTCCACCACTATCTACTGTCAGCCTCTCCCCATCACTTCTGTGAAGTTATCTTCTTGATTGCTGTTGTCCATTCCAGAACTGGCTCGTTTTGGACAAGGCTCTGTACACTGTTTGTGAAGCAAACCATAAAATAGAATTATTCATAGGCTGCTGCTTCACAGGATGTTTTCTGTGCCACTATGCACAGCTTATATACAAAGGTAAAGATTTTTCAGCTTGCTTCCCTCTCTACAGTAAAAACTTAGGGCCAATATTTGCTCCTTTTTGTGTTACAAGATCACAACCAAGCTGCCAATCATCTGGCCAAGAGGGTTATGCAAGAGTCAGGTTTACAGTAAAGTTGTACAAATTTTATAGCACCACAAACACTTTAACTACCATGATGCTTAAAACTCAAGAGCATTTGGAGAACAAGGAGAGTTATTCAAACTCCACACCATTTTGGCTGCATGTTTTCCAGGTGTATGATTTCACCACATGGAAAAACACAGCCATTGCCAAAGTGAACTCATAAAAACCTTTGATGAGTAAAGTTTGGATAAGCACAAATCATTTGAACCGACAGTTGGTCCAATTCTCAAAGGGCTTTGGCAGACATAATATAATTCGTGGTTTCACACACAGGCCATTTTTCCCTTCCCTTCCCCCCTCCCAATCTTCACAAATTCGGAAGATGTTGTTCTAGAAGGTGCACTGGGTTGGGCTTGCAGTGTTTTTCTTTTCTCCCCCCGAAGGGTTAGGCACCGCGCTATTGCAATTCAAAGCCATTTAGGGCTGTGAGTAAGCTAGCAAACAGGTTTTCCAGAGCTGTGTTTAGATAGATGCATGATCTGCCTAACAGACATTAAAAAAAAAAAAAAGGAAAAAATTAAACTCTAGGTCGCTCACCACCCATTTGCTAGCAGGCAGGTAATATAAGGCAAACCCTTCAACAGGCTCTTCCTCTGACACATTTGGACATGTTATTTCAAGATGTGTGGCGTCATTTAAGGCTGTGCCATGAGATAAGGGAATATTTGCATCTCTGGGCTGGGAGCAATATTGCTACAGCTTTTAGACATTATTGACATAATATTTTCTTTAATAAACAATCTATCAGGAAATTGTCAAATTCAGAACTGAAGTCATGCCAAGGACTAAGCAATCCTACACAGTTCCATGAGGCAACCAGAAATAACACTAGAGAGCAGATACACAATGAAGATGACTCTTGTTTCAAATGGCTTTTGTTAAGCCCTGCTGTGGAAAAAAAAAGAAAAGTGATTCATTTATAGCTCATGCAGCCTCTTCTCTATCCAAATGGGGAGATTAGAGAGACAGCAGAGGTCTTCTTGATTAGCCTCTCCACAAGCAAGAGCAAAACTTACTTATTCCTCTAGAAAAGAGGAAGAAAACTCATTCCTTTAAAATAGAAAATTTTAAATTTACCAGTAATTAGTAAGTTTTGGATACTTAGGACATATTTGAGCTGTAAGAATCCTGTGTTCTGCACTCCACAGTGCAAGTGAGGAATGGGTAGAGATTAGACACTTCATTCCTGTAGCATGATTATAGTTCTCAGTAGATTTATGCGCCTCATGCTCGACAAGTCATTGTGTCATCTTACTCCTATGTGAACAGGCTTACAGCAAACAAGTAGAGCTTTTGCCCAGTTTTGCATTTTATGATCTTTCCACAGACCAGAATAATTTGTAAACTGATGCTTACCACTTGCAACTTCCTAAATATTTAAACCAAGAAGAAACTTTGAGTGATCACATGAGGTGCTTCTGTCCCTTGCTCAGATGGATATAGGAGAATCAGCTGCAGCAACACTGCAGAGGCTTTTGAAATGCATTCTCCATGCACGCTTTGCCATGTTTCCTTATAAGCTTTTCCACTGTGTGCTCCTGAAAATTCATGCTTGCACATTCACTGAATGGAATAATCAGGGTAAACACATGCAAAGGGAGAAGCAAACTGAATCACCTTTTTGTTTGCTTTTGAAAAATTGTTTGTATTTGCACAGTTTGTCCCAATCCTCCCCTTCTTTACCCTCATAAATAAATCACCTTTCCTCCTACAGGATGCGACACAAGCTGCCCTCACGCAAGTCAGAGGGGAAAAGGAAACTGTTAGAAGTATGCACAACAATCTCAAAACATCACTGTCTGCTCACATCTGCCTACAGCAAGGTCCAGTCTTCCAAAGTGACCACATATATAATGCTGTCATGATCACCCTTCTCTTCCAAGACATGTGTGTTCCTTGGGTAGTGTGTGGTCTCAAGTGTGTCACTTCAGCACATTAACACCCGTGCCACAACTGGCAAGGTTGTAGGCAAGTTGTACCCTTCCTTCTTTCCACAGGATTTGATACCAACGTGCTCCCCTTGACTTCAATCAAGCCCCTAAGTCATAACATGCTTCCATGTTCAGCTTCTTGGGTTGTTTTTAAGTGATCAAGCTCACACAAGCCTAACGATTCCCTTCAGTTTTACAAGCATATTCATGTTTGCTGTCAAACGCATGAGTTAGTTTTCTGCAGGCTATTGCAAGAGAGCAACCATTAATTACTGCAACTGCACAAAATGCCCTTTTTTTATTATTTAGAAATGGATTTTAAAATGTTTTCAGTGATAATACCACCACTCTTTCAAATTGGGTAGTCACTGGTAAAATCCTGCTCTGGATTTGTAGAAGGTTGCTGTGGTTTGATTTCCTACAGAATAATGTTTCCTCTGCCCTTTCCTTTTTATGTGAACTGATTTTTACCCTTTTTAAAAAGTCTGTTCTTTTAGAGGCTTAATGGAAGATTTCCAAACACAAGGAAGCATCTTAAGGAGTAACAGAAATGCACATTGACTCATTACTGGAGCTTTACAACACAATTTGTTTCAGCAGAGAGAAGCTCAAAAACATGGCATCCACCCTTGGGAAAGGCACTTCCCTGGTCGTGCTCATGATGGCACCAGAGCTGACTGCTCAGAAGTGGAATTTGCAGTTGCCTACCTCACAACTGCAGCTTGCAGAAAAGGCTCAACATTATTAAATGCTGCTTAGCATGATGCATACTTTTAATTTCTTTAGCTATCTAAATTGAGTTCTCAATGCATTCCAAAAAGATGTTCTACCTCTTTTCAGAGACCTCCACCCTCCAGTTCTCTAACGAGAAAAATAAGCTCAGGAAGCAGAAATGGCAAGTTTCAGTTCATTATGAAACTTTATGAAATTAAATGAATCTCTATTATTGTGTGATATGTATTTATAAACATATTTATGTAGCTGCACTCAAATAGCATCTATTAATTTACTATATTCATGATATATTTTTTTCATAGATATTAGAGAAAGCAAACACATAGTCCCACAGTAAGTAAGTGAGTCCCTTGTTTGTAGGCACACCAGCAATTTCTTTGGGCATCAATGAGGACTGCCAATAGGACTTTTCCCACCATGGTAAATAATTGCTGGCTCAATCCTTGAGTGACACCAGCTTTCAGAGATTTAGAAACTACAGAAAATCATATTTCTCTAATTAGCTATTAATTGAGCACTAGCAAGTAAACATTTAAACAGCTGAGACCAGATCCTCTTAGAATATTGCCTCCACTGGCAATTAATCTGGGAAGCTTTTGCTGTTGTGTTTTTGCTAAAAGAAAATATTGCTGCTACTGACAACAACTAAAGAAAACTTCATCTTTACATCCCTGGTTATACACAAGCAATGAAAGACTCTTAAAGTACAAAAGAGGCTCGAAATTCTCCTGTTTTGGGCTTGAAGACTGGTTGCTGGGTTACTGAGACGTCATTCCCACCAGTACTTAAATGACAAAGGATGAAGATGGCCTAGGAATGGTGGCTTTGAGAGTGCAGGTCTCTGACATACTCTGCTGCCCCATGCATTTCTCAATACACTCTGCTTTAGCTACACAAATCTCTAGCTCAGGTCACTTACAGAACTGTTACACCACTGTTACAGACACTTCAGAGATGTGCTGCCATCACTGAAGTCATGACAACACCTTACAGGCTTAGCAATAGGCTAAGCAAAACAGGTAACTTCTTCCACATGTGCTATCAACCCACGCTTTCTATGAAGACATCCCTGTCCATTTGGCTCACCCAAAGGGTTTAAAGCAACACCACACTGTCCACTTTCTTTCCATTTCACTTTTTGCTAGTTTGTGTGAAATCCTCTTCACAGTGCACGTAACAGACTTCCTGGGTTTTGTCTCCATCCAGTTACTTGCCTTTTTATTTATGAATGAAAGTATCCTTAGGCAGAAGGTGTTGTCCAGATTAGAAGCAGGCACAGTTTCTCTGCTGAAACTTTCATCCCTGCCCAAAGCAAACAGACATATTTGGGTCAACAAAAACATTGCAAATTTATGTTGGATTTGTCACTTCAGCTGAAAAAATAAAAGTCATCAGCCTGAAAGTGCTTACACATTTCCAACCTGAAATTCATAAATTAACTTCCATTAACAAGATTACAGGCGTTTTAATGAAAGGAAGCATTATGGATCAACTCAACCAACATATTTTACTCCACCTGAACAGATTCCCTTCTGTGGTCCTCTCACCAGTATCATCCTCTCCTGAATCTAGGGGGCCTGTGCTTTTTTTTTTTCCTTTTAAGGAACATTCTCCTTGCAGCTTTTTGAAGCAGACTGTTCAGCTTTTGTTCCCTGTAGGATTTCAACTCTTTTCTGCCTCTTCCAGGGCAACTTGCGTCTAACAAGATTATTGTTACTTAGAAAGCAGAGGGGAAGATTCTCCTATTTGCTACTAAGACCAGGGTCAATCCAACAGGTTATAAGGCAGGGTGATGCAGTGCTGCTGTGGAAAGCATTTGTAGTCCATGCCCAGTCTGTTACGAGAGAAGTCTGTGGGCTCACACCTTGCTTAGCCAAGAACTTTTTGACTCATTCCATCCAAAGAAATGTTCCTTAACTTAAAAAAAAAAAAAAAAAAAAAAAAAGAAAGAAAGAAAGCAAATCCCCCTGGGCCACTGTCACCCCAGAGTCAGAGACTGCTTAAAATATATAGATAGATCTGAAGGAGTTTAATGGTCTGTAATGGCAGAGACAGAGACCCTCCAGCTGGATGTCACAAAAATTAGAGCAGGCACTTTACAAGGAGATGTGGGAAGAGAGATCTCTTCACTGATTACCTGCCAGATGAGCAAGTGTTCAGAAGGGCTTGTTGTGTTGAGAGGGGCTATTTAACATAACCCTGACTGGTTAGTTGCTGTCCCCTGCCAGTGCTTCACCTTCGAGTTCACAGGAATTCTCAGACTGAAGATGCCCAGCTCTCAGCTAGGCTGTGATATGGATCCATTGGCCATTTCAGCAATGCTCAGGAACATTTTTGCCCAGTGATTTTCTCTCTTGGCAGCAGCCACTAGTCAGCAGTCAAGACCGAGTGCCAGTCAGCTCAGCTGGATGCTTTGGCTTAGTCAGAGCCCCCTCATAACTGCAGCTATTGAATATTGAACTTTCTCTTAGTAGCCCCATTCTCCTGCACAGCCATGAAATGCAATCTCTCTTGGTTGGCACAGACTTCAGACTTGGATACACAACAGAGCAGGGTATGTGTTTGAGGAGGTTTGGCCCACAATGAGTCAAGGAGAGGGAGGATAGACAGCCAATGTCCACTCACAACCCTTTTCGGCTTGTAACCCATTTGCTCCCAACACTGCTTTGACTTTCCCCTTGGCTGTTGCCTCTCAAGCAGAACAGGTTTGGATTGGTTTCTTGGAGAGAGCTGGGAGATCCATGCACCTTTTCTGCACACTGCAGCAACCACCTCTGAGAGAAAACAAGGCCCATTTATGAAACATGAAATAGAGGGACTCACAGATGTTCAGAACTGCATGAATGGTGTCTTTGAGGTTTGTGACCCTGTGAGAGTATTCCCCAGTAACAGAGGCTACTACAGAGGCTTCAGAACATGGCAGATGTGACCAGACCAGCCATGGTGTCATCACTCTGGCAGGAGCATAACAGCATGGAGGAACGTTTGCATGTCAAGCATAGTTTGGGACAAGATTGCTTGCAAATCTCATATGTGTAGCCCTACTCATTGCTTCTCAAGAAAGTCTCTTTAAAAGGGAGAAAGAAGACAAATTCTTATACAAGCAAGATCTCTGGAGCTCTTTTTTACCACTTCCTCCTGTCCTCCTCATCACTAACCCATTATCTCACAGCCTCTGCTGCCATGCTGGTGGAATTGTGAGATGCCACGCGTGAACAGGGTAAAAAACCCTCTTGATCTTAACAAGCACCTCACCCTCTCATCAAGACATGGTTTGTACTGGCAAATTCTGTTCTGTTAAACCCAGCAACATCACAAATTACAGTGTGCAAACATTAAACAACACCACACCCTGGAAGAGTGAAGAGAATTGATGTGCAGCAGCGTGACAGAGCTGGACAGTGGCAACAAGACAACAATTGCTATCACACGAAAGCTGCCAGTCATAGCTTAACTTGTCCAACCAGCCCATCTATATCACATCAAGGACACAAATCTACCACCACCCTGGAATTTGTGCTCTCAGGTCTGTGTCCCTGGGTTGCCAGCATTTAATGTGTGTCTCAGGTGGAGCCAGCAGAAGCTCCTGGGAAATTGGCCTTGGCCTGCATGCATAGGCCTGAGGTGGTAATTCACCTGGATAATTTGCAAATAGGAGGTTTGAGGACTGACGTGGTGGAATGAAATTGGCTTGATCAGAATCTGCAGGTGGTCAAACTCAGACTCCCATGCACAGTCTGCACAGGCCCAAGGAAGTCAGCAGAATCAATGAAGATTTGGGACAGAATTTGATTGAGGATCATAGAATCATGAAGGTTGGAAAAGGTCTTTAAGATCATCAAGTTCAACCACAAAGATGATATATATTATCATTTTTGGAAGCTGAAAACTTTCCTGGAATTCTACATTAAGTCTAACCTTAAAAACTGGTGTCATAGTACAAAGAAGACACAGGAAAAGCAGCACAGAAAAACTAACACAAGATCTTTCTTGTACAGGTACAATACTATGCCTAGAAAGACGTAGATGGATAATAACCCTACTACAGGAGAAAAGGAACTATTCCAGCCGCACCTCATCCTTCACACTAGAGACCCTCTTGGAGTATGGTATTCCTGACTAAACAGAGAAGTTTAAACACCAGCCATCCAGGTAGAGGCCAGTCTGGCTCAGTGGCTCCTGATGTATTGTTTACCCAGAGCTAAACTAATTAGCCTATTTCCTTCTAAAGTATTCTCAAATGCCACTTGGTTGTGTCACTCCACACCAGAGAACTCTGAAGCAGACTAATTACACCAGCAAATGTTTGATTGAAGCTTACACTCAGATGACACATAGGCTGCAAGAGGTGACCTCTCTCAATACAAAAGGCCTGATTCAGGACTCTGGGGCAGCTCCTCTTTAAAGTCAGTAGAATTCTGCAAGTCCAGGAAGCATGGTAATAGAGACAAAACAAACTTATTTTTGGCACATGGGACAAGTTCATTTTGTTAGCAGTCCCTTTCTGATACTGATGGAGCCCAAATGTGGCTGATGAGCCTGTTACAGCCTTGACTAGCTCAGATGTGGACAGGAGGAGGGAAATACCAGTTATTCTCCACTGGTGACACCAGCCCAGAGGCACATCTCAGCAAGAATTTTAAGTAGGTAAGATGCTAAGCATAGAAGTGAGATTCTGTCCCTAAACTTCCTATGGGTTATTTGCACCTCAGTTTCTCTACCTGTAAAATAATAATTACCCAACACACCAGTTCTTGTAGGACTTAATTAGCACTTGTCAACCTCTTAGAGCTCCTCAAGGGAGGAGAAGCTATGCACCACAAAGTACTAATTAATGGAAGAATTCTTTGGAACAAAGTATACAATTCTGTTGTTGTCAGATCTAATAGAGTCATAAAAAAAACAGGGCTGGAAGGGATATCAAGAAGTAACCTCGACTGTTCCCTTGCCCTGAGGCAAGATCAAGTATATCTAAATCACTCTTGATAGATGAATGCCCCTAAATCTTGGGATGCTCAGCTGTGGATTAAAATAGATAAAGATGGACTCATATTACACGTGCATTGCACTCTCTGACTCTGCTGAATGCAGATAAATACCCCCTCACGTGTGGCACATGGGATTTTGCTTCAAGCACTCTCTGCACTGGCCTGAAAGAGGCTTTTCTGCACCCACAGTGAAAGTGTTCTGAGAGACCTACCAATCTTTACAACTCATTATGATTACAGCTCATGCAATAAGAAAAACCCCATTGCAGCATACAATCCCCAAATATCAAAATTGGAATTAATGAGACACAGAAAATATGAACAGCCAGTGGGGAGGAGAGCAGAGGGGTGGTAAAGGATATGCTCACGGTTCTGTATGGCTTCAGCAGGAGGCAGGAAGCTGGTGCAAGGCTGAGACATAACTGAATTGCAAGTCTTCCTTTCCACAGCACCTTCAAATAATTTATTACCTTCCCCCCCACACACACTTTTCTCCCATCTTTCCACCCCTAAGAGTCCATCTAAAGCACAGGTTTGCCTAACATATCACTCACTTGTGACTACTGAAGCATTGTGCTGCCTTAAGTTTAAAGTTTCTGGGTTTTTGTTGGTTTGGGTTTGTTTTAAACTGAAGTTAGGCAGGTCAGGCCTGAAACATTAGCTACACAAAGCCTTTTAAAGGCTGGGCTTTTAAAAATGCTTTAATTGTAAAAATGTGGCAGTTCAAGCAGTCTGTCCAAGGCATACAGGCGAAGTACAGTAGGAGATACCTCTTACTTGATTAACTGCATACAGGAAAGCTTTTGAAACTTATACTTTCTTCATCAGGCTAGTGGATAAAAGCTAAGCTAGGCAACTGATACAGCACTTCAGAAGTTTATTAAATTAACCAATTAAGCTGAGGCAGTATACAATATACAGAGGCCAAGGCAAACAATAGGTGGTAGAACATACTCCTGGGGCTGAGACAATAGTGTCATGTCAGCGTTTCCATTATGAAGCTACTTCAGAGTTATTGTGGGAGGCGTGCAATAAAGGGGAAAAAAAAAAAAAAAAGCTTAAACCTCTAAATTCAGTCATTCTAAGGGATTCCCAAACATGCCCAGGCAGATAGAAGAGCAAGATGCAAACCAGTTTCTCACTAATTTTGTCACTTGAATTAGAAAGTGGGTTTGGCCTGAAGAAACAGGTTGGCACTTTGCACAGGAAACAAAGCAAGGCTGGTTCTCTGGAGCTGCACAGTGCCCAGCCTAAGGGAGCCCTATTCTTGGTTGCTTGACAGTCTGACCATAATGAACGTGATTAATCAAGTACAGCATGTTTGCACGTTTGTGTGGGCTGAGAGACAGAGCTCATTCAGTAACAGAAGGTCTTTGCAGTAAGGCTGGCATCTTGTACAGCACCTTACCCTCACTCACAGCATCCCCACACAGCAAAATAATGCCAATTGTAATCCAAGACACACGACAAACACAGCAAAGCTGCTTGCAGTGCCAGAGTTGAACCACAGAAGGGTATCTGACTTGAAGATTTGTCATCCCCTCCCTGCTGAACAAGAACAAAAGGTGACTGACTACTTTTTGGAACAGGGAGTATCAAGTGTGAGCTGAATTCCTCCAAAATTTTGTGTGCTTAGCCTTAGGTTAAGGTCCCAGTTTTGAAGGTTGCTCCTTCCCTGTACAAATGGTGCAGAGTCTTTGGGTAACAGATTCAGGGCATTCACATTCCATTTTGCAGCACACAAAAACCTTTTCATGAGGAGCAAACCTTTTCACACAGCCCCAGAACAACTCATTTAAGGGAGAAAAGGAGGGGGAAAAAAAGAGGAAAATAAAGAGACCAATAAAAGAAACACTGACACAACAGTTAATGTAACAGCATGATCAGCAGCAACTATAATTCTTCTTCAGAAAGCTACACCCACTATGCTTTCTTTGGCCCCTATACCTTGTATATTGCCTTGGTCTGACTGGTTAATTTAATAAGCTTCAGAAATATTTAGTTGCCTGGCTCAAAAAGTTGGACACAATTTAAAACAGGGTAGCCTGGTTTGTGACCACAAGTTCTTCTTGGGATGGCGGATCCACAATTCAGTGCAGCATCCCAGTTCTGCTCTAAAGGCAGTTCTGCTGTGCTCCATTTCAACTCTGGAAACCAAACAAATCCAGCTCAGTTCCCTATAGCAGCCACATGGCTCTGGCTCTGAAAGCAGCTCGACAAAGGAAGGTTAAATTGAATTAGCTGAACCCACTTGGCAGTCCAGCTCTGTGACAGAGTTTAAGAGAGTCGAGAGAGTGCTGGGAAAGCACACGGATGTTTTAGGAGAGACAGGATGCCACAGTGGGTAAGGACCAGCCTGGGATTCAGGAGACCCACTGCTACTCCTGCCTGTGCCAGTGACCTACCATGGGACCCTGGAGAAGCCACTCCATTTCATGTGTTTTTCACTCCTCTCTTGCCCTTTTCCTGCTTTGATTATAAAGTTTTTCAAATGATTGCGTCATCCTGTTTGTACAAAATATGTATTTACATAACATCTCACACAACAAGGCCCTGATCACAGCTGGGGCTTCTAGACACAAGAGTTATAAAGAAAAAATATTAGCAAATTCGATGTGTTTAAATGCCTGTTATGGGTGTTGTGTAACCAACATTTCTCCATTAAAGATTCCAACTGTGTTGTTTTGCCAAACAACACAGGATAAAGTCCTGGCTGACGCTGTTCCTTGCAGGCAGAACCTGAGGGGCATCTTAGAGATGGAAAAGGGATGGACTCTTTTGTAGACTAACAGCAAAAATCTAGAACAGCTGTATAACTCTGACAACCCAACAAAGACATTTCTCTATGCTGAGCTCCAGTCTCACTAGCTCACTTCACAGGATGTTGGTGCCTTCAAATCCAAATTCATTGGTTCAGCCTCATGTGGACAGACTATTCAGCCTTAATCTAATTAAAGACTGTGATAAAAAAAAAAAAAGCAAGCCCTTTTGGATCACTCCCAGAGTTCACATTATTTCTGCCCAGTGTGTCTCTCTTTATATTCATCTCCAAAATGGTGACTTGCAAACGAAGAGAAAGAGGAGAAAGACATTAAGACAAGTAGTGACCAATCTTCCACACCCCAGGTTTGCAGCTAATAACTGTCGAACAAGAAGGCTGCAAAAGAGGCATCCAAGCCAGCAATAGCATCAGCAGGAGCTGAGCTGGAGCCTCAAGTTCTGGCAGTAGCAGTGGCAGTGGCCCAAGAACAATACTCAGAAGGAGCAAGGCCAGTGGCAGCAGCTCCTCAGGCTGTCCAACAGCTAGGATCCCCATCTCTTTCACTGGGGAAAAGTGCAGCATTTCTGGGTGCACCCAGAAGTCTGGCCTTGCAACCTGGAGACAGGAAAATCAGCTGCAACCTTTATTTATCCCCTTCCAAAAAAGCTCAGATCTCCTAAAAACACTGTCAGGAGAATGACTGCCAGTACCTCAGGAGGGCAACTGCTGCTTTCCTATTCCCAAAGCTTGGATTTTTTATATTTGTCTTGTGAATTTAAGATGCATACTGAATTTGAACAAAGTGATTCCACACAGCCCAAGAAACAATAATGGATATGCAAGTTATCATCATCTACCTTGTGATTCCTGTAGGTCCTGAAGACTCTTTCTGCAAAGCACCCACCTATATGGTACCAATAATCCTAACAATGTGCCTGGACTGATCTGAAGGGAATGAAGTGGTCAAGCCCAAAGCAATTTGTTCAAGAGTTCGCTGAGCCTGTCACTAACAGACTTTGGTTGCCTTAATGTTCACCCAGTGTCCTATATTCCCACCCTTGATTCTTTGATGTATCCTGCAGCACATTTCCTGACAGCACAATTCAACTGAGAGAGTACTGACCAGGGTCCACACAGCTTCACGGAAAATCTGGCACAATCACTGAGAAAACTTGCAATGTAGGTTCTTGCCAGGCAAAGTTGTCACATTCCCTGCACAAGCATCAGCACAACTGCTGCATTAATAGCACTCACAGTTTGAGAGTTGGAGCTGTAACACAATGCTGTGCACCATCCAGGTACTCCAGCCATCTGCAATGAACCCCTTCACAATGAACACTCCTTCTCTATGTACTTCATCTGAAGCTGCATGTTCTCTTCTTAATCTTAGTACTGGGGTTTGTTTCTTTCTTTTGAAAGTCTTAGAATGCAAGAGTTTTCCCTTTGAAAAGGGCAAAGAGACTGGAGAGAGTAAAATACCCTTTCCCTTTAATGATTTGCTGCACAGCCAGCTAGGACAAGGTTGGATATGATGTCAGATGCCTAGTGCTGTAACACAACAGGGCTGTTTCCCCTAAGTTTTTCTCTAACTAAGCAGAACTTAAAAGTTTCCTTCTTCAGCAAACACCTGAGCAGAAATGACTCACCCACCATGTTGGCAACTGGCACAGATCTCTCAGCCCTAGTGCCAAATCTACTTATATTGTTGAAATACTGAGAGGGGAATTTTCCTTCTGTGACCTGCAGAAAGGATTTGTTCATCTGTATTTTGCACAAAAAGAGTAGTCTTATGCTCATTTTTATAAAGGCATGGGTGCAGATAAATTGGGGTAAAGCATATTTGTAAGACCAGCCATACAGCAAAGTCATTTTCTCAAGCTCATGAAACATTATAATGCATCTATCTCTAATCTAATCACTTTTTACTTTTTCTGCCTGACTTCCTTCAAAAATAATGCATATATGATCACGGTGTGCATGAGCATGCATCTCTAATAACTTTTGAATGATTTGGCTGCTTTCAGCTCAATTTGATAGGAGTTTCAGAACTGTCACATTGCCACAAGTTTCATGGAAAATGGATAGAAAAGAGAGATCTAGAGTCTGGAAAACTGCAGCATCAGTTCACCCGGTGTCAGACGCCAGAAAGTGACATTGTGAGGGCACTGATATGTGAAACAGGCTCAATGGAAGGTTACAATCAGCCAACAGACAGAAAGCCACAGTATACCATGGACTATCTGAGTATTTATTTTGAATGATGTTGCAGCAAAAGTCACTGGTCAGAAAAACAGCCTTCAATACACCACTCAAATAGAGCAGACAGGACAGCTAAATACTTCAAAAGAAGCCTACAAATACAAGTGCTGCTAATGTCAGCTGAATCCTGGGCCGGACACTCCTTTTGCGCCCATGTAATCAGTATTATCAGGAGAGTGACTTCTCATATAACCCACGGTAAGCCCCAGATCATACAAATCCACTCTTCTCCGCCCAAATAATGCCATTTAAAATCAGTAGGTTTACTCTTGGTGCTAAAGCTAAGCACCTGTGAAAGTGCAAGCAAAATCAAGGCCTAAGGCCTGATCCAGGCACAGCTTTTGCATTTGAGGAACTGGTTCACTTAAAAGTTTGTTTTTTAAAGAAAATGACAGAATTGTTAAATCCATACAATTCCTTTAAAGTGGACATGTTTCTATTACTATAATGAGAACTTAGAAGCACAGAATTGTTTTGACTGGCCTGTCTCAGGAACAGTGTTGTCAGCAGGAGCAGGGAGGTGATCGTTCCTCTGTACTCCGCTTTGGGGAGGCTGCACCTCCAATACTGTGTCCAGTTTTGGGCTCCTCTGTAGAAGAAGGACATGGAGGTGCTGGAGAGGATCCAGAGGCTGGGCTACCAAGCTAGGAAAGGATTTGGAGTGTGTCTCACATGAGGAACGGCTGAGGGATGCGGGTCTGTTTACTCTGGAGAAAAGAAGGTCTCTCCCTCTCTACAACTACCTGAAAGGAAGTTGTAGCAAGGTGGGAGTCCATCTGTTCTCCCTAGTGACAAGCAACAGAACAAGAGGAAATGGCCTGAAGTTGCACCAGAGGAGGTTCAGGCTGGATCCGAGGAGGAATTTCTCTCCTGAAAGGGCTGTCAGGCATTGGAACAGCTGCCCAGGGAGGTGCTGGAATCACTGTCCCTGAAGGGGTTTCAGAGCCTGATGGATGTCGCACTGAGGGCAATGGGCTGGTGGGTGATGGGGCTGAGACAAAGGCTGGACTTGACAATCTTAGATCAGCTACATTGCTCCAGCTGAACTCTGTAGGGAGGTACATCCATGCCATTGAGAGCAACTCTAACTTTTGTACCTTGAGCAGCTCAACGAGATGTCAGCCTGCCACGTCTACTCAAAGCTCTCCAGGTAGTTTGTCCATGGGAAAACATGGGGCAGGGGGGGAAAAAGAACATACACCTAAAAAGCTTTAGAGCTTAGAGCTTCATATATGCAGCATTACTTACAAAGGTCAAGACTGCCTCACAAGAAGACAACATGAAGTGTCTGTTCTACAGAGAACACCTTTAGTAGATCCTAAAGGGAGAGTGGTTGGAACAGGGAACTCACATGTTTGGATTGCTAAGAGGTTAAAAAAATGGTCACACTTTCAAAGAAGAAAAGACAAAAGACATGAAGAGTAAACAGGAAATTTGGGAAGTCTATTTCACTCAAAGTAGCAAACATCTGGAACAAATTGTCAAGAACTTAAGACCATCAAAGCAGGGTATTAATGAGGTTAAGAGGCAGCTAGACTGGAGGAGGAGACTGAAGAATACAGTGACAAAGGAGAGAGGTGGAGCTGAGATAAACCTAAAGGCAACAGGCTCATTAGCCTAGAGGGCTTTGCTTCTCTCTCTGCCCAGTACTTCCTTCTCATTGCTCCAGGGTTAAAATTTTTTCTTGTCCTGATAATTTTCTTGTTTCCGGAAAGGAAACAATTCTAATTCCACACTGGGATGTGTGACATGTTGAGCCTCCACATTTCTAAGTTTAACTCTGAAAAGTACAATGAAACTGAATACACACTACATCTTTCACCAAGTCAAGCTTTCTGAAGTGTGGAATCCTCATACCTCCACTTTCACACTTCAAATTAAAAGTTTTTATCACTTTTTTTACAGAAAGTTTCTATAAGAAAAGCCTCATCCCTTTAATCAAAAGGATTTAGCAAATAACAGCTCCCATATATTCAAGAGCTCATTTTTAAAAGGCTCATTTGTTTTAAACTAATTCAAACCAGGCTAAACAACACCTTTAAGGATGACAAAAAACAGTAGGCATAAATGAATAAGTAGTCTAAGGAGGAAATACTTAGCATGACTTATCCCTTAATTTCCAGATCCCTCTCTAGAAGGGATAATCAGAAAGCTATGTTGGCTCTTATTCAAAAGAGAACAGTCTTCCATCTCTGCATGGACTGTTATTAACTGTATTGGTTACATTCATGGTCATTAACATCTTTTAAAAGACAATCTTGGGATCTTGTTTTCCACCTCCCATTAGTGAACAATGGAATATTCCTAAAACAGTAGAGAAACAACTCAGAAGAAAAAAAAAGCCTCCAAGTTCCCTTCTCTGCCAGTTAAATTAAACTAAACTGAGGATTCAAGATAAAATTGATTCAGGAGTGGCAGCATATACACACACACATTAAAAAGCACACTAGAGGGGATACAGAATAATAAAACATGCACTTGCCTGTCCTCTGCACTAATAACCACACACAAACTTCAGCCAAGCCTGACAGAGTGGGAGAGGTTTCAAAGATATGAAGTTCTTGTGGGTTTCACAGTATAGGCAGCTGGGTAAAGGATGAAGATATGCTTAAGAGCCTCACTGAAGTAAAGTGCTTGTTAGACATAAGAGAATCTACAGCAGCCTTCATTACTTGTCTAATAGCACAGGGCCCACTCATGCTGTTTGTTATCAGCCAAGCACCCACATCTAAGGACTCCAAGTTTTGTTGGGAACACCTGCTCTTGTCTTTGCAAAAGGCAGCTAAAGCTTTGCTTCAACCTCAACCACTTCTCCGTTAGCTGTTGCTAAATCCTTGTCTGCACCTTTCTGGCTCAAGAGGAGCTCTCAGGGCTGTCATGGGGACACCCCACACTGGCAGGGGCACAGGGAGGGCTGCCTGGCACTCCTTCATTGATAGCCCCATGCTGCTCCACAGCAATGGGGTTTTATTTGTAACCCAAAGCAATAGAAATATGCCTTGTGACTTGCAAGGAGCAATGAGTTAGGCCAGAAGAGTTCTGAATGACTGTATGTATTCATGTTACCCAGATCCACTGATGAACCTAGCCACCAGCTAACACAGTGGTCACAAGAGGCTGGCAGGGAAAGTCTCTTGTAAGAGCCAGTTCAAGACCTAGTTCCTCACTTCGGAGATCTAAAGTGTGCTCTGGGCAATCCCTCACTAAATGGATTACAAGGAAAGCACCAAAACTCCTATTCCTCACTTCAGCACTTCAACAAGGTGCCATGAATACCCAGAGCAGTTAAACTGTCCCAGATCTCTTATTTACTCTTAGTTTTACCATGGAGAATCAATGACAGAGGAGATTCAAGGCACCCTGCTCCATTTCTCTCCAGTTTTTACTTTGCCATTAAAACATAATTGGAGAAAGGGGGTCTTTTGTTCCAGCGGCCAGGTATGTGGACAGGCAATCTGGCCAGAGCCTGCCAGTGACAGCACACTGCCCAGCACCTCAGTCCCCAGGGCTTAATCAATACCAGCCTGAGCACAGGCACAAAACACAGGAGACCTTTAATACTAAAAGCAGGCAGTTGTTTTTTTCAGTGACTGAGGGGTGCTTTAATGAGCACACTGTGTTGTAGTGGCTGGAAAAAGGTGATAAGCTTTATACGTTATATGAAAAGCCAGGGGGTTGCTTTATATAATCAGACACAGCTGACTAAACAGGGCACTGAAAGTCATTCACAGCTCAGGTAAGACAAAACAACAAAACCCTCACAGCCTTCCTGTCCCACCTCCTCCAAAGAACCGGTTCCCCAGGCACAAATTTAAGGCTGATCCAGGGCCTCAAACACCCTAATTAATATGCTGCTTGGAAAAAAAGCACTGGCTTATCTTGGCATGCTGAAGCCTGACCTCCACCTTGGCTGTGCAGGAGCAGGGATGGGAGAGTCGAGGCTGTGCATGGATGCAGAGCAACCCCTGTGATTGAGCCCAGCAGCTTTTCCTCCTGTCCTTTGGCAGCAGTTTCTGGGTGGCAGAAGGGAGCCCAGCAGCATTAATGTCCCATACTTATGGGGCTGGAGGAGCATTCAGAGTCACCCACCTGGCCTCTCAGAGATGTGGGAAGGTTTCAGGTGTTAGTCACACTCAGGGAAGGGGCCTGAACTCAGAGATCTCAGCTTGTGGCTGTCACACTACATGAGAAGGCAAAACCCTGTTGCCATTTACAGAGCAGGGCTGCCATAGCTACCATGCCTCACAAGTGTGGCCACAACTGACGCAACCACTACATCTCACCAGTGTGGCCACAGCCACCAGCTGCCACAGCCACCACGTCTCACCAACGTGGCCACGACTGAGGGAAAAGCTAGCTCCCAGTGCTCAGCTGAGCCACATGCACTGCCAGCAGCCAGGCTGCCAAGAGGCTCAGGGGTTTGCCCCACTCCAGCCAGCACACTTGCATGTACTTGTTTAACCCAGGAAGAAAGCTAAACATTTCCATTTTTTTTTCCAAGAAAAACAGGGCAGCACACAGTATCCCAGCATTACCTGTGTGCTGCTGGTGGTATGAACTTGGGTGACCTGTAACACCAATTTAAAAAGAAATCACTGGCTTTTCACAATTCCAGACAAAATATGGATACTTGTATGCTTCAGCACTTGATTCACACCAGTATTATTTTTCAAAGCATTAAATTCTGCCACAGCCTTTAGACTCTCAGCCCAGTTGGGGAAGGCAGAGATCCTTGCTGAAACAAGCTAATTCCAATTCTACAAATAACTTTCTGGTTGCTATTTAACTGCACCATTTTAACATCTGACAGCTTAAAGACACTAGCTGTAAGTTCATGGAGATTCATCTTTCTGGACTGTTAGAGGATACCCCCACTCCCTTCTCTGGTAAAGAGCCTTCTACTCATGTAGTGGTGGTACCTGCAGCTTCCAAAGCCTAAGGGGACAAGGTAAAAGTGAAATTACCTGCCACCCGCTCCAGTTTCCTGTAAAGGAACTTCTTTTTGAACTCCATGAGTCTGTGACACACTGAGCAACTCCAGTTTTCCCAAGAGTGTGAGTAGGTTCATGCTGGAGTCCCTAATCCACATACAGCAGGAATCATAAGGCTTTCAGTGACACTGTGTCATGTCCTTGCCATGTGTTGTGTGCCATTTGAAATAATTGCATGAACACTCAGACCCTTTCCTCTCACTAAGTGCACCTTGACTGGACTCTGGGAACTAACAAAACTTCACGCAATGCAAAAGTCTACATCACCTCTTTTTCTACACCAGATGCTCAGCTTTCCTCTACAAGCACAATTCCTACTTCCGTTTCAAGTGATGGTTCTTGTCCCCAGAATGTGCTTGTGTTTATAGGTGTATGATCACTGCCTATGGGATGGGGCTGTAGATAAGCAATGAGAGGCCATGGAGGTAGAAGATTTGCAATGGCACAGTTGAAAAGATGATTTATGAGCTTCTGCTTTAGCCTGTATGCAGGCCCAAACAAGTGACAGCATTAATCAGCAAATAAAGGAGCAGCTTAAGGGAGAGAGCTGCAAAATGATGTTCCATTTACAGACTTAATTGGGAAATTGCTTGAGAGGTAGGTCTGAAAAATGCTCATATGGCACAAAGAGACATAAAAGTCTAACACTACTTCATATAAGGTCCACAAAAATCACATGCCCAACCAAATGAGTAGAGACTATTCCTCTAATATGAGCTGAAGCCACTCAAGCATCAGATGTCAGACACTGCATACGGGCTTTGCCCTGTTTAAAGATTTCAGGACAAGAGCGAAGTCTAGAAAAAATAGCATTATAGGCTTACCTTGGGCCTTTGATCTAGGGAGGTTTATTTTTCATCATGCAAGCTGGTAGACAAACACTTTGAGGAGAATGCTCATGAAAGATGAGGTCACAATTTTCCATCAAGCATGGATACTTTTGAATGGTTCCTTTTTCATTTGTTACTGTCTAGTCACATGATTTCTTCAAGTGCAGCTCTGGGGCATCTTAGGCTGATAGAAGTTGTTCCCTTGCCCTATCTGTACCCTCTTCCTCTGCTCAGCACTACAGCTCCTACACATATCAAGTACTGACTTAGGCAAAACCTCCTTATTCTTTAGTCACATCAGCTCCTTACATTTTTCTTGCCTGTCTGCACTGTCAGGGCCCTGAGTGCATGAAGAGGCACTAAACACCTTCACAAGTCTCACCTGTAAATATCCACCCACACCTGCTGCCTGAGCCCTGTTTAAGCTCATCTCAAGACTTTCAAGGTTTCCTCGAAGCACACTTTTGAGTTTGTGCTGCTTCTTGGGCTTTCCAGATCACTGGGGGCTCGTCTAGCAATTACTGAACTGTGTATGACTTCAATAACTGTCACTGGATGTAGCCTTGATCTGCAGCTTGATTCGTCAGTGTGATCTTGGACTTGTCTCATCATCAGACTTGCCCTTTGATCTGGATTCTTCAACCTGACTACTGACTTTGGGCTTGCCTTGCTTGGAAATCAGTGAGGCCACTTTCCTACTAGCCACGTTACCACGTCCTGCTGTGGGCTCCCTGTTCCTTACAGAGCAGCTGCTCCCTAATGGCCGCAGATGCATGAAGCTGTCAGGAGGATGGAAAACAGGACAACCTTAGTGCAGTTTAGGCTAAATTAGGCTTTAGTCTAGATGAGCAATTTATTTTGCAGTGGTGTAATTTCAAAGTAAATCACTCGATATTCCCTACTTACCTTGAGTAACCTAGTTAGCTTTTTTTTTTTTGGAGGAAGCTAAACCAGAGGCTCTGCTTGAAATTCAGTCCACGTTCCCTCCAGTTCCTAGTGCAGACCAAAGCAGGGTGCAGGCTTTGAGGTCCTCCAGGAGCTGTGAAATGTTCTTGCATCACCAGAGCACTTGTGATTACCCAGAACTCTCCTGACACTCTGGAGTGGTTTGTGAGCTATGTGAAGCTCTAACTTCTATATGATTCTCTCTATTTGCCTTTTTTGCAGTTCTCCTTATCTTTCCTCATTGGTGTGCTGTTCTTTGTCCAAAATTCATTTCTCCCTTTTACCCTGCCTGTTGCCCCCAAATTATTGCACCTTGGCCTCTTGGACCATCATGCAAGAGCTTTTGGAGCTGTAACCCTCTCCTTGTATATAAGAGGGAAAGACAGATGTTTGATAAATATCAAGCAAGCCTGGATCAATCTCAATTTCATTTCAATCTCCATTTTCATTTGGGGCCATAGTGCTGTGCTTATGGGTTTTGGATGCAGACTCAAATAACTTAAGGGAACAAAGAGTTGAGATTAATTCCACAGAACCAGCTTCTCACCAAGCATCATTAAAATGATCAGATGGGAACTGAACTTGCATGAACCCTGGCAGTTGCCGTTTAGTGTCAGCCCTTTCACAAACAATTACTTGGATGGGAAAACCCAAAGAAACAGTGTAGAATTGATAATGTGTTTTATTAACTCTTAAACATTTAATCCTGTAAAACCTTTCTGAAACCTTGTGAATGGGCAGAGCAGCCTTTGAAATATACTGTCATGAAAGGCAGAGAAAGGTTCTCATGAGCTTCCTGCAGCTTATTGTTCTGCTTGGAGGCAGGATCGTCGTTAGAAATGTTTGTCTGACCTGTCTAAACTTTCTAGGTAGCCTCAAGTCCAAAGCTAGCCTTATATTGATGCTTTTTTTTTTTTCCTCCTACCATCAAACCTAAATCTTTCTGTCTGAAAATTAAGCCAATTTCATCCTTTGCATCCTCTCTGTAATGAATGTTAGCACACTGGAAGACTGTTTAGTTTTCCCTTAACTTTTCCCATTTTTCCCTCAGCAATCTTTTCTACCCTTCTCATTCTTCTTGCTCTCTTTAGGATGACCTTAAATTTGTGCATATTTTTTTCTTAAAGCACAGTATGCCAACTTGGCCACGAACTGCCAGAACCAGCCAGAATGGAATCATTATTTCAGGGGTTTGTTATCTCTAAAAAAACAACCAAACCAGCACACACACAGAGCCCTGTGATTCACCACCAGGGAAGGTTATGAGTGTTTCTAGGCAATGTGGGTAAGAGTGTAATCCAGACCTCTCCTCCTCAGTAACTGCTTGCTTCTGGTTGCCCTGTAGCCTGTTTTATCTATCCCAGAAACTTTCTTAGATGTGATTCCCTCCTGCCTCTGTTACCTTGGTGCCAGCATGGGTTGTTTAAAGACATACCTTGAATGTTCACTGTGGCTAAAAAGGTGCAGATTGTCTGAAGGATGAGTTTTCTGTGCAAAAATACAATGTAAATACTGTTCAGCATTTTCATTAATGACCTGGGTAATTGTACAGAGCACAACAAACCCATCATCTTCCAAATGATACCCATTGACAGGATGAGAGGCAATGGGCACAAATTGAAATGCAGAAAGTTCCATTTAAACTTTTTCACCATGATGATGATCAAATATTGGAACAGGCTGCCCAGATAGGTCATGGCATCTCCATTGCTGGACATATCCAAGCTCAACGGGAGAGAGTCTTGGGAAACTTGCTGTACCAGTGCTGCTCTGAGCAGTTTTGGTCTAGGCTATCTCCAGAGGTGGCTTCCAGCTTCAGTAAATCTGCAGTGCTGTGATGTTATGTATGGCAGGGGGGTTAATACAATCTCAGCAACCCTTGCCTTTAACTGGGTTGACATATGATCAATCCCTGCTGCACTTTGAACCTCAAATCCTTTCCCAAGGAACTACAGCTGAACCAATTACTCTCCAAATTTTACTGGTGCCTTTCTTGTAACATGTAATAGAGCACTGATCTTTAATTCCTTCTTGTGGATTTTTCTATCTCTCATTCATTTAAGGCTGTTTTCAATTCTATCCCTGTCCTCCAAACTCCACACAAACTGCCTAAGCTTACTGTCCATCATCCACAAATTATGTGTTCTCTGTTTTGCCCTCCAAGTTGCTAATATTGAACAGTATCTGACCTTTGGACAGCCTTCTTCTCCTTTTCCTTCTCTCTTGTAATCCTTGAAATGTCTTCTGATTTTAGCAGTGGTAATTCATATTGGACATGTTTTTAGCTGTACTCTAGGTCATTGGTCTTTAACTTGCCTGTAAGCAACTATAGAGAAAAGTTCCTCACCTGTGGGCCTTGCTTCATTTCCCCATCAGTCTGTTTAAATTCAAGTGGTCATCAGCAAGATGTTTCCCATGAAGTAGAGCCAGCAATATCTCTATAAGTCATCCTATGATAATGAGGTGAAAATAGATTTCACACTATGAATGGGGAAAAATCCAAAGCTGGTTTATACACAAGAGAAAATCCACTTGGATTCCTAAAGACAAGCCCATGGCTTCCAGCAGAAAGTCCTACAAGTCTAATGACACGTCAGGGGTTCAGAGCTTGCAAAGGAACGTTTCTGGGCATGCTGATGCTCTACAGAACTGTCTATATGGCTGCAGCATCTGAAGTCCCTCGTCTTTCAACATGCTGTTAAGCTGTTTTCCAAACTCAAGACTTTGGAAGACACAAGAAGGTTTTACATTCAAGGAGCTAGACTCTAGATCCTTGAAGAACATATGGGCACAGTATTTGAAATATTAATTTTCTAGCACACAAACCTGGAATTTTTTGTTAGAGTAAAAAACTTGGGGAATTCTCCTGTGCACTGACAACTTTGGCCACTTACATCTAGTGTATATTCAAGGAGGCTTATCTCTGCAAGGCTTCAGTGATTGAAGGGAGTGAAGTCCTTTAATAGGCCCTTCAATAGACCTTTCAGGGCACTTAAGTTCATCTCTTGTCTGATTCAGCCTCTGCAAGCATCTATCTGACTCCACTGATTATAAAGCAGGAATGCTAACTCAGGTATTTAAGGTCAAGCATGGCAATGCCTCCTTGAGCCTTTATCTGGGGAGATGTTGCCATTTGTTACTGTTCTCTATGAGTTTAAATGATTGCTTAATGTGCCTTTTAACCCAAGGAACAGATTTTTTTGCAAAATATACTAGGAAGCTTGGTGTTTGGTCAGCTGCTTCAGCAGGAATACAGAGCTCAGATGCTAGGCCAGGCAGGATTTTTTTTGTTATAACGATAAGCTTTCCCTTTTATGGGGAAAGCTAACTTATGTACACAAGTGAAGGCAGATCCAAACAGTGAGAGGACTGAAGGAAAAAAAGTAAAAAACCACCTTGGCTGAGGCCACATAACTTGTAGAGAGTCAGGATCAGCCGTGTCTTCTATTGAGCAGTGTCCTTTGGCTGCATTGCCTTTCCAGATGCTGATCCTGCAAAAACGTATGCAAGCCTACTCCCAACAAACTTTCTGATAGTCTTGGCCAGGTATTTACTGCAGGTGTAAAAACTTTTCTCTTTTTTATTACTAGAGAGCATCCAAAAAGCCATCTCTGGAGAAAAAATGTAGTTGTTTTGATAGCTGTGAATGCTATTCACCAAGCTGAAGCAGCAATCAGTTTGTGTACACCTGTAAGAGTACAGATAAACCACATCCCACTCCACACTTGGGAAGGGGGAAAGCTAGTTCTCCTTTAGCTGACTTTCCTTCTATTTGTGTCCATTAATATTTTTAAGAGAGATAATTACTGGTAAATACAATTGAGAATTGCCTACTTATGCCAAAACCCCTTCATTGCTGTTACAGGAATATGCACAGTTCTTCTGGACATAAGGCAAGGGGTAAGATTTACTCTATCAACTTTGTGTCTGCTAAAAGCTTTCTCATTCCAGTTGTTCCAAATCACTGAAGTGCACTGGGTGCACTGAGTTTTGCTGGAACAACAGAAAATGCAAGTGGGGCATGAACATCACAACCTCAAGTCATGCAGATGCTAAGGCTTTTTCACGCCATTTCAGCCCCTCCTGATCAGGGCAGAATTTGACACCTTGCCCTCAAGTTCTCTTTCTACAAAGACTAAGATGGAAACAGAAAATAAGTGGTTTGTTACTTCCTCAGTGTCTGTGGGACTGTGGTGCCAACAACACTGATGCAAAAGGAAACCATTTTCATTAGTTGCTAAAACAGCAGAAGCTTGTTTTACTTTGGCTGCAGCATCCTTCTGACTCCCACACAGGAAGTATTCATGCAATACTCCACAGAGGCACAATATGTCCAGTTCCTAGAAGTCCAAAGGCAAGAAACTGTAGCCCATTTTAGAAACTATGCTGATTCGGGATTATAAAAGTGAGAGGTAGTGTGACCCTGGGCTTCCAGGTCTCTGGACTCTGGGCTACAGTTCCTGAGTTCTCTTCTTTGCCTCTAGACCTTTGGTAAAACATATCCTTGCAGTGTGTGCCTCACCTACAAAATGACCAACAGGTGAAAGACTGGACATTATTGTTGTTTCTTGGACAACCTCCTACCCATAATAAATGTAACTCTGAAGAAGGAAATTTACTATTAATGTCCACCTAGGTAAACTTTACTGTGACGAAAGCAGCCACTATTCCACCATTTCTGTTCTTTTGCACCAAAGCAAATTTAGTCAAGTTGCTTATGAAACTGGCCACATCACTCAGATGGAGAGGGTATATGGCATATTCACAAGAGCTTAAGATTGTTGTATTTACAGTTATTTTGCTAGAGGCTGTGAAATGGAACAGAATTCTATTTACCAAAATACTCTTCCTGGTGCAGTAAGCTAAAGGATTTCTCAATTAATACACGGAAGACAAGAGGTTAAGCAACACTGCAGAGCCCAATGGACCATCTGGTGAACATTTGGATTGTCAATAAATCACAAAAGCACCAGTTCATCAAGAAAATTCCATTTCAAACCACTGTCAGAAAAAAAAAAGGATGGGAAAAAACTCACAAAATCGGTATTTTCGTCTTTTATAAAACCAGGAGCATTAAATAACTTTAATCTAATTTCAATTGTTTTATTGGTTCTCTTCTGATGACCACATGGATTCACATATTGAATGTTTAGCCTTTTGTCTTGCACACAAAAATCATTATGAAATAACTTGGTGCATTATCACAGGAGAAGCTCATCTCTTTCCTCTCAGTCTTTCTCCTCACCATGGGTGATAACATAACAGAGATTCTTATAGTCAAGATTACCAGAGACATCTGGAGGGAAAGCAGCAAACATCTGGTTGATCTGCCAAGCAAACAGGAGATAAATGTTACAAACATGGGACTGTGGGACAACAACATGTACTGCTTTTCATTTTCAGCCCTTTTCAGTTCCCTTCTGCCTTGATCCATTAACCACTATGGAAAATATTTTCTTTGCTTCAGTAAAATTACAATAGGAATTAGGACACAACTACTTAATATGGTCCCACTAGTACCTCGACAAGCTCCCTGTTGAAAAGAGCTCTCCCTGAAATCTAGGTAAACCCTGGCCAAATAACATGGTACTATCACCACTGGATTGTGCTTGCCACAAACCAACTCCACTCAATCTCCTCTTCTGAAAAGAAGGTTCCTCTGAATTCCTCCCAGCCAGCAGAATCCAAGTTGAGTCTCACAGACCACAACGGCAGTACCTCATTTCAAAACTCATTTTGGATTTCAAACAATTCTCACATAAATGGAAAGCAGATCATAGTGCCCACCCAAACTCATTTGAACTGTAGTAAATTCATTGCCCAGCTCATCAGAGGAAAGAACAGCAAGAGATAGGCCACTCTTACACTTGGATGGAAGTCCAAAGAATCTGTTTGACTTTAATTTACCCCACGAGCTATTCAAACGAGATGCTTTGAATTGTTCCTAATTGCTAGAACTGGCATCAACCTTCTCTCAGTCTGGATTTCAGCTGAATTTATGCATTTTAAAAGGGGCAAATACTTACTGCTGAACAGTAGCAGGAGACAGATCCCTATTTTGAGTAAAGAAGAAGGCCCTTACCTCTTCTTGACTGAACCGGTCTGCCTGTGTCATAAGCATTTCTTTGATGCTGTTCAAATAAAACAAAATAACCTGATTAAAGGATGATAACAGTACAAGACAATTCAGGTGGCCAGATCCCTCCTGAAGTGGCATGAACAAAAATCTGTGTGACTGTATAAATTTGAGCTGTTAATCCTTACGTGATACTGTAAGAGATTTTCTGTGGACAACCATCAGTGTCAATGCCTCGCTCTGCCAACTTATTTTGCTTTTTGTGACATTTTATAGAGGTTTAAAATTGTTTCAGGTTATTACTGTAATTGAAATGCAGCAATTTTGTACGCTCATCATAACCTAAAAATGGTAGGTTTTCTCACTTGCTGCTTAGAGTTTGGATCACTTAACAAAACTAAAAGAGAGAACATTTTTTCCTGTAAAATCTGAGGATGAAAAGAACAGAGCATGAAATGACAAAGAGGACTTGAAAGAGAACTCCAACAGCTATTCCAAATCATCATCTGAGAATCCCTTTATTTGCATGCAGTCGGTCCCAGAGGACACTGTGAAACTGCATGAGACTTGTTTTTTTTCACGGTACAATGTCTTGATCTGGAGTTACAGCACTGTAACCAGGAGCTTATCCCACACACAATCTGCATCCTATGCAATTACATCAAAGAGAATATTTTGGGGACAGTTTCTCAGCTGATTTACCCTCTGTTTTCAAACTCATTGTGGGAAGTCAGTCGAGCATATATTTTTTTTTTTTTACCTGAGTTTATAGGTGAATGGAGAAGCCAGGAAGATGATTACTGTTTGTAGTCTAACCCCTTTAGACAAAATGTCTTTATATTTCAGTCAGTTACTCATGCTGAGGGCAGTACATGCCCAATGTGCCAGAACATCCAGCAATATGAGCTCAGTTATATCACTAAACATTCCTTTCCCTTGCACTAATACTTTCCTCCTCCTATAAAAGAATTCCTGTATTGATCTCAAAGAGTTTGCATTCACACTGAAGAGGCAGAGTTGTCTCCTTTTGTTACTACTGAAGGTATTTACACATTATCAGGACACACTGTAAACCTGTGATAACAAATAAACTGTTTGTTGTACAAAAACAAAAGCTGCAACAAGTATAGAAATCTGGTTTAGTTTGTAGATTTGAAACAAAAGAGGCTGCTTTTATGGAGAGTTTGTTGTGTGGGAGCAAAAGCAATAGCTCTTCTGGAAACAGTCCTTTATTTCTGCTTTTTAAAGTGAATATTTATAAACTATTTATAACACAAATTGTGCCTGCACAGGAACACTTCTATATGAGCAAAATTCACCAACTGTGGATGCAGATATTCAGGCAAAACTGTGAAGTTTTCCTTCTGTTACCATACACCATGCACCTCAAGTGAAAAAAATAGAAAAAGCTAAGCTAAGGCACTTTTTTTCCCCCCCCCGCCAGTAAAAGGCTACAACAAAGACACATCCCAGTTGGGATAAGGGGCATATACACTTCTGAATCCCTTTCTTGTTTGTGTGCTTATTTGGAAGAACAGAAAGGTAAATCTGAAAAAAAAAAAAGGAAGTTTCTGGGTAACTAATGATGTTCCTACTTGCAGGGACAAGAGTGACAATACCCATGCAAGTTTTGGGGGAATAATCTGAAGTCACAGACAGAGCTTAAGCTATTGTATGTATTTTTCTGGCATTATGTTACCATTCTTCACTTCTTTCTCTCATATGCTTGTTTCTGTTTTGTTATTGCCATTTGTTATGTGATTGCATTTCCTGAAGTGTGTACAAGAGTAGAGATCATTCTCATCAACATAAACTGATTAATGGATCTACAGGGCAAACAGCATTAGCAAACGTAAATAGGAAGCGTGAGACAAGGAGGAGCTTGGTGAATAGAAGGAAGCACAGTAATTTTGTCAGAGGGCACAAATAAACTTCATCACAAACAGGACTGAACTAAAAAGAGATCTGGGAATGATGTGTCTGCTATTTACAAGCTCAGAGTATTTAGGGGAAAAGAAAAGATCAAATATCCAATTACAATCTTCTGATGAACAGCCCAGTAGGCTCTGGCACACTCATAAGGAAGAAAGACTGAGTTAAGGATCTAAGCACATTTTCCATTATTTATTTTATAGGGAGACAAACACTCACAATTTCTGAAGCTAGAGATTATGCACTTCCTTCTTCATGTATCTTGTTTTATTTTATAAAGACTATTTGCTTCAAAAGAAAACTCCAAAGTCTTCTGGGCAAAAATGAATACCCATGTGCCTTAACATAGGAGGCTACATGTTGACTCTTGCCCTGGCTGACATCAATTCCTTTCACAATAACAAATGCTTTGCTGCATTCTTGTATTTTCAAAACCTTTTTTTTAAAATAGTCTGTGAAATCACTGGGACCTTTTGGTTTTCTACTGGGTTTGCCCTTTCTACAGCGCTGCCTTGGAGAGAAACAGGTGGGTTGAAATGAGCAGTGCTCTGTAACTGTGATGAGAAACATCATTAGCTCAGCCAGACTAATCTCCAAAGGTCCAGAATGCATGTAAGCTCCATTTTCATCTGGTATAAATCTGAAAAGTTTTGTTGGCATCAGCATTAGACACAGTTGATGCTGGCCTGACTCATTTTGTCCAATGAATGGCGTTTAGGACTGAATCATCTAACCTTTCCAAACCCTATGCTGGTTTACACCAGCTGAGAATGTGACCTAAAGCATTTTCTCTTTTTGACATCATGCTATAGGGAAGGATTTTATGTGTGGTATAACCATGCAGACAAACAAGTCTGTCATTGAACTTGGAAGTAAGTTATAAACTCCTGGAGCTTCTGGAAAGGTTAGAAGACTCCATCCCAGCTACCATCAGATGGACTAAGTGAGTCATTTCCAGACTAGAGGTGAAAACACGCAGAAGGAAGAGACATAAAAATACCCAGAAGGATGTTAACTCCATGAACATAAAAAGAAGTTCTGATTAAAAGGTCAATGTGGCTGGTTTTGGAGAGAAACATTCCAGGATTTTTTAATATGGAGAAATATTATTTATTAACATTAACTGTCCTATTGAAATCACTGAGTGAGCCAACATTAAAATTATTTCAAAACCTTCAAATGTCTAAATTTTGGAAGCATATGAATAGAAGTGAAACCTCAAAGACATTCACGGAATTGATTTAATGGTTTATTCTGTAATGATCAACATTACCCTCGGGTCTAATAAGTAAACATTATGCTCTGTTGTGGTGATGAACTAAAACAATTGTCTAATGTTAGCAGTGCAGTGGGGGTGGGGACAAGGTTGACCTTTTCCATCAAGGGAAAATACAAGTATTTCTCTCTCATCTTCATTTTGAAGTGTGATACTGCATTCCTAATTTGCCCCAAACTCCAACTGGATTCCAGCATCCAAAAAATGTAGAAGTAGACACAAGGTGGCAAGCTGCAGATTTTCTATGCAGTATAGAGTTACAGATAGTGGTAGGAAATACAATATTTCATGGGTTTTGGATTATCAGAAGCCTAGATTTCATGGTTGTGATTTCACTACCGTGTGATCTGGCCCATTTGGCAACAGGCTACATTTTATTCTGATTGTTTGAGTCACTTCTAATGTGTTTCTCTGACTGCACTTCTCAAGATGTTTGGACAATGTTAACCTCAGGACAACTTTTAACTCTCTGTTCCTTCTTAATGTTTGCTACATCCACTTATGTTTTAATTAAATTGGAAGTTCTTTACTGAAAAGACTGTCTCTTTACTTTTATTTTGCATATTGTATACCATAAGGGAACTCTGATATGCCCTGGGGTAGTGTCATGTAAAAACATACTGGTAATGGAAAGAAATCATGTTTGTGAATTTTGTATTTTCAACAAGCTTTCATGACACTTTGATAATTACAGATAGTGTCATGGAAATCTCTACCTTAGAGGTTGTGGTAAGAGGCTTAGTTTTCATTTACCTTATAATAACATTAGCAGAATAAGTCGATGTAAACACACTTTTGTAACTCAAGGTTCCCTAATAAATTTCCTCTGTGCATTATGCTTTATAAAATCTACCTGAACTGGCTGCTGCAGTGAAACTGCAGACCCCAAATTCAAGGAATTTAATCATAGGCATAAATCTAGACATAGAAAGCATTTTGCTGGAGCTGTATGTCAGACCTCCTCATCCACAGCCCTGATTTGATAACATTTATCTCCACCATCCGGGCAGTGCAATGAGGGTTTACATTTGTGCAATTAGCACTTAAAGTCCTTTTACATTGCTTTGTTGATGTAACAAATAATGAATACAAATGAAGGGCTGCCTCCTTATTTAAAAAATAGCCACATTGACAATAATTGCCATATTACTAATAGTATTATTTGGTTTGGCTCCTACCATATCTAGTGGAATTTTACAGCAAATTATTGTCTGGAAGCAGAAGGCTCAAACGGTGAACACATAACAAGGAAAATGCCCTCACTGAAACCATGGCCCAGAGTTTATTAATTTGATCACATTTTTAAAAAAGGGGACTAGCTTTCCCATTTTAGTCAAGCACTCTGAGAGTTAGACACCAGACATTCATTTTAATGTTACATATGGAGTTAATCTACAGAGTCGTGTGTTGACTTACATGAAGACCTTCAAAAAAGGCTATCTAATGGCCTACATGTGATTATATTTCCGTTGCCTCTTGCAATGTCTGAAGACAATAACATCTCTTTTTGGTGTACAAATACATTCATACAATAGTCCAGTCTTTTAACTCTGCCTTACAAAGCTAAATGTTTCTCTGCCTGACAGTTCCTCTGTCTCTTCCAATACTGTGGAAAAAAAAATCACTTTTAAGTAGCTCTTTAAACTTGTGCAATTATTATTATTATTATTGTTGTTGTTCTTTTAAAAGGATTTGAAATAAACTTACTAGTCTGCCTTTATGTGGCCTTTTCCTTCTGGATCAAAAATCTTAAAAGCATTCAGAATGGTTTCTTCTGGGTCCGTGCCTGAAATTAATGAAATATCATTTAGAAGCCTGGATGTATTTCTATAGCTGCTGAATACTTGCTAAGTAATTGCATTCACTTGAAAACAGTGCAAAATGGAGAATTCTGCAGTTGTAGGTTGGAAGACAAAGCTTCCTTAAGTCGGCAGCATTTGTCATGTCAGATAAACAATAGAGGTGAATAGTTCAATGCTCAGAAGCTTAAAAATAATAACTCATATCTATTCTATGACTGCAGGAGAGAAAACTTCCAGGAACTGGTCTCCAATATCAGTACCCAGAGGATTAGTGGCTTTCAGAAATGAAAATATAACAAACTGTTTCCCTCACTGGCTTCCTTTAATCTTGTACTGGACGTTTCTTGTAAAAACACTTTTTGATGTTACTTGTTCTTCACTATTTAGAGGTTATTTCCCTCACTAAGGGAAATGGAACTCATCCTAAAATCAGAATGTCAATGGAATGCAATGGAAACAGGATGATCAATGTAAAATGGTGATCTGCACTTATGTTCTGTAGTGCACTCCCACTTAAGGATCTCTTCATCAAGTGTTACTTGTACAAACAGGATAGTTTAAAGCACTAGACTATGGTTCCAAGATTTTGCTTCTGCTCTTGGCTGAGCCACAGACTTTTGGTATGCCTTCAATTTCCCTGCTCCTCTTTTCCCAGCAGTAAAATGATAGTAATAGTCTTCTTTTTCTTCCATCCTTTATCTGTCCCATCTATTTAGACTGGAAAATATTTGGGTTGGGGACTAGCTTTCACAGTGCCTTAATCTTGGCTGAGCTTTCTGACTATTCTGTAATACTGCAGACTCTGAGTATAGTCACTTATAGGCGGTTTGAACCCACACCAAAGGATACACTGTATATATATATTTCATTATGTATTCTGTTTCTGACTCTTTCCCACTATTTCAAAATAGAGGACATAGTATGTATAATACAAACCACTATTTATAAGTGTAGGAAAACAAATTTACAAGCAGGTAGATGGACTTACTTATGAACAAATGAAGGTCATGTTGAAAGCATGACTAAAAAAAAAAAAAAGTTATAATATGATGAATTGCAGCTTCAAAGTTTGTTTCTCAGTTTGGCTCAGATAGAACCAGCCTAGAACCCAGTCAAGATTCCCTATCCTAATGACTACATACACTCCTGATGCCTTCTTGGGTTTTCTTTTGTTTAAAAGGTTTCACAAGGATTAGTGGTAGTATCTTAGTGACTAAACCTAAGGCCTACTTCTTATCACACATTGGCCACATATACTTGTTGCCAAGCTGTAGGCAATGTATTCAAACTGCAATGAATATATGATCAATACAAAGAGCATTGGTATTTAATGAGTGTTTCGATTGTCCCATGAAGAGAAACGTCTTCCAGCTCCAAGGAAAGGGCTGCATTTTAAGCAGTCACCACTGTGTGGGGGATTCTTGTTTCCCCTTATTGTGTTTTACATTTTCTACTCTGTCATATCCTTGGACTTTGGCTTTGAAGAGAAGCAATGCAGCAGGCATTCTTTATTGATTAGCTGGTAAATAAAGTGGTTTCTTTGATGTGCGGCATCTCTGTTTTCTGTACAAATTGTATTATTCTGACTCCCTGTAGAAGCAGCTCCATGTGGTTGGCATTAACATAAACCCAGTTTCTGTTCATCTGGCATCATAATCTCAATATACAAAGCTTGTCCCAAAAATCCCAGCTTCCCCTTTATGACAGAAATCAATTATAGCACAACAAATTTTACTTAGAAAGCACCTTTCACCAAATTCTCTGAATGGTACTTAGCTAATAAAGAGTGTTGCAAAATTGCCACATCCACTTCCTCTAGCCTTTTCTCCTTTTCTAATTGCACTACAAAGGCTCTTCATCCCAATTAGTTTTGATTGGGAATGTGCAGTCTTTTGGCTCTGCTTCCTTTGCATGACAAACCCAACCAGAAGGGCATGACAAGCACAGCTGTGATTTTCCCTTCACCGAATGGAAATTAAAAAAACCCTCCTCCTCTGCTAGTAGCCAACAGGAAACCTGCAGACAAGAGGGGTATGCTTTACTATTCACCTTCCTGTGCTGGCTCTGGTTTTAGGCCACACTATTGGCAGGGCCAGACTCTGCCAGCTTCAGCAATCCTCAGAGACCTGACGGAAGAGGGGAAAAGAAGAAGAGCTCATTTTCATGCTCTGTGTGACCATAAGCTTTACAAATAGAGAGGAATGGATGGCAGGGCACCCTACAAGAAATAGTCACGTATTCCAGAAGGAAAATTATGGATAATGGCACTACTTGCTCTGCAAGATGCCTTCTGGAATGCAAAGGTAGAGGTACCAGTGTGATCAAGACAGATTGATGTCTGGGTAATAAAATCCCCTCCTCAGTGTCACTCTGCAACATCCTCCATCACCTCTTATGTTTCCCAGACGTGCACTGTTCCTTAGCAATGGTGTATTTCTTTGAGGACCAGCTACATTAATTCTTTCTTTAAGATCTCACTGTTTCCTATTCCAAGTGTAGAAACCCCTTCACTGAAATTGTGTTCATCAATACACAGCCATAGTCCAGCAGCAATACAATAAATGTTTTGAAGAAGATGGGATCAGATTTTTCCATCTTTCTATTCATTAGTTATTTTAACCAGCTTCTGGAATGTGCTTGGCCAAGGTCAAACTTGCTTTGAAAGTCAGGGCTTTCACCTACCTCTAATGCATAAGGGAAGATGACTAGAGGTTTCTCTTGGCTTCACACTCCCTCTCTTATAGATTCTAGCCAATGACATTGTAAGAGATATGGCTATAACAATAACTCCCACAACAAATTTAGTACCCACTTTTTCTGAACTCCCTACAGTAATCCCTATATATTCTGTAGCAATGAGCAACATCCTTCTCCCTTATCATTGTAAATCCACTGAGATTAAATCATTTCCACTTATCCACTCCATTAAGAGTTATTCAGTGAAATCTTCATCCACTGGCAAAATCACTAATGACCTGAAGTGAAACCAAAGCTGGGTCACTGGGTCAGAATACAGAAGTACAAAAAATCAGGGAAGGCCATGTTGCTCCTTCATGCCTATAAGTGCAAGGATGATGCAGAGGTCATGTGCACTCAAAGGAGTGCACAAAGTTTAATTGTAGAATACAGAAAATACTTTAAAATCACCTAACATTGGGAGTGATATAAGTGTATCATGAGCAACAGACTTCAGCCTAGGAAACTACTCATGATGAATAAGTCATCTGCACTGTGCTCCAGGCTGCTGTGATTTCAGTACTTTCTGGACCTCAACTCACCACTTTCATGTCAGATTATATAAGCTGAAATCACACCTTTGAATTGTCCTCTGAACCGTCCCTTAGCCTTTTCATACTTCAGCTCTGTCTGCAGAAATGGAGATCACTCCTTGCCTTTAAGCATTGTTCTGCGGATACATTATTATAATTTGCAAGGTGCTGAGATATTTCAGTGCTGAGGATCTTTGACAGATACCTTTCCAACCCCCCAAAGGTACTTACCTTTCAGCTTTTCCCCAAACATAGTAAGGAAGACAGTGAAGTTAATAGGACCTGGCGCCTCCTTCACCATGGCTTCAAGCTCTTCATTCTTGACATTCAGACGACCTGCAGCAGAGATCATTTTTCATAATAAATCACAAATTGTGTTTCAAAAAATGATTCCCATTCATCTCCTCCCACTGGGGAGCTCAAGGCTCTGTGTAACTTTACTAATAACATGGTAGAACACAACTCCAGAATACTCTGGCGTAAAACAAATTGGCAGAGCTGGCTCTAAGATCAAAGAGTGATTGAAGGAGCAAGAAGGATAAAGAATATGATGTGGCCAGCTGTGGACAAAAGAAAGGCCACTTCCAAACAAACTGTATTTATTTTTTTTTTCAGTCTGTGGAGTTTTTTTTCACCTCAGGTGAAAAATCAGCCCCGCTGATATTAATATAGTAGAGTTCAAAGTGACTGAAGTGAATCCAAGGCCTTGGTCGTTGGCCTCCTGTGTATCGAGGTGCCTTTTGGAGTAGAGGGCAGATGGATGAGTTCACTAGTAGTATCCCTTCCCCATCCTTGTGCAGTCTTATTGATGAGAGTTTAGAACCTGGCAATCCTACTCAAATTGAGTGGTAAGTTGCTGTGACTGTACTTTACAGACATTGAAGGGCTTCACTGAACAGGAAAAGTACCAGAACTTGGCCTTAAGAAATAAATATTTCAGGGTAACAGTAGCTGCAGGCCAAAGTTTGCAAACCTCATTGTCACAATAAAGAGTTCAGGAGCTTCTGCTCTTTGCACTGACTCTGCTGGCGTCTGATTCCACCCCAGGGAGCACTAAAGATTCTTATCAAATTCTTTTTAATAAGATCCAGATGGCAAAAGCCCAAATGCCTACATCACTGTTCAAGCCTCAAATGTTGCAACAAGGATACAACTCCAGGTTTGGGATCATGAGCATTTAGGTTTTTCCTTTCCTTGGGAAGCTTTGCTTTAATCCACTTGATATTATCGGGATTGTGATGCAGATGGAATGGACAATCTCATGACATGCACATTCCACCCCACACAAATGCACAACAGCACAGAACCTCACATGAAGTCCTCCTACTTTTGTGTGGGCAGAGGGGCAGCTAGTCCATGACAACAACATTAATTGGTACATATTGCACGGCTCCTAGATGAAAAAGGTGCAGCCTGTGAAGCTTGGATTCAGAGGCAAATCAGAAATGCCTGGCATGGACCCCTGCTTGGGTGGGCTTTTTATGAAATAGTTTCAGGGGAGGGATCAGTGCCTTTGGAGAGTTGCCAGCTGCACAGCTCTCTTGCAGCTGCCAGTGAGTCCCAGAGAGACCTTCATTTCACTTCTGAAAGAGGCTGCTCAGGAGGCTTTCCAGCTGGAACTATGTAGTAAGATAGCAACTATCAGAAAGGAGGAAGATCAAATTGAGCAGGTTTCCTTTTGCCTGCTGTGTGTCTCTTTACTTCCCCCACTCTAAACCTAAACCAAACTTTTTTTTATGTACTTGAAATTTAAACTGCATTTAAGGATTTCATTACTACCCCCAGTTTACCTAGTGCAGCAAATGTGTCTCTCAAGTCTGCCTTGTCGATAAAGCCATCTCTGTTCTGATCCATGATGGTAAAAGCCTGTTGGAAGAAAAAGGAACATTTATTGCCATTGCCATGTTTCACTGGGCAGTGCTACAACCACACATACCAGTCCAGGGGGGTATGATATTCATGATGTAAACTTCCTTTGATTCATCCACATCATGCCACATCATTGCACCTTCCTCACTTTCAACGCGTGATTGTATCTTGGCAAGGGGCTTAATTAAACCCACCCAAACTTCTTCTTACTAAATTAATGCTCAGTGCAGCGTGTAGCTGGGCTGAAGCCAATGCTGGCAGCTCCAGCCATTCAGGCCTTAAACCATAAAAGTTTGAATTAGGGAGGCTTTAGTTTGGGAGCATTTAGTTAAGAGTTACTCTGTGTGTTTTGCTCTTTTCCCATACCTTGTTCCTTTGTGCATCACTGTAGCTCACTCTCTGCTATCAAGCTAAAAACAATTTCTTCTGAGCCTTAAAATGATCCATCACACAGAGCTGGATTTTCAGAGGTACAGAGAAATGTAGATTTTGTAGTATTTATTCCAAGTTTGTTTCCCTTTCCAATAACTTAGGCTCTTCAGACTGTACTCTGTGGTCTGACTGACCTTGATATGATGATCTTAAATACTTTCCATCTGGCAAAATTTAACTTTTGAGAGAAAAAAAACCAACCCAATTGTGTTGTTTTCAATCAACACAAAATTTTTACTCTAAGCATTCTTTACAAAGTTACTTAACTGACTGTCTGTCTATCTGTCTATTTACATTGATCTATCTATCTATCTATTTGCATGTCTGTCTATTTGCTGCCATCACACTTCCAATGTTTCATTGATTTTGAAGGACTTTAATGACCTGAAATTGCCCTGGTCATACTATATGCAATATTAGTAGGACCAGGCATGTCTTTGAAGCTGGTTATCTGTCTGACATGCACATCAATATGAGAGGGTGTCTTTACAGTGAACAGGAATTAGTCTTACTTCTGTATTATTGTGAAACACAACATTCTCCCGAGAATACAGCTAGTCCATTGCAGCTATGGTAACTTGCAGAGTTATAAAGTCTTCTGCTCTACAAGGAGCAGCCATGACTGTATTATAGCAGTATATCTTCACATAGCTTTACCTCCAGAATTCTCAAGAAAAATAAAGTTGCAAGCCACATGCCCAAAATTAAACAGTAGCTATTTATCACATTGGAAATTGGTTTGGAGATGCAAGTTAGCAAAAAATATGGGGGAAAATGAGTAATTTAAATATGACAAACCAATGCAGAATGTGATTCCAGAACATCCACTTAGAAAATCAACATAAACTTATCAAACAAATTAGCTGTGTTTAATATGCTTCAGCTTGTATGCCAGCCCATTAGATTTCCCTCCTCACAATCCATGGTAATACCAAATTCTTTGGGAGCTAAAAGATGCTTACTTGGTTAATCTTAACATGTTGTTTTGGTTTATTAACATTTATGGAAAAAGTTGGATGAAGGCTTCTTGGTATTTTTGTTTCTAGTTTGTGGACAGTATTAGAAGGGACAGAAGAATATTTCCTACTGCTGTTGTGGAACAGTCCACTAATTAAAGCCCTCATTTAATAAAACATCTCTATTCAGGGCAATACTAGAACATGTAAGACTACTCTTATTTTAAATACCACATAAACCTAACTTTAAACATGTGCTCACATATTTTTCTGAGTCAGGGCTAAAGTGGATGAGATTATCATTTTCCTTTATTTTGGGGTGGGGGCTTGGGAGCTTTTCAAATCAGTCTAGTGCTTGAAACAGGAGACTGAGGGAGAGGCTGAGAGAAGGGAAGAAAGAATGAAAGAAAGAAAGAAGGAAAGAACAAACAAACTCACAAGGAAAATAATACACCAGCCAAAACCACAGAGATGATTCAGAAAACAACTGTGTGTTCTATTAAAGCAGATGGAGAATTGAATAAGGATTACAAACAAAACCTATGTTATTCATTAACAATGATAGGATACTATAGAGAACAGCAAAATAGTGACCAACCTCTTTGAACTCTTGGATTTGGGTTTGTTCAAACATAGAAAATACATTGGAACCACCTTCTATCTTCTTCTTTGCCTTTTTGGGAGCCTGTAATACAAATAAGATCAAATATATACTACTTTGTCTGTTAAGCACCCATGAAAATGAATTCCATCTTTAAAAGGAGATAAAATATGTACAGTCAAGTAATACAAGAGGATTGTGTTTTGTTATGACAAGATTTTTAATTAAATCATACATAGATAGATGGATAGATAGATATACACAAAAGTCTGCTTTAATAACAGAATCTGTCACTGAAGCTTTTTGCCATTCCATTGCTCTGGCCTGGAACCTGTAGTTCAGATGAACAAGGAAGGCTTGTAATGGTGCTGCCTTGAAAATGTGAAGGACCCAAAGTGTGACTCTGAATATCCACTGCTTGTTTCCCCAAGAAACTGGTAGTCACCTATGCCAGACCATTTGATAAAGGAGACTACTGCCCCTTCCGCATGGGCATTTCAGAGTCCTGTACTACAGAAGAAGTGATGTTCAGTTATAGTCTTATGTAAGCATATAGATGTAAGGCAGCATTCCCAACTTGCTGTTCTCAATAAATACAAGCAATTCAAGTACTTCTTCTCAGTACTTCTCTGACATGCAGGCAGATTCAACACGAGGCCCTACATGAAGACTCAGTTTGGGGATCATAAAGGGAAAGCAAGTCATTTCCTGTGAACATCGAAATGCTCAGGAGTCTGCTCTGTCTGGACCAACACTGACTAAACAGATTATTCCTATGTAGGAACACCTATTTTAATATTCAAGATAATAATCTTAAACAAAAGGGCAGGCCTGCTTTTATCACTATTCTGTAGTCTCTAGACTGAAAGAAAGATTTGGGAAAGAGCTACAATGATATCTAAGAATCTAATGCTCACTAAAAATCAGTCAGAACTAGACTTCATTATATATCTTTGAATAAGGGCCCAACCAGTTTGCCTAAGACAATACAGTTCTTGTTCTGCAATAAAGAATAAAATCTGTGATTCCGAAGGATTACAGAAATATTTTAACCACAGCATTATTCTTACTTGAGGCAGAATAATGAGCTACATTGCCTTCTGAGTTCCCTTCCAGACAGATTATTTTTTTTGTTATCATTTTTACTTTTAAACTTCATCACCACAGTCCCACCTGGTTCTCGTGTCATGCAAAATTAGTCTTACTTCGTTTGGGCTATTCTGCATGAAACAGAAGGCAACTTCTACTGTCTCCTTTCATCAAAATAAAAAAGCTTGTGAAAGTTCAAATTCAATACTGATTTCAAATATCCTGAGGAGCAGAGCAGCTCAAGGAAATATTCCCACTTGACTCTGTTTGAAGTATACATTGTCTGATCAATTTAATTTGCCAGGCAGGTTTCTGTGCTCAGCCATCCTGTTTTAGATCCCAGGTTGAAAATTAGGGCTATGTTACACGTTCACCCACATACTCCAGACCTGTCAAACTCCAATCAGCTAAAATCTGGAAACAGGAATGGAAATTAAGAAACAAATATATTTGTAGTGAGGATAAAAATAAGGATAGAATGGAGAAAAAAAAAAGTGAATAAGTGGAATGTTTAATGAATGTAGAAATATTGATTTTGGAATAAACAGATTCCCTTCTCCTCCTACATATGAAATCAGTGTTATTTTGAGCAGTAATGGGCAATTTTCCATATAACGTGAGGTGCTTGGTGGAGGTTTTCAACACTTCTAGATTGAATGGAAGTATTAAGAACAATCTTCTGTATTTACATGCATTTGTTCCCTGAGGTAAAAAGAAAGCAGATGTTACCCAGCACAATGTATTTCTAGCTGTATGGGGGAACTGACCATAGGGCAGCCTCAGCATTTTCAGATGGGGTAGCAGAACCGTTACAAAGACAAAACATGCCATGCCATCCATATTCAGCATGATAAGTATTCCCTGTGCTAGCAAGCAATCTGCCTCTTTCTATGCTAGCACCATAGTGAAGGACAGTAGGCTCCAGGTCCAGGTTTTATTAACTTTAAATGCCAAACACCAGCAATACATCCTTTATTCCTCAGTTCAATGGATTTTTCTGTGCTGTAAGGCTTTAAGCAAGGATTGGAGCTATAAGAAAGGATAAGATAAACTCAAAAGCTGTGGCTCAGTATCTATTTGGAACAGACCAGCAACACAAAAAACACCTAAAAGTCTCTTTATATTAGTGAAGTCCTATTCAAGTCAAAAAGATTGAAGACTAGTCGTCAGTCTGAAGACTACAACCACCATGCTAGGAGTAACTCATCCTAGCAAGAAATTTGTTCACTATTACTCTCTGGTTCATCTTCTCCTGGGATGATAAAGGAGATTAGTGGCCATGTTGCTCAATCCATCTTTACTTTTTCTGACAAAGCTCTGTATGTGGATCCTATTTCTCATCTGCTCACTTGTGGAATAGGGCTGAGAACATCAATGCATTTCACAGCGGCCAATGAACAGCTGTTGGATGGAAATGGCTTTCCATCAACAGGTTCAAGCTAAGCCTTTTGGCATCATGGATTATCAGTTTCCTGGGTTTTTGCATAGGCAGTATTGGGAATGTAATTGATTTGCTCTGAAAGGCTAGGAAATTCATAATCACAGAAAGAAACTGCACTTTGATTGTCCATGACTGGTGGGTAGGCAGCACTTATTAAGAGGAAGGCTGAGAGATAAGGAGGTGGATCAGGAATAGAACACAGTATGTTGTTACTGTCTTTCTGGTGGGTAAGTCAAAGGCAGCTCTATGAGAACAGAAAGAGGTCTGTGCTGCTATTTGACAACTCCAAACATTCCTGAATTTTTTAATGAATAGAATTGGAGTACTGGCACTGGAGTATTGCTCTGAAAGAATGGCACAGTAAAAAGAGCAATACAGAACTGAGCAAACATATGGCTGACAGTTTATGTCAAGGATTTAGTACGTGATCTTCAGGAGAGCAAGTGGGTGACTGACACATCACTGCTGTCTGCCTTGATTTCCCCATTTGTAAAATGTAAAGTGTACTGAGCTGTACTTTGCAGGGATAGATGTTCTATCTTTGCAACATGTGCTTTGAGACTGACACACAAAACATGCCATATGAGAAACTGAAGAGCTGAGGGTCGTTTGGGCTCAGATTCCAGGGCCTCAATAGCACAGCAGTGGCAAGAATGTTGCAACAACTGAACAAATTAATATTTCTGCCTGAGTGTATTAATCATCCTGTTGTGAAGGAAACAACACTTCACTGTAGAAAAGAAACAACAGCTTGTTGCATATCACTTCTTCATCTTACTAGTATTAGCACTCTCAATCACCTTGGATTTTAAAGGGTTTGGTTGGTTGGGTTGGGGGGGGGGAGTGTTTGGGGGGGGTGGTTTTAGTTTGTTTTAGAAACATTAAATGAAAACAAAATATAGTCATACCAAAATCTAGTCCCAAGAAAACTCTATTGATCCAGGCATCTGCTTTGAGATGAGTTTCCCAGTTCTCTCTATTTCTCTACTCTGGCAGTATCAGGGAACCAGAGAGAAAATAAGGATAGTGCAGTGACACAGGCAGGCAGAAACAATGAGTATGTGCTGCCTATGCTCCTCTAGATATAAGAATAGGAATTCATTTTTTAATATCTTGTGGAAGAGGGTGTCTGTTCAAGTGAATGAGAGTGAAGAAATCTTTTATTTCAGGGTGACCTAAAAGAAACGGGGCAGGGAATCAGTTTGTATCTCTACATGCAAAGGAGGAATGTTCTTACTTCCAAACATGAGGTGTTGTTTAGTCTGATAAATTCATAAAAGGCTGGTGCTCAAGCACATTCATGACACTAGAGATACAACAGAAGTGACGCTGGATTGTTGCAGGACTTTATCATCTCATGCCCTGAAAGAAATTTGCAGAGAATCCGAAAAAGTACAGTAAAACAAGTGAGTTGCTGCAAGATAAACAAAGGTACAGCTCCATAACTGGTGCTATTCTGCACTGTCTGCTCATGAACACACCTCTACTCTTCACTAAGTAGGAAGTACCCTACCTCTACTTGGCATTTTCTGCAGAGGAGGAATGTCTGCGTGGGCAGTCAGGCAAAATGGGCAGCGCTCTGCCAGAAGCCACGTTTTTGGTTTGGGGAAGTCAGCTCCCTGTTTTGTTCACCATACCATGAAACGCTCAGAAAATACTCTAAATAACTAAAGATAACACAGTTTCCAGCCAAAGTTAAAACACAAGCAGAAACGCTTCCCCACTCAGCAACTTATTGTTGTCTTCTTGTAATTTTTTTTTACCAGAGAAGGCACCAATGGATAAGCAGGTCTCCTGGGAGGGAGCCCTTCAGAGAAAAACAGGGATGTACACCATGAAGAGCCTGATTCTGTTGTCTTGTACCCTTATATGTTCATTCAGCCCAGGGCAAACTAGACATAAGATACTACCAGGATTAAATTGCAACTGTTTCGCATTTTACACTTCCTTCCTTTGCAACTACATCCGTGACTACAGAAAAGACAGAATCATCCATCATCTTACTCAGGTTCTGTCCCCTACTGTGATCCACAGTATGAAGTTAACTCTGAGTTACTATTACTTTTTCATCCATCACACTCTCTCCTTGTTTTTCATCCACTCTGGGATCTCGGTGCTGACAATTCCTGTCTTTCAATTTCTGTTATCATTGAATCCACCTTCTGAATCAAAAATTACAGCTCAGGCTCATCCAAGGGATTCCTGCAGCACTGGATAGAATTTTTGTTGATTATCATCTCACAAGTTTTCTCTGCTGAGATTATTTACATTGCATCTGCACCAAAGATCCCAGCTAAGGACAAGCCACCCTTTTTTAGTGTATCTTACGTCCTTTTCATGGCAGGTGAGCAGCATAAGGCCAACCCAAGTGCATGCCTTTGAGGGAACAATCTAGAGGAGTAAGCAACATAAACTGCTCTAAGGGCACAATTTGCATTTCAAACAGGCAACAGCCTCAGATCATTCAAATAAAACCTCACGTTATCAGAACTGAGAAACACAAGATCTTTTTATTACCTAGTCTGCACTCACAAACAGATCTCTCCCTTCTCATCCTCACTTGTATGTAGTCCCAGCCTCCCACACACCCACACAGACACACCTTTGATCCCTGCTAGATACAAAAATCTGTTGGACTGCATCCTCCCTGCTTCACACTCCTGTACACTACAGCATTCTCCTTTGCCCCACATAAAATCCCTTCCCAATCACATTCTCCTGTTTTCCTTTGCACTGAGAGACAGAGAGAAGGCTTTATCTCCCAAAACTTATCTCAGAACAGCAGATAACCTCTCCAATTGCAGACTGCTCAACCTCTATGACCCAGAATTCACCAGCTGCTTTCCACTCCCAACAAATTTTCTTCTCTGGCACATATACAATCTTCTTCCTTCATGTAAACAAAGTGAATGCTCCTTCTCTACCTGCACAGCCCTCTGTGTTCAGACACACATGTATGCACACACTCATGCATGTGCAGATGCACACAGAGACACTTCAACAGCTGAACAACTGGCCACATTTTCAGCCAGTGAAATCAGCATTGCTGTGCTGAGGTCAGTACTTGTTTCAGTACAGGTGGTACATTCCAACCAGCTAAGTAGGCTGCAAAACACATTTGATCAGAATGTCGTCGATTTTTGGGTAGGCAGTTCCCTCAGCATACAGAATTTGCTACAAGGTGTCACTCCAACTGAATAAACACAAGAATGTTTTGGGAATAAGAAAAAGGCTTCTCTCTCCTTCCTACTGCCTCTCTTCTCCCCTTCCTTCTTCCCATCAGCACGGAGAGTGCAGGGAGACATCACAGAGCCAGCTTCACTGAAATTCCCTTGGAATTAACAGGGAGCCGTAGACAGTTCTCAGAACTCCATTCCACAGCACTTGTGTGGTCTGCTCTTGTTAGAAAAATTATCTCCCTGAACCCTGCCTCTCTCACTCTCCTCAGCCGTGTATGTCAGAGCCTAGTAGCACTGGCTGACTTGTAATTATTTTTTACTATGCTGCTTTGTCTGCACTAATCCTTTGAAAGTAGCTTTACTGCACATCTGAAATATTATGATGCTATAAAACCTCTGTAATATTTATAAATCCCTTAAGACATCATAAAGAGAGAAAAAAACCTCCCCACAGAGTTCATCTAGCATAATTACATATACATTTCCCTCTGATTAATAAAAAATGATCACTTCCTTATGTAAAGATATTCTTCAGCTTTCTTTCATTAAGGCTATTTTTTTCTTCCTATTTTAAATCCGTTTCATGTGTCCCTGTATAGTAAGGTACCTCAGAAGATATTTTCCCAAAACAAAAGGCACAATGAAAAGAACCACCGCAGAGAATTGTCAGTTGAACTAGGAGTGAGGAGACAGAATGATCTCTCACTGCATTTTCACGTCTCCTAACTAAAGCAATTTCACCATCCAATGTCCTGAAATATTCGCAAGCGTCAAGCAGTGTGCTGTGTCATTGAACTAAATAAGCAGGAAGAAAACTGGTAAATATTTTTTTTAAAAGAGCAGAAAAAGAAAACCTAAGACACAGCACTTGCCCTCCACCCCACAAAAGGGCTGGCTTACACTTCAGTGAAGCTGATTAAAGGGAAACTTGAAAATCCACAGCTGAAGAGGCATAATCTGCACAAGGCATCGCTTACATCTAAAACACTGGTGAGGAACACGGTGAGTGGCTTGTGTGCTCGGCGTGAAACCACAGACACGGCTTGTGCCCGCTAAAACTGGAGCTTTGCTCTATGTTTGGGTGTCAGAAATTACTTTGAATGTGGCTTTATCCTGCTCACAACAGTACTTGGATCACATTCATCACCTGCTTAAATGGGATCAGGTTTGAACTAAGATTTGAGAAAGATTTTCACACACAACTCCCTCTCTGGTTCTCTCGAGAATCAAATATTCCATAGCCCCGGGGAGGCACTGAGCAGCATTACTTTAAGACAGCCTGAAAAGGACCTGCAAAAGGGGGAAAAATAAGGAAAGAGAAAATCACCAGCTTTTTATATATATAGATATATACCATTGTAGCCATTCCTCTGAATTTGCAGAAGACAAAGATAGAGCCAAATCTGCCCGCTACTCCTTAGGCAGGAGTTCTTCTTTGTTCTTTTAATCACATCAAGTGCACCTTTGGTGCAGAAGTGGCTGTTGGAATTCCAGAACTAAAAGCCAACAGTGAGCAAGTCAAAGAAAAGATACAGAAATTTCTGCAATACTTCCTATTTCTCCCTGACGTCTCGAGAGCAACACAGCTACAATTATAGATAGCCATTTCCCTCACTCCCCATCACAGCATGGCAGACCTTAGCACTAATTAACACCAGCCATGCCAGGCATTAGTCTTGGAAAGAGATGCATGAGCTCTTCCTTTCAGCAAGTGCATCTATGTTCCCTACTCGTTTGTTAAACACATGCAGAAAAGTCCTTGGAAGTTCACAGCTCACTCTGTGGGATATATCTTCATTCTGGATGTGATACTAAGTATGAGATTTCATGGAATCGAGTGTGATCATTATCACTTTGTTTAAATTGTTAGAGTTAGAAAGAAATACAGAGATAAACAGACATGGGAAAGAATAAAACCTACCATACTGCTGCTGTTCCTTCCACCCCTTCTCTGCCAACTAGTCAGCCAGCAAACACAATGCCAATTGTCTCTTTATATAGTGCCACCAAGGAATAAAAATATGCCTGCTCCAAGTTTAGACAATAGATGTAAGGTTGGAAAAGTGCAGTAATTGGATCCCAATACCATTCCAAGCATCTGTTCCATGCACAGCTTTTGCTTTCACAGAAATAATGCAGCAGATAAGTAGAGTAGGCAGTTGGGATACAATTGTACAGCACAAACAGTAAGCTAGAGATGAAGGGACTTTCCCATGTACTTCTAAATAATGAACACAGGGCACAAACTAAAAAGATTTTAAGTAGACATGGCATCCTCAAAAAGCAGAAAGAGAAACATGCTTCCTGAGAAAATGCAAGGAAACTAGCAATAAATCTGAGCCACTGAGATGTCTGGTAGCTCCAGAGACTGGTGCATGCATTCTGAGCATTCCAGTAAAAAATGACCGAGATTCTGTATAGGTGCATCTATAACTGGGAAGCATGCTGGAAAAGCACTGCTCTGCAGCCAATAAGGTGACTCACATCAGGTCTGTTTTCTCTGAATCTATCACACATGCCTGAAATTCCAGGGGCCAGATCTCAAGCTACCACAAATTGATGGAAAGTCAGGGACTTCAAAGCATGAAAAAAAAGAGATATTTAGTAATGAATATGGTGTTGAGATCAGGAGAAAACCAAAGACAGCATAGACACCACACAGGCTGTGTCTCCTGGGGAATGCTCATGGACATTAATACACACACATTCCATCCCCTTCATAAATCATGTTTGGCATTACCACAATGGGCCAAGATATTAACCAGTACAAAACAGCATGAAATTGTATTTCCTAAAGGTCTAATCTGTGTTTGTGATAGTGTCTATACAGGAACACTAGTGCATTAAAACCAGCAGCAACAATAGGTTTTTCAACAGGAACGTTTGCTAGCATCTGAAATACTTGTCTACATGTCACTGTAACCTTGAGCTATGACAGTGCTTGCCCAATCAACTGAACTTTGAGACAGGCACATGTGTAAGTATCTAGTTGAACAGGACCTTGTTCTTTCTCCAGGTCCAGCCCCTTGCAGTGCTGTCATCTCTAATCTTAGATTTGACTGCATGCTCTTCAGGGCAAGCACTGTTTTAGCTGTTCTGAAGTACCTTGAACACCTACAGGGATAATTAAGTAATAAATAAGCATAATACAATTCATTTGGCTTTAGTGAAATGGTTGTGGATACAAATTGGAAGTTAGCCTGGCGTTCATCTTTCTGACTTCAGTGACATTGTACCTATAGCTAGTGTAACACAGCATAAAAGTAAATCTCTCAGCCCACCCACCTGCAACTGCCTGCTGGATAGCAGACCTGGGTTTGTACACTAGATTGAGTTTGGTAGTCTGAAAAATTCAATTGTTTTTGAGGAAAATCGTACATAATTTCAAAGGTTCTTTGTGATAAAGACTTATCATGATCACTGGGTTACATTCTGATTCAGCAAAGCTGTTAAGCACCTGACTAACTTTCAGGCCCACTGAAATCAGGTTAATAGCTGCCATTGAGTTCTTTGGGTCCAGGATTCCATCCTGTGAATTTTGTGTCCTTTTTTGGAAGAATCCTTATCATTGCATCCAGATATTTCATGAGTTTGTTCTAACAGCTCTGTTAACAGATGCTTTTTCCTGTTTCTTTTATAGTTTTGTTTTTTCCTATCTGCTATATCATCAATCATCATTATCATCATCAATTTGCTCCTTGGCTTTCTGACTTCATCTTCAGATATTTTCCAATAGTTCATGTATTCTCTACATTGATCTTTGTCTTTTCAAAGAATTTCTATATTAAATTATTTTTTTCCAAGCTGTTTTTAAATGACATGACATGTTAGGATAAAACTCACACAGTACCGTGTGTTTATCATGCACATGTCCTGAGAGACCAGAACCCTCTCTGCTTAGTCTATAAAATAAATCCACAGAGGAATTAAGGGAGACATACATCTTGGCTTTAAAGGTCTGCTTGCTTCTGCAACTGCCTCCAAATTATAGAAAGGCTCCAGACTGGAGAGGGGAGGGAGAGAAGGGGGGAATAACATAAGGACTGAAAAAGAAAGGCTTGAATTTAATTGCCCTAAAAATTTCAATCATTCAATCTGGTAATTAGAGAGCTGGCTGATTCAGAAGGCAATTTCATTTGAAAAAAAAAAATAATTAAAAAAGAACCCAACAAGATAATTGATGCTAAGTGAATATTTTACCTGAAATATTAAATACCAAACTTAAGTCTGCCTCCAGGGCCCTTTCTGCTGCCCCTTTTTGATCTGTCTTTCTGCTTCTTTGTATCTTCCTCTCACATGACTCAACAGAACAGGACACTCCTTCAGAGAATCAGATTGTCACAGGGATAGGTTTATTTGAACTCTCTGTGCTGCAAAGGAGGCAACATAATGATTTATTAGTAAAGAAAATAATAATAGGAGGTCTCCTGAGATCCAGCTTGGCTGCAAATCTCAGCGAGGTTTTCTTTGTGTCTGTCTGGCCATAAGCAAGGTTTGATGTCCTACCAAGGGTAACAGCTTGCTTTATGAGCTTATCAAGTATAGAGTAAAAGCTTTCTTTATGAACTTAACAATACTTACTGGAATGTTTCATGTTTAATTCTGGACTCTTTGATGCTGCAAAATGGTACTTAAAGGTAGATCTCTGCAGTCATGCAGAGCACTGTGGATGTCAGTGTCACAGGGGTCTGATTGCACAGATCTCTTTCCAGGATGGAGAGCAGAGATGGTTTATTGCACACCACTCAGAAAAAGAAACTGCTAATTTTCCAATCTTTAACAGCCTAAAGAACAAGGACAGCATCTCATACGTGTCTTAAAGGAATGTTGCATGTCTGGAAATTAAATAGATGTTACTTTATACTACATTTATAGATGGAGAAATGATAAAGAAAATATATGTGACACACTGGATTCTGATATCTTGTGCTGTTCTATCTGCTCATACATGTGCCTTTCTCACACAAAAAGCTACACTTTATTAGTAATATTAAATTTCAGTCTCAAACCACCTTTTAAAGAGAAATTTGCATCTATTGCTGCTCAGGAAGACCACATCGAATGTATTGAAGTGCCTTTGCAACTTCCATCTTTGACACTGATTATAAAAATGTTTCCAATCCATACAACATTCACTATCTAAAAAGCTGCAGATGTAAGGACTTAGTGACAATCCATATAGTGAGATGGGATACCAAATGGAACGTGGTCTCTAATCCTAGTTCTGTGTGGACAGAAAAAAAAAACCACTAACACAGAATATGTTGCACAGGGAATGTATCATAAGAATTATGGCTATTGAAAACTGAGTTTTGTGATCGGCTTCATACCATGACATTGTACTGCTGCACACTAATAGCTTTCCTTCATGTCTTTGAGTGGTTTGCCTTCAATAGGAGACATGTGACAGTAAATAATCCATGGGAACTGAAACCTTCCATATCCTACTAACAGGTAGGGAGAATTCCCAACCCTTTAGAAGAAATGTATCTCAGCCTTCATACAAAAGGATCCCACTTTTTATGCACTGATTAGGTTTGATCTTTCTGTCTGATACCTGATTTGGTGCTGAAGGTAAAGACAAAGCCAGTCCCTACCTAAAAATAGGACTTAGGAGCTCTGTCCTAGCACTCTGCACTCTGGCAAAATGTACTTGGTGGAATTGCTAACTACTACTGTCTCTGGTCATAGCATGTTTTCTCATTGCTACATGCTCCTAACATCCTCTAAGTCATGGATGTTTGTTTATTCTACAGGTGAGGAACGGTGATTTAGCCAAACGTAAATAGGAATTAAAAGCAAAGCAGTAAACTAAAGCATTGTCTTGCAACTCCTGGCAGGTGTGCAAGCTGTGGATCAGGAATACAGACCAAGAACCTCTCAAGTAGGGACTGAAGTGAAAACACCAGCTTATTCCAGTAAAGCCATCAGCAAGAGCTACCATGCTGAGAAAATTAGCAACTTCCCTTGAACTTTTCACTTTTCCTTAATCACTTTAAATTACTGAGGACATCCCCTTCTTTTCAGAGCCATGATGGTTCCCTTTTCCTTTCTCCCTCCAGCAGTTTTCTTAGCAGCTGATTAAATTCTTGATACAAAAGTAAGACAGTGCTGCTCAGAAAGTCCATTAGTTGAGCTTGGTCTGACTCCTGTATTTTGGAGCCTGGCAACAAAGTGAGTCTCAGACAAGTTAGTCTTATGTTCACTGCTTATGGAGCTCCTACAGTTCAGGTACAGAGAAGAAGAAGCCATTACAGATACCTCTTTGGAATTTAAAAAAAATTAATAGGGCAAATGCCACTGAGAATCTTATCCCTCAGTTGAGCAGAGACACATACACCTATTTAGGAACAGACAGTCCTGCTGTAACTGTTAAGTTCCATGCATTTGTTGTTCAGGACACTGAATCTAAATCTCATTCTTTCCTTCTCTGACTTACCCCTCCCTCTCTAAGAATTCATAGCCACTATCTAATCTGACAAAAACTGTGTTCTCTTTTATACTTGGAGGTCACTTTATGTTACTTACAGTGTGTTGCATTGTGTCAAAAGGCATAACCCAACATAATGAAAAGCAGACTAATATAACTCAACCTGACATCAATGACATAATATGATGTGGCTACTGAAAAATGCGCTGTTGTCATTGTTTTGTGTTTTCATCTGGTACCTACTTGCTATTCCAGCATGGGGCATTTGTTGCAGAATTTTTAGAAGGATATGGACTGAATCTGCTGTGGCTCCCATCATTTTAGCACTGAGATCATTTCATTGTCATTGCTGGGGTTCCTCCTGGTTTACTCTAGCAAGAATCAGGCTCTAAAAAATCAACACATAAAATGCAATTAGATTAGGAAAGCCATCAAGTTGGAAAACGCAGCTCCTGGGAGTAACGAAATGACAACACTGTTATAGTCCTTGTAACCTTAGCTCTGCCCTCTTGGGTAGTAAGTGAGCCTGTACTATTTTTCCTGCAAGATGTCATTTCATTTTGTAGAATTATGTAGCAAAGCAGCTGTTCAATATTTCTTTTAACTTCATCACGTAGTCTGTGGTCCCATATCTCATTTGCTGCACATCAACCAAATCCTTTTGAGGGTTAGGTACTTTTCTTCTTCCTGTTTTTATTTGCTTTTGTATTGTTCTAATTACTGCAGCGTATGTGTATTTCAGAACCGAGGCTGAATCTGTCTTCCCAACACAGCCGCAAGGTTGAAACTCAGTTATTCCTTCCTTGTTCCATAGACAAAAGGCAGAAGCACAAAGCTATATCTTACTGTAGGCCCAATGGGAAGTCTGTTGCAGGCAAGGATAAGATGCAAGGCAGCAAAATATCAGCCTTTTGTATTAATTCTTCTTTTGTTTCAATTCCCTGGCTACTTAGTACTGACCAACTCCCCAATGGATAAAAGCAGATATTAGTCTTATTTGTGAAAACTTCCAACAGTAATAAGTGAAGAGGTAATGAAGAAGAGGTTATGTTATGAATCCTTATGCTACAGCTCTGCCTTGTTCTTCATTCAGCAGAATGGAACTGGAAGAACTAACTAACCAAAATAGTTGAGTTGGTGGATTATAATGAAATCTACTGTATTTTCCCCTAGAATTTTACAGATGAAATAACAAAAAAAAACCCCACTTCTCCTGTCTACACAGGCCACAGCATTTTATACCAAGCCCATGTCTTCTGGTTGAGCTACAACATATTTTTCAACATTACTGTTGTTGTTATTGTTAGTATCACCTTATACCAACAGTAACTGGCCAAGCTGACTCAAGCCATGGGTTCCTCAATGACAGAATCCAGTCTCCGTTGACTGAGCCAGGCTGGTAAGTGAACTTGCTCACACTGTTCCTCGCTTTGTCACGGGTGCAGTTTAGCATACCTTTCACACTCACCTTGGAGTGCTGGGCACACAAGAGGCACCATCTGTAAGTGAATTATTTGGGAGTCATTGGAAGCAGTGGGACAGATACAACATTTTCACTTCTGTCTTTACCAGTCTGTGGTAATCTTTACTCTGAGTTGAGACTAATCAAGTTTTTTCAACTTAGGACCCCGCAAGCTATGCTCGTTCTCTTTCATGAATTATACTGTTGTGACATGTCTCGACCTGCTGTTCAACTCAGTTAGCTAGCTAACCCATTTTACATTCCTGGCACTTCAAAACACAGACATTAGTTATGTATGCATGTGAGTCAACCCCAATGTACTCCAAAATGCTACACAAAATCCCATGGTAGTTTGAAAATACACAGTACAGTCACTCAAACAGGAGGAAATGCAAATGTCACATTCAGAGATGCTATCATATTCAAATACACTCCACACAAGTGCCCCAAAATCATGAGTCAAGACCTCAAAAGCCAGGTTTTAGAGGACATGAGGTCTGAAGAATAGTAATATATTGTAAGAATTGCAACTCAGGTGGGCTGGATGACTCCTTGAGGTGCTAGTCTTTTTCCCTTGTCTGTGACCAAACAACTTGAGACTCCCTAAAGCAGAAAGTTAGATATCAAACCATGAGAACTGAGAAAAAGAGTCCTCTGGACTTGTGTAAGAAACAAATTTGATCCGTATTGTAACTTTCAACTGAAGTCAGGACAGGTTTCTAGAAGCCAACATCTTTCTTGAAAAGAAGAACAGCAAACTGCTCATGATACCTCTGCTAGTTGGTCGCAGGTCAGAGGATGCATGTGCTGATACTGCTCTACAGACTGACTGTTGTACTCTCTGCAGGCATGAAAGCTGCTCCCTGTTGAACAACACAAATGCAGGAGAGAACTGCTTTTGGCTCATCTCTTCCACTGAAATTCAGGCAGCTGTAATGTCAGTTCAAACCATGTTCCTACAGAGGGATGAAGTTAAGTATATAATCTATGCTTAAAATGAACTTGAGTCAGGCACTTCCATGACACCGCTCAGCATAATTGTGGGTGGACATCATTCAGCACCTCACCAAAAAGTACAGAGCAATGCAATGAGGAAAAAGTCCATTGGGAAAGGAAAAAGGCAAATTCAAACTGGAAGACAGTTATCATTAATAACTGTGGCTCCTAGTCAATCCTCAGCTGAACTTCCACACACAAATGGCAGGTAAATAGCAGCAACTGCAGAAGTGGGGCTACTACAACCTCCTACACCAAGACAAAAACTTAACGAGCTCCTTAGAAGATGGAATTAACGAATAGACACTTTTTTCCATTTTTAATTTTCTTATGGGGAGTGAGTAATGCTTCCTTACAAATAACAGACATTGAGCTCATGCTCTATTAGATGGAAAAATGCACAATAACACAGGAAATGCTCATACATAAGGATGTCATTTGGAACTCATAGATCACATGTATGTATGTACCAGTCATAGAGAGCACTGAAGAAAACAAAGTCCCTCAGGAAAGATGTGAACTCCTAGCCTAAGTTTTTTCTCAAACATTCCAGGCAGAAGGAAATCCACATTAACCTCATGAAGCTATACACTCTTGTGCCCGCTGAGTGCCTACTTCGGTGAGGCAGGCAAACATAGAGTCTATTCAGACCCTATTTTCACCTATAGTTCAATGTGTTTATGTATGACCAAGTCCTCTTCACTCATCTATCTGCTGTCGTTGTGCACTGTGCAGTTTCATGTAGATAAATGCGGATTAGGGAAGAGAGGTTATTTGCATTTTGGTGTTTGTCAGAGTGACATGAAAGCAGCCAATGTGCAAGGAGGCATCAGCTGCATGTCGTTCTGTATTTTGCTTTTATTATTTACTTGGGGTTTTTTTTTGTCTAAGGAAACACACAAATATTCAAAGCTAATAGAGATGCAGAGAGAAGTAACTTAGCAAATCCAGACATCACTCCACACTTGTGGCTTAGTGCTGGACAATTTGCCTGCTTCCTTCCACTAACCTGACAGACCTTGGAAGATAAGGACTTCCTGAAGACAAACTATAGGTAGATTCCTCCTATGTTACCCTGCTCTAGCCTTTAGGTCAAGGAATGTATTAAGCATACCGATATTTCAGTAGGAGCTCTTGGATATTTAGAGGTTTTTTAATCAACTCACTTCTCTACTTGACAGAATGTACAATTTAAGCTTCTCATGTATAAGACAGGATGTCTAGGTGTCCTGCAACGTTAAGAGGCTAAAATAAACCACCCCAGAGCTCTTCAAGTAGCTCTTTCTCATTGCAAACCACGCTTGACTTCCTGATTTGTTTGAGGAAAAAGTCACTGAGTGTGTAGATGTCTTTTATCCCTCTTAGCCACAATTCCTTTGAGAAATCCAACAGCGAAGGTGGATACAATTATTGTCAATAATGTTGGATACAACCCAGAGCAGATGAAGGTAGGAGGATACAGCTCAACAAGAGCAGAAGTGGTTTCTAATGAGAGAAGGAATATTTCACTCTCAGCATGGCTATTATTATGTCCTACACATTAATTCATCTGAGAAATCTTGAAGTAGCAGAAGTAGCAGAATGAGTTTCTAAAGTGGTAGGCACTGGCATCATTGCCTTCATTTTAAAAGTTAATATTTTCCTGATCACTCAGTGAAGAAGCACATGATGAATTAAACCCTGTGAGGCACTGGGCACCTAACAATGTCTTGAAACTTGCACTGAAGGCAAATATTCTAATCTAGTCCATTCAAAGCAGTATTTAATTCATTTTTTTGTTTGGTTCATTTTCTTTACTTTTACCTGAACTGTAATAATTCTAGCAGAAGTGTGAAGTCTTCAGCCCAGGAACACCCATAGTTAGATAGCTTCTTAAATCTTCCTCTACAGTTCTCCTGGAATTGTCCACTTTACTCTGAACTATTCGTTTTTTCAAGCATATGAGCTGGTATAATGATTTATCCTAAAATTTCTTTCACTAGCTTTCTTTAAACCCCCACCTCTTCACTGTTCTTTTAAGTTTCTAGACATTCTGCACAAGTGGAGATCTCTATTCCTTCCAGTCAAAATGGGAATAACTTCCTTTCCTTCCTTCTCTACTGATGCCCTGCAAGGATTGCAGGGCATGATTATTTTGCTACTTCCGAGGATCTTTTCTCATGCTCTTCCCAGATCTACAGTTGACAGAAATGGAAAAGAAGGAAAACAGGAAAGGTGAAGGAGATTATTTTCATGCTGACAGAAGCATCTGTGAGTTACTTCTTTGGTGGTGGCACTCTAAGGCCTCCATCTCCATATAGGAGCTTTGCAACCCCAGATCAGCTAAAATCCTGAAAGCTTAAAGTGGAACCCTGTTATATTCAGGAACCACTCTAAGTCAAATACAGCCTGAGTATTTGATTCCTTAAAGGATCTAACTATAAATCACATATCCTTGTGACATCTCCCTTATCATAGAAGACGCAAAAACGTCCCACATTCTTTCCTGTATATTTTTCTTGTCACTTGTCTTGTACATTTACAGCTCACTGTGGCAGGAACTGTTATTTGTTCTGTAGCTGTACAACACCTAATACAATGGAATCTGAGCCCATGACTACACTTTGTAGGTGCTATTGCAAGGCTGATAAATAAATAACTGCAATCAGCGGTAAAAGCTGCTTTTAGGCAGCATACTACGAAAATGAGAGCAAAATTAAGAGGAAGACTGAGTGCCTGCAGTTCTCATCGACTCCAGCCCAGGCTGTGGTAGCTTAGCAGCTCTCAGCATCTCTGAGGATTTATTCTGCAGCATGTTTGCTTTTGCCTCCAGTGTGCAACGTGAGGAAGCCAGTAGTGTGACTGAAAACCACAGCTCCCAGCCACTTCTCCCCTCAGTGTTGAGTGAGAGAGTGAAAGCTTGCAGACTAGCTGTTACCTTTCTCGTGCGGGTGTCGCAGCGGGAATAAAAACAAAACACGGAGCTGAATTTATTTCTAGCCAACGGAAATTTCATATTGAGGGTTACAGGCATCCTGTGCCTCTTAAAAGCAAGTAATAAAATGCTGCTCTCAATTACAAATTGTATTTACATTTTAAACCCCCATATGGTTTGGTGAGGTAGATGGGGGTTTCAAGTGCATTAGCAGCAGCACTGTGCTGTGATTAGTCACAATTTTTTGCTCTTTGTAATGAACAATTAATGCCTTCACCTCTTTTTTTTCCTCTGTCTTGCAAACTAATCCTCTGGCTACGCTAGGTCAATAGCCAGTAGACAAGACACAATTCCTCCCTAATGCTGTGAACCAAAACATGCAAATGCATAGAAATGACCACCTCTAAAAAGCCTCCTGTAATAGGATTCACACACTAAGCATGAATTCAATAACAATTGATTTTTTTATGTCACTTTCTGGGCTAAACTTTTTAAAATGTAGAGATATCAAAGAGGAAAATGCAAAAACACATGCAAACATGCACAGCTTCATCTTTCTGTGCTATAAAAGTCAAATTCCCTTTTCCCTGTCCCTGGCAGTGATAAAGACATAGCACTCATTGTCCTGCATGATGCACACATCTTGCAACTGGGCCTTGGCTTTTGCAAGCCTGTTCTGGTGAGAGCACATTTTCAGGCAAAGTTCTGAACAGAAATGGTCAACATTGCCTAGAAGGCCTCAAATATTTACATGGAATCTCAACTCAGCATTTTAGAAAACCTGCTCCAGATCACTGCTCTGAAAATGCTTTCCCTCTTTAACCAAGCTAAACACATACAGGAGACCATCTCTAAAGATCCTCTGGACTATCTACCATCTCATGTCATGAGCTGCCTTTAATATTTAATAATATTTATTTGCACCTAATGATACTCAAGCAGTGTAAGACTATGTTGGAGGATATGCCTTTTCTTCATATTTATCTCCAATACAGCAGCAACAGCCATACTGGAAAAGGCTGGGCCAGATCCCCTGTTATTGTAAATCACCTTTACAAGCAGTAGAATCATGGAATATTTTGGGTTGGAAAAGACCTTTAAAGGTCATCTGGTTCAACACTCGTGCAATGGGCAGGAACATCTTCAACTAGATCCGGTAGCTCTGAGGCCCATCTAGCCTGACCTCAAACATTTCCCAGCAATGGGTCATCTACCACCTCTCTGGACAGGCTGCTCTGGTGTTTTACAACCCCAACTCTCTCAGCCTTTCCTCGTCAGAGAGGTGTGCCAGACCTCTGATCATTTTTGTGGTCTCCTCTGGGCCCAATCCAGCAGAATCATCTTTCCTGCGCTGAAGGCTGGACGCAGCACTGCAGGTTGGGCTTTATTTGAGTGAAACAGAGGGGAAAAACCCCCTCCTTTGACCTGCAGCCCACACTACTTTTGATGTAGCCCAGGATACAATTGCCCTTCTGGACTGCAAGTGCACATTGCCAGCTTGTGTGTGCATCTTGTCATCTACCAGTACTTCTAAGTCATCCTCTGCAGAGCTGCTCTCAATTCCTTCATCCCTCAGCCTGTATGGAGGCCGGGACCTGCTCCAACCAAGATGTGGAACCTTGCAGAGCTATGAGCAGAGCCATGTCAGTTTACCATAGCTAACCTTCTTTGTTTTTATTTATAAATAATACAATTATGACACAATTGCTATAAATACCATTCCATGAATTTTACTGCTTATTTAGCTATTTCCCTAAAGGGCTAATACACAGTTACTGTTGTTACTGTTTCAGCTTCTGTTTTTCCAAAAGCTTAGTTTGCAGCTAAACCATAAAGCCTATTTGGAGCTGAGACTAAGCTCAGCTGCTCAGCTTTGGATGAAGAGCCCATTTGATGTAATTATATTTGTGGGTTTAGGTATTTTGGGTTTATTTTTTTAGTGTATAACAGCATAATAAGAAAAAGGTTGTAATTTATAGCTCAGCATTTGGCAAGTGGCTTGTCTGGTCTAAGACTATTTTCTTTAAATGGCAGAAATGTTAAATTCAGGTTGGAATTTCAAAGCAGCTTAGTATCCACAACTAAGGTAGATGTGCAGTGCTGCCAAGCTCAGGCATTCAAAAATCATGAATCCAACATGAAAATACTAAAATTAAATAAGACATAGACACAAACTCACACCCATAGGCCCACATGGATACATACATACCTAAGGCTAAGGTTTAATTTAGTATAAAATTGACTCTTGTTGTAAATTTACTCTAATATTTTCATATAGACTGTGATATTTGTGACATCTAAATTACCTTTCTGATGTTTGATGACATATCCTTAAATCAATACAATTTAAAAACATTTCTATTTTGCTTAATAAGCAAAAACTTTAAATAAGAACCTGAGACTACATCATTCTCTAGGCCACAATATTGCACCAATTTAGCTCATGACTTTGGGTTCCTTTATTAGCATTCTGGTATTAGCTTTCCACGTGCATTAATTTCCAAGCTTTCCTCTACCATAATGAGTACAGTAATGAAACTCAATAATTCCCCAAACTGAAACTCAATAAATCCCATTTTGAGTTTCACTCAAACTAAAATTCTCTAATCATATAGCTTCAGGGACTCTAGACTTAAGAACACTAAGCATGGTAAGAATCACAAAAAAATGAGAACACTAGGTATATTGGTTCTCTTTATCAAGAAAGCTCAAACTTTGCTTTCTTTGCAAGAGTTCAATTGTGAGGACAGTAAATATCTATTCATAAGGGGAACTTCTGAAACAAGTGGCAACTTCTAAAATACAACTTCATTATTTTTGTGCTGAATGCCTTTGTAGAGTAAATACTCAATAAGTAGTTCAAAGGCCAGTAACAAATAGAAAACTTTAGTCAAAACATATTCTATGAGTTACTATGTACACTGTACTCTGGTGCTGTAAATGCTTAAGTTTAGACACTGTGAAAGAGGGGCCCCTTTGAAATGAAGTACTGACCCAGCTTGATCCAAAGGCAATGAAACAGTGTGCCACTGACTTCCACTGAACCTTTGTTCAAATCCATGGAGTGAAAAGGAAAGCATCTGTAACAGACTTTGCAGGACTCGAAGGCCTTTTGAGAGCAAGTTCCTTATTGAGACACAATGTGAAAAATGCTGATTGTATCTTACTGTCCCAGGCTTAACACTACTGCATAGACAGACTTACTCTGTTTTCCTAAGAGCATAAGTCCACTTGCCTGTGTTATTGTAATCCAAAGAAGTGATGCCTTGGTGCTGAAATGCAGAGAAGCAATGGCACATTAACACCATGTTACTGGAATACATGAGAGCAATTGTGCTCTAGTGCTGTATTACTACAGGGCATCTCAGTAACAGCACTCACAGTAATGCTGAGTACTCCTGCTGAGGTGAAAGAAACGTCTTAATGGCAGACTCTGACATTTCTGCAGACCCATCTACATTCCTTCAAATCAACACAGTGATTGCCCTAGCATGAGGTCACAAAGAGCTCTGTAAAAATATTCAATCACAAAAAAGTCCAAACCCCAAGTCAAAACACAACTCACAGGAGTATGTGAAATCAAACTGGGCTTTAAGCTAACTGTATTAACTTTAGAAACAATAAGAGGTAGTGAAAGAAGGGCATTTCAGAGCTCTTCAAGAAAAGCCTTAACAGTATTCTAATATCATGATTTAAAAACTTGAAAGTCCACAGTGGTCACAGAGCAGTTCTTTTGGAAGAATTCCTGCAATATGTCATTTGTTCTGGCTACTGGATCTGAAGTTACTAAGGCGTATAACTGTTTATTCAGATTTGAAAGCACCACAGATCCTTTAGCCAGGCCTGGGAAAATTTCAGCAGAACTTCCAACAGAAAGAGTTACTTATACAAAAGAACTGCACAAGAGAAACTGGAATACTTAGAAAAAAATGCATCAGCTTGTCACAGATGTTCTCTTTCCAATTCCAGTGATAACCTGCTGTTCATATTGATTTTGTGTAAGTATAGCATCAGCTAGAGATTAAACCTTGCACCATCACAGCTCTTTCTTTTGTTTCTGTCAAAGCTCAGTCACTGTAAGGGATCTGCAATGGAAAGTTTGTGCAAAGTAAACCAGAACATAAATACACAGCAGTCATCATGTAGAAACTCAAAATGAGAACTAAACATACAATAGCCTACTCCACTTCCAAAGCTTGCATGTTGGGAAACAATGCATAGCTAGTTCAGCTTAAATTCATGTTCAAATTTCCTTTTCATTGAAAGCACCAGAGATTTTCAGTGATCTGGCCTTTAAAGTGAAAAAGCATTAACATGAGCAAGGTCTGGTTTTCAGCTGCAACAGAAGAAAATCCAGATTTTATTCAGAACTTCACATGGAGGCGTTGAATTCATTCTGCTTTAAAATTTCCTTCAACCTGAAATCTCTGGGCTTGATTCTTACAGCTTGTGAAGTTATTCATGTCTGGGCAGAGTGGAAGTCAGAAGCTTCCTACTGAGAGTGGCAGGAAATCCACATTCACCTTTACAGATGCACAGTGATCATACAAGGCGTATATCCCAGCCTCTGCGTGTTACTGCCTGGTGTCTCAGTACAAATCCACCTCCATCAGTAATGCAGGTTAATATGTCCTACTGTGTACATGAATGGCTAATGTGTTGGCGTGTGTCCTGCTCTGCCATCTCTGCCACAAAGCATATAACCTCTTGCAGACAGGTAGGACAGAACAACGAAGAAGTTGATGTCTCAAACCACTTCAGCTAGGGCAATCAGATTTCATTTGTAGAAGCAACAAGATCTGCCCAAGGTTTCAGCAAGCCACTTACTGTCAGTGGAATCTCTGGTTTCTAAATCTTGATGCTTGTTAATATTTTGTGTTACTTTCATTCATTAGTGTTTTTGCTTAAGTGCTTTGCTAGAGGTAGACATCTACTTCTAGCAAATTTGAGGCAAGCTCTTCCAAAAAACCTATAATGTTTATAACTATCTTTTTTCATTTAATTTGCATTCCATGGAAAACTTGTGATTTCACTAAAAAATGGCAGAGTATTTACAATGCTTGTTTTGGATTTGGTTTGCTGATGGTGTTTCTGGTGGGAAAAAAATTGTTTGAGTGAAATCTGATTAATCAAAAACAATGCTGTTTCTGAAGGAAAGCTTTGGATGTTTTCAAGTTTCCAGCCTAATTCAGAAAGAGATCATTTTTTGTGTCAAAACATGTAAAAATATGACTGTTCATCTTTAAATGTAAAAAATAAATATTATGTCAGCTTGTGAAGAACTGTGCACAAAGTAGGCAGCAGCAAAATGTGGAAATCTTACCATGAGACACATAAATATTACTTTTTACCCAGTTATACGCTTCAATCACCAGATCCTACAATACAGCAACAGATTCAATGAATGTGGATGGGAGAATCCCATCAGCAAGATGCTTAATCCTTAAATACATAGAAATACATAAAATGCCAGAGTGAAAGCATAAAAGGTCAACAGATTTAGCAAATCATGCTGATTCCAGTTCTTCCTGAAAAGGTTGTAACACCATCTGCAATGTATCCAAAAAAGTAGTTATTTCTCTTTTTTTAAGGGAATGCACAAAAGTTTGGACAGTATGATGCTGGGTTTTTTTTTTTCTATTGAAAACTGTTTTCTTCTGTGTCCAAGGGACAATTCCCATCCACTGCCCAACACACAGCCATGAGGTTAAATTCGTTTGGATGATATCAGCTATATGTAATTAAACCAGCAGCCCATGTCTGATCCTTTCTGTGACCATGTTAGGTGTTAAATTAAGGTCTGATTAAGAGTGTGCTGCCGCAGTTAAGGTCAAGGACTAAAGATCACAAGCTTTGTTTCATCTAATAACAATAAAGACTGTCTGGCTGCCAAATACCACCACAGCCCTTGTTCTCCTATCAGACTGCTGTCCAGCTAGAGGGATCTGATTTCACTGGTATCCCTTTTTAAACCCTGCTTCTAAGAGAGTTTGTAGCTATTTCATCTGTATTAAGCAGCACAGTGTTACCCAAGGCTGTATAGTACATTCTATATGATCAAAGCAGAAATGCAGCAGCTTCTGATGAAGAGTTATCGTGGCTGAGGGGAAAAAATATCAAGGAGAAAAAAGATACAGTGCTACAAAATACCAGGTCATGCCACCAAAGTAAACACCCACAGGTAAGTTCATAACATGAAACCACACAATGGTGGAAACTGTGCACATGTGTTTGCTTGGAACAAATCACAGGCTTGCCTCACTAGCAGTCAGCAGGAGAGATGTGTCAAATAGGATAGACAAGAGATAAAAGCAAAGTGGTGAAGAGAAAAAACAGCAACTTATTTGTAGGATGAAGACAAGAATCAGTGCATAAGAGCTGCTCCCTGCATAAGTCTTTTCCACAGACAGGTCGGGAGATGTTACCAGAGCAGCTGTCTGTTATGAGAGAACAAAATTGCTAGTGGCCCAACCGAGCGTTCTCACAAAACATGCCTATCTTAATCTCAGATGAACAGGGTGCTGGGACATGTTAGTTTCCTGAAAAGGAGGGTGAAACAGAGTAAGAAACCATATGGCCCCAAAATAATCTGTCACAGACAAATACTACTTTATGATTCCATACTTGGGGTCCAATTTCAGGGCACATACTGATTCATTTTTCAAGAGTCATCTGAAGTGTCTTTCATTTGCTCCTAGTACTTAATAGGCTATTAATAGAGCACTGTTCATACCTGGAAGGACAACTTTGCTATTCTGTGAGGCTGCATACAGAAAACAGCATAGATACACACTAAATACACTAAAGCCACTACATGTTTAGATTGTTTTTGTGAATTGCATTGCACATGTGATCAAAAGATTTCCTTGAGGTGTCTTGATGCTCTGCATTTCAAGATTCCAGATATAACCTCCGTGTTTCTTAACAAGCTGAGTGAATTCCAAAGATTCAACCATACAGCTCAACATGGATTGGCTTCTAACTCTTTATTGTCATCCCTGAGCTACAAATGTCTGCAAAGTAGGCTTTGCTGTGGAAGTTCCCAGACTTCCTGGAATCTGAGTTACACCAGAAATGCAATGAGCTCCATAAACTAGCCAGGTGTGAAAAATGATTTCTCCGTGACATCAGAAATGTGTTCACCATTGGGCACTAGTGCCTGATCTGGAAAGCAACCTCCTACTGAATTAGGAAATTCTTGTACACCTTATTTCCCATCTATTTGTGAAAACACAACGATGTTACCAGGAGTCACATGTGCTAGTGGTGGTAGGTTTTCTGATGATAAATTTTCCTGTCCCCACTTAAATGTCAAAACACCAAACTGAAAAAAAAAGAACCAGTCAAAGGGCAGGTTTGGTTTGATTAATCTCCAGCTCATTCTTCTTGATAAATTTTATAGGCAGATATTGTACAGAGAGAACCAGTATTATTTCAGTGTTAGAGACTGTGGTCAAAGTATTTGAACTCAATGGTTTAAGAGTGAACATATGTACCAGTATGTTTTACCCACATGTCCTGATTAACTGCTGCTAGTCAAAGGAAGCTGGTTTTGAAAATGATCACTACTTTTGAAAACCAAGGTAGCAGGTCAGAATAGTGTAGCTCAACCACTTGCTCTACTATGGGAGCAACATGATAGCATCATGTCCTGACATCTTTGATTTCCCAGGCTAAATGAGCAGGGATCCAGTCACAAGCCAGTGGCCTGGTAATGTGTCTTACCATAAGCCTGGAGTGAACTCACACTGCTGCTTTGGACTCAGAAGCTGTTGATAGAAGGATTGCTTTTGAAAACTTTCCAGCCTTGTCTCAAATAGCTGCATTACGTTATCTCAGTATCTGCACTGGTCCCTAAACTACACTTAAGTCAGTATAGGAGGGATTGTTGTATGTATTATGGTAATGTCATTTATTGACTTCACACAACTGGAAAATTTAAGGGCAACTGCTTTACTTCTCTGCTGTGTAGATCAGAGTGTTCACAGTAACACCTGCTTACTGGACAGACAGAAATAAAAGTGCCCTTATATAACTTCTTTATTGCAATTTATTATTATAGCTTGAATGGTTCCTAGTGACTTCCTAAGATTAATGTGAACATTCTGATGGGAGTCTTCCCTCTAGAGTTTTATTATGGATTTTGAACATTCATTTCATTTAATGTACACATGGGAGCAAGTCTGGTGGTTCCAAAAATATTTGTAGTTGGAAATCAGAGTGATTTTTTGTTAGGCTCAGTGCCAAAGAAATCACAAATCAGAAGTCTGTTACAGAGTAATTCCAATTTCTTGGCATCAAAATTTCCCTTTAGGTATATGCATAGTGTGATGTTTTCTCTAGCTGTATGGCACTGAGGATTTACTAAGAAATGCATTGCTTATCTGTTTTTCAAGGTTTGTGGTGGAACTAGAGAGTTTGTCTATCCAACTGGGATTCATAGGGATTTTATGGACTTCCTGTGTGAGCCAGAGATTGCCCATTCAGTATGTATCCTTCTTTATCACAGCTGGTGTTTTGGAACCAAAGTGTGGAGTAGAAATTTCATCCCTGATTTTTTTTGGCTGGATCGATTGTTTAGTCTAGGAACTCTCAAGCAGACTTTCTAGGTACTGGAATCCCTCTTTTTCTTCAGTCAGCAACCAATGTTGTATGGTGTGCATCAGAATCTAGATTCACATCTTTGCAAGCAAAGATTTATGTTCACCCTAATGCTCTTTGACATTAATGAATATTACACACATGTATCCTCACGGATTAAGTTGAGAACGTGCCCCAGAGTGTGTGTGGAGTTTGTCATTAGGGCATCACACTATTGAAACCAACAGAAAAATTCCAAGGATAAGAAAGCAATTGAGTCTCTTCCCTTCTCTCTGCTGGAGTATATGTCAGGGATATACTTTAAACCTTCTCATATTCTCATCCTCCTCACTCCAATTCCTGCATTCATTTTTGATTGTTAATGACTTTGAAGAATTGATTGCCATTTTAAAGACATTTCCCATAACAACATTATGGGAAATATTTCTCTGGTGGAGAATGTTTCTATAGCTCTATAGTGCTCTCTAATTAAGGAACTTCTATATAGCTGGGAGACAGAAGAGATGTGGGGTTTTATTCTCCTCAAGTAGCCACTTGGGGGATTGGATCAATACAATGGAATGACCTTGTACACTCCATTACCTAGGGATTCTGATTCTTCAGTGAAACTTTATGGATCCTACAGGATGTGCCAGAGACCTTAGCACAGACACACCTAACCATTGTGCATCGGCTACCAAAATGATATGCCCGCTCTGGCAGCATCAGCTCAGGCTGGTTGCTGCAGACCTATGTAAACGTGTTTACTCTCCACTGCCCATTGCTCCAGGTTTTGATTACATTTCAAGTGCCAGGGCTGCATGAGTCAACTATACTATCTGTGCATCTTGGGGACAATTGAACTGCAAGCCAGATAAACCATACACACACAAAAAAAAATAGGCTCCAGGATGTAATTTCGGTCTCCCTTAAAGCCCCATGTAAACCTGACCTGTGGGAGGGACTCAGTACAGTTACCACCCTCCTCCCTACCCTCATGATCTGCCATCCACAATAAACAACTCTAGAGTCAGGATTCTTGGATTTTGTTCCCAATATCCTAGCCTTAGAGTGGAGATAATTACCATGTGTCTGGTTGACAGGAGTTTTCTAGGCAGACTATCATCACACATGAGGTTTATTAGCCTTGTGTAATCCTGCCTATATCAGCTAACTGCAACATAGAAATAAAAACTTCATGTTTTTCCTCAGAGCCACTTGAGATCTTTCAGATAAAATTTTCATAGGAGAATTCTGATTTATCTAATTTGAAAGCGAGAGTTCCTGGATCAGTCACTTCCCTTGAAACACACCCATTTCTCCCTCAGTGAAAAAGGGATAACAATGCTAACAGATATTTCTAAAATACTTTGAGATCTGTGAATATAAAGGGCTGTCTGTAAAGTGTTTAGAAGACTTCAAACAGAGGTGCTACATAAATGCATATTTATTGCAGTGCTGACATTCTTGTGGCAGCTCTGAATGCAGAATCAAAAGCAGAGGGGGCAGAATATAAGTCAGAATAAGAAACTGTCAGCCTTTAGCCTGTATCTTAAACTGTTTTGAAATGATGCAGACATTCAGAGAATCTAGTTTGCCACTATTGTATGTGCTATAGTAATTACACCAATCTGGAATATAAATTTTCCTCCTCTCTTTGGAGAGAAGGCAAAGCTCATAGGGATATACACAAATGGAGTTCTAATCCTACAAACTATAATGCATGTACCTAGTGTTAGACAGCATAGTTGTCCCACTGATTTCAATAGCTCTAGTCAAATGCATGTGTGGAAATGTTTGCATGACTAGAAGTTAATACTAATAAATGAACAGTTCATACAAGATCCCTGTATAAACAATCTATTTCTGCATGCAAGTGATGATTTTATGGCTGTTCTGTAATTCTGTGTGGTGGCTTTGTGAAGAAGTCTTATATTTTCTAAAGCACTAAAATGTTTCTGATAGTGTTTTTCATTGCTAGCTCTTTGGGGACTAATTAAAAGAAATATCTGTTAAATTTATTCATTGCTTGGTTCCTTGATAGCAAGAAGCACCTGGTGTAAACATTAAAAAGAAAAGCAGGCAGCAGCCAACCCTCATCAAATATTAGATGCATTAGGACATTTTATTTATAAATACAAAATTTGTTTTAATGACTTCAAAAGGAGGAAATGCCAGCAAGAGCATAATATGAGCAAGCTCAGTAAAGCTGTCACGAAGATGCCTAAATCCACAGAAATCTAGAAATTGTACTGACTCCTCCTTTCTCCTCTCAAATAGTAACTGGCAATTTCAGCTGCAATTGACAAAAATGTATGCAAAGAACTTCAGGACTAACCAAAACAAGCAGCAGATGACATGGAGCATTCATAAGCATGTCTGCACAGAAACCACCATCAGTGGTTGATCAGAAAACAATTCATTTATCCTGACTTGATTGATTGAGTGAAACAAATCCTGAATTTTAATCCCTATGATTTAATGCAAAATGTTTAAGGATGAGAAATCCATCCTCCTTTTGGGACAACAGTTAAGCAGGCACTTAACATTAAGCATATGCTTTACATTCACTTGACTTCACTTTCAAAAAATTCTCAGCAGTGTTTCACTCTGTTCCCACTACAGGCTTCAATAAATCAGTAATGCTGAGTGACTCAATACTTCATAACCTAAGAATGAATTCAGCACTGTCCCAAATAAGGATGCAATAAATTCATGATCAACAGACTAACAGTACAAGTGAAGAATGGCAATAATTGTCCTGAGAAGCTTCTCTCTTCATGAGGTAAAAATATATCCTAACAGTAGATTTCATCTTACAGCAGTGTATTGTAACAAGGCATATTCATTCACACTAATTTGAGAAAGATATTTCACATGAGCAAACTCGATGTTAGTAAGATCATTGTCCAATTTTAGTGGGGTGAATCACAGCATCATTTCTCATTTAGGGAGCTGAAGTTTTGAGACAGGTGTAATACAAACAACTGGGTCCAAAGAGGTAGAAAGATCTCTCACTCGCTACTACTTAGAAACAGGAAAAGTGATAAGCAAAAATGAAGTTTGACTCAAAATGTCTAAAGTACAAAGACCTTAACAAAACAAGAATGAGGACTTCATCCTAAGCTAACCTACTATGTGAAAATCTGAGGCAAGACACAGTCTTTGTACAAGTCTACAGAGGACTTTCTTACTTCATTTGACCTATTCTAAGAGACACTTGGGCACAACTGTCCACAAACATGGAGCATTTGCTCTGAACCCTGGTTGAGATGAAAAACCTTTCAGTAGTTGTTCTGCACACCAGTAGCAGAGAACAGTATCTAAATAAGCAAAGTGAGGAAGGTAGGTAGAAGTTGTCCCACCCATTTTGAAGCCTCCTGCGTTTTCCCATTATAGTCTGGTCACGTGAGCAGCTGATGCAACTACAGAGCCATAGCAGATGAGAGAAATCAGATCTGATGTAAGTTTTCTCCAGAGAAACAACATTTATTTGCTCTGTCAGGAAGAAGTTTTCACACTGTGCTAAAAGAAACCACAGGCTCACTCATGGAAGTCTTGGGCTACCTATGACCCATAATATTATAAGGCCTGTTTTAGCTCATGGCGTTATTGTTGAAGAAGGAATGAGCACATATGGAGGTGCTGTTAGCAGCTAGCACACTTTAGCTGTTTTGGCTGTAAACCTCGTCTGTGCATAACCTATACTGACCCATGTGGTAACCAAGCTGATGTCTTTGGCATGTAAAGGAGGAACATTCTTCAAATAGAGAGAAGGGCTGACTCTCCACTAGCAGTAGGGCTATAAATGAACCGAGCTTTTGTAAACTAAGGAATGCAGTTTTGTGGCCTCCTAGAATACCCTAGGTGTGATCTTTTCAAGGGGTCATTTCCCAGTTTTAAAGATGCAGAGTTTCATTGACTTCTTTAATCACATCAGAAGTGCCTTAGAGCTGGAAAGTTCTCCTCATGTCTTTGCAAATGAAATAAACGTACATCAGTTTTCCATCCTACTCTAATCTTTGTAAGATGTCACCCCTGCCAGTACTGCACTCTCTGGCTCTGGAGAGGGTTACCAGTTCAATCCCAACTCTAAGGGAAATGAGCCACCTGAATCACCATCACACTTCCTGCAGGCTAACACCTGTGTTTTCCTTGGAGATCAACCCATCCAAGAAACAACTAGGTCTGACCCTGTTTAACTCAGGAGATTCAAGCAACAGATCTCCAAAATTAAAATGAAGCATAGCATAAAGCCTCAGAGGAGTCTGAGAATAAGAAACTGCAGCCAGGAAACACAGTTCCAGCTCAGAACTGATGCCTGGAAGACACAAGTATAGTGTGGTGTAGCATGAATTTGCCATTCCAGGTCTTAAGTAATTTCAATGACAGGACCTTGCTAAGTTTAGGATGAGAACAGGTCCAGACGAGGGGGAGCAGCAGAGATTGTAACTTAAAAGAACTACCAGCCTATATGTGAGAGGCTTCTGCTTCCACCAAGCCAGGTGACATTTAACCACAAAAATATTTAACCTGCTTTTTACAAGGACATGGATCATAGCCCATGATAAAATACAGGGACGTGGGAGAGCCAGGATGCATCTTTTTCAATGCAATTCCATATATAGGGAAAAAAAAAGGCAATAAAAAGAAGTCCTGACATAAGGAAAACATCCCAAAGAAATCCTGCCTCTTAATCTCAGTCACAATCTCTCGTCATCATCTTCCCTGCTTTTGAATACTCTGCTGCATTTAAGTTTATTATACTCATTCACTTTATCAACTTCACCTGTCTCAAAAGTCAATAAAGGCAGAGGCCATGGTTTTAAAACACAGACAAATGAATTGAGGCACCAAACTTCTCAAGTTCTCCTGAGGTGCCAACTACTCACAACTGTCAGTAACTTCAAAGGAATCTATGGATGATCAGTGCGCTTCAAAATCACTTAAGTGTTTGTAGAGGAACATAACTCAAAAACACAGTGGATACTTTCGAAAGCTTCTGACTGAAGAGTTGGAAATGTTTTAGGCATTTGGGAATTCAAGAACTACTCATTTAACAAGAAAATAAAATATCTTCTGAAACACATATTTATTGTGAATGGTATATAGATACCTCTTCTGGTAATACACTTGTCCAGAAGCTTTAGGCCTGCCTCAGAGAGGGAGGCAACATTGTGTATTTAATGTACCTAAACTCTAGTCCAAAACTGGTCACACTCATCTACACAAGCTCCACCAACACGTTGATGGAAAAGAAACTTCTATGTTTATTACCTGAGGAAAACTCAGTTCAAGAATTACTTTAATGTCAGTCTAATTGGTTTTGAACAACCTGAAGAACATACGTGGCAGCATTTCCCTGACAAACTACTGGGTTGAAATTCTGTTAACATTTATCTAATCTACTAATCTTTAATATTTGGATTGCTGCTGGTAGCAAGTAGTCAAACCAGCCTGATGCTTCTACAACATAAGTGGCCAAAGTACCTCCTTAGTTTGGGCCATTTGGATCGTTTAGCAGCTACTAAAAGCAATGGAGAGGCTGTGATGCTAAAAGTTTGGTTTGCAGGTATCCTACATACACATTATGAATTTAGTCAGTCTTTGACAGAACAGCTTGATCTTGTCTCTGGAACAGAGGCTTCTAGGTCACTGCTTTTCAAGCTCCCAAGTATTACTTTACCACCACCATTGCACACTGAGCTGAAACGGTTAACTCTGAGCATAAAGGGGCTAATATCTTTAAAACATATGGATGTCAAGCCTTGCTCATCCTTGGCAAGACACAGTTTTAATAGAAAGGTACACACTATTTTCTCTTTCAGAGTCTCTAAAGAGGCAGAAGGTTCTCTTCCTCCTGAAACATTTTCACGATGGCCTAGCTCCTGTGATTCCAATGAAGCTATCCACATACTGTCTCTAGAAGGAAAAAAGATTCACTAGGAATCTAGGAAAGAGTAATGTGTATTAAATCTGCAGCATTAGTCTGCTGCACGATGATCAGAAGATTGACTTCTTTCATGAGTCTTTGAGCAGACTGAGTCTGGAAAGAGTGACAGCAGACAGTGCTGGCATACTGGAGAGGGTGTAGCATATCAGACTATAATACAGGTTTGAATCTTAGATACTGTGATACACCTAGAGAGAAACTATGCCAGCAATTGCAATTGATTTTTCAAAGTAAACTTCTGCTTGCTGTGCCAGTGTTAAGCTACAGATTACTTTTTTACAATCTCTTTTCTTTGATTGAGTTCAAGCTCTTTCTTTGGAATAGTACCTCAGTTTTCCTTCCTTAATTTAGATAAGGTTTGAATCACGTATTTAACTGCATTCGTTTCTCTTTGGTTTTCTTTTGCACACAGAACCCACTGGGTTTCTGTTCTATAATACCATACATCACTCCTAATATGATCCCAGCAACCTACTTGGTTACATCCAAAAAAGTTTTTTCTCAGTTTGCCTCCTGGCCTGAAGTGCTGCTTAGATCTTTCTCACTGCAAGAAGCCTTTCCCTCTTCTGCTATTCATCATAGCAATTTCACATGCTCTCCTCAGCTGTTCTCTCCATGGGCTGGTGAAGCTGGTATGGTTATTATCCTCTTTATCCTGTACAAAGTAGGAAAAAAAAATAAAGATAGCACTGGAGACCACCCATATAGCAAGAAAAAAATGAGAAAAAACAGTTGTTTTCAAGCCTAGGGCAGTTATAAGCATACACGGTTTGGATTAGCCAGTCCTTCCCATTTGACTTCTGTTCCTCAGTAAATATTTGTAACTTTGCTGATAAAGCAGTGCAGGATTTCTTGCCTGGGTTTCCTTGTGGGCAGTAAGCTATGGGACTGGAATTTGGGATCTCATTCTGTAACAAGCTTTCTTGAATAGTCATTTGTTACATTCTCTATCTTGCTCAGGAATCAAATGGCAGAACGGAGTCTCTCAGTTATAGAATGGTACTGTTGGAAGGGACCTTTAAAGATCATCTAGTCAAGCCCCCTACAGAAGGAGGTCAATGTAGATCAGGTCGCATAGGAACATGTCCAGATGGGTCTTGAAGACTTCCAAGGAAAGAGCCTCCACATTCTCCCTGGGCAGACCTCCCTCACCCTCACAGTAAACAGTTTTTTCTCATACTTAAATGGAACTTTCTGTGTTCCAGCTTCATCCCATCACCCCTTGTCCTGTTGCTAGCTACCATAGAAAAAAGGGATGTCCCAACCTCGTGACACCCACCATTTAGATATTTGTAAATGTTAATAATATCTCCCCTCATTCTCCTCTTTTCTAGACTAAACAGCCTCAGTTTCCGCAGCCTTTCCTCATATGAAAGATGTTCCAGTCCCTTGATCATCTTTGTGGTCCTGCACCAAGGTCCAATACTTTGGCTATATTATTGATTGCTTCTGAGTCCCATGGCAATAGGTGATAAGGGCTTAAATGTATTAAAACAATTGTTTATTGTGACCCATATGCAGGCAATTAATGTATAGCAAATGACAACATTGCGATGTGTTTTCAAATATTACATGATCTCTTTTTAATGCACACTATCTTTGCTTCAGTCTTGTTTTACTCATGAGCAAAATACATTACTTGTTTGTGCCTGCCCTGCCTATGCATACTAAAAGCTTCTGAGGACAGTCATTGCATACTGGGCTAGTTAAGAGTATGACCATGTAAACAAGCACAAGCAATAATAAACTGAAGGAGGGTATAGTGTAAATATGTGCAAGTGGCCAGTCTGGGGCTCTGAAGTACATGGAGTTGATATACAGCTGAAGACAGTCCTCATGCCAGAATAAATTTTGTGACCAGCGATCTGACAACTCTGGTGCAGGGCTGTTGACTGATGTGAACTCCAGCTGGGTGAAAATGCTTACTCTGAGGTCAGCACCACTGCCTTGCCTCTGATCCAGCTTTCCATTTACCTCAATACATTTTGTAATGGGTCACCCAGAGAACTGTCACCGTCTCCTGTCACCTGTAAATCACTATCCATATACCTTCAGTGCACATTATTTTCATCCTACGACTAAGCTACAGGATGATTGGATTCTTGGCTCAGAGTTCAAGACTGTTGGCCAGTTCACTACTTTGCAATCACTAGTTTCTTTCCAACAAAAAAAATTAAATTCTTTAAGAAGAAAGGGACATAGGAAAATAAGGATTATATCAAACTTCAGTTTTACAGCTTTTTCCCTTTCTGGACTAATAAAAACCATAACACATCCCTTTTACCCACAGATCTCAAAGTACTTTATAAAGGCAACAAGTGTCACTGACACCACTTTACAGCTAGGGAAACTGAAGCACAAAGGGGAAAGCTATATGTCTGAGAACCCTTCAATAGGCCAACAGCAGGGGTAGGAATACAAACAGTAATCAAGGAAAATTGCCCCATGTACATGGTGCTTATAGTGACCACATTTGTAATGCAAATAAAACCTTTATAATTCTTTTTTTTTTTTTTGATAGGGACAACCCATGCAAGAGCTATTTAGACCTCTCTGACCCCCCTCTCTCTTCTTCCCTTCCCTTCTCAGCATAACACATTTCCAGTTAGTCTTCATCTGGACTTAAAGCTTATATTACTAATTATTTATATTACTAATGTTTCTTTTTTTCCAGGCCTCTTATGGTATTTGCTCTGGTATTTAAGAGATAAAATTTAAGTTTTGTGCAAAGCAGGAAGATGAGGCACGTGAGAGGGTCAATGTGTTCAACAGGCAGTTGAGACAACATCTTCTATATAAAGACTATTTCAAAATTGCACTCAGTGCAAGTTGCAGTTGAATGCACTATTTAAATGCAGCCTTCACTTTTTTGCAATTTCCTGCCTAGAAGAGCAGCTCTCTAACTGTTTTGAAATAAAAAGGCATAAACTTTGCAAGGATGCAAACAGTCAATCAACCTCATCTGTGCTCAGCACTGGTGCTAGTCAGGAATTTTCCAACACTTCTTTTGGATTGAAGTTGGAGTTTTTTTGGAGAGAGAAATGGGATGACACACAAAATGCTCATCTTAGAGATTATTAAACATTTTGTGATAAATAGTTTCAACAAAATGCTTGCTGGGAAGAATCTTCCAGCCGAGTTTGACAACAATGGACAAAATCTGATTGGGAAAAGACCTCAGCATAGCCAGCAGCACAGTGGTCAGCACATTCTCTGGTGATGTGGATTTATAACACATGATAAAGGAAAGACTGATTTGGCTCAAAATAAAGTAGAGCAATCATTTGACATAGCCTTCCCACAGCAATCGAAAATACTCCAAACTCTGGGTCATTGTCTCTCCTCTGTCCCTAGGAATGGGATTTTTATGAAGTCAGAACCAAGCCAACAGGAGCAACAGTGCTTAACAGATTGATCCTAGTCAAGGAAGTGCTGTAGACCATAAATATGAACTCTGGTCTCCTACATGTAATAGGAATATCCTCAGAACCAGGCTTTGCATACTGTGAACTGAACCTCAATTTTGCTCACTCTCTCTCTTCAACAAGCAGTCTTATTTTTATTTTGCTGAGACAGAAAGTCTGAAACTCTTCCTAAAACAGATATTTTGCTTTCTAGTCAGCTTTACTCAGCATTTTGTAGAACAAGAGAAGCGGTGACATGTTTTCTCAGAGGGACAGAGACGTACCTATGATGTAGAGAAGGATTGTGAAGTAGAGACTTTTATATCTCTCTCTTCAGCTGAGGCCAATAATCAGAACCCTCTTTCTGACACTGCTCAGGCACATAGAAAGAATGACACTCTTTCTTCAAAGAATTGTTTTTTGAACCTGCCCAAAAAATTCCACTTGGAAAAAGGCTCTTTTCCAAACTAAGGCTTTACTCAAAGCTAATTCTTCTTTTAAATTCGACTCTGCATTTATGCATAAGTAACTGGTAGCTGGATGACAATCTAAAGGCACATTAGCTGAAAGGTGCTGAAGAATAATAATATTATTCTATCATTACTACAAGAAGAAAAGGAAACTGTACATCACATGAAAAGTTGACCAGCTGCTAGTATCACATAACGGATGAGTACACTGCTGATTCAATAAATGCTAAGAATACAGAAATTTATCTACAAAGTCAGATACTCTTGTGTCCACATTAAGAATTTACTAAAATGTATGGCACAAATACACTGCATATTTCTTGGTTATTTCTCTTTGCATGCTGGTTTATTTCTTTTTTTTTTTTCCCCTCCCAGCGTCGTGTTTTAAAGACACTGAAGTGGGGGGGTAGGGGAAATAACTCTTCTAGCAAGCAACTAACCAACATAACAAGGGGGAAAAAGTCATTTCCAGACTAGACAAGAGCTAAGCTATGTACAGCACCTACTGCATCTGAGTAAGATTTAAAACTTGAATACAGAATGCAGGCACATCCAGTCTACCTTCAGAAACAGAACTGCTGCAGCTGAAGGGGAAACTGAAACACTAATGATCGGTTAAGTACTCAATTGTTTCTGTCAGTAAGTTTACAACATACCACAGGGAAGACACACAAAAAAAACTCCTTAGACAAATTCCAAGTGCATTGACAAAGGAAGAAAACAAATCTTATAAAATAAGTCAACATTTGTTGAATAAAACAAAACATGATGCAGAGACTACAGCTCAATTCAAAGTGAAGATAGGCAATTTTACAGATAACTGGAAGAAGTATTGAGAGAGAGGAAACTCATGTTTCAGGCAGACATCTGGTGATTACAAATTGGAGTTGGATATTTACTGAGATAAGATTACCTAACCCTGGACTACGTATAATTGCTTGCCTCTTGCCAGTTCTGGTTGCCGAGGGTATAAAATACTGAACTATTTTATCTTCATTTGGAAAACAGAGACATGAGGAAAAAGGCAATCTCGTCTGTTAGCTCAGGTGGGCACATACAGGTATCTTTACACAGACATGGATAAGTGTTTGGCAAGCACTGAGTGTAGATGGAAGCTGTGGGATGTCAAAGCTGGAAGCAGGAGTCTGATAGCTCTTTAATAAGTAAAACTTCTATACAATAGATATACTCAAGATATAAATAAAAATAAGAACGTATAGTAATGTATCCATGCTCTCTAAACTCTGTTTATAGTTTCTCTGCACGATAAGCACAATTTCCAAGGGTTCCTCTCCCATTTAAATAACAAAATAGACAGCTTGATTTTCCAGAGATTATGCAAAAGCCTATCACAGCTCTATATCCTGGACTCTATCAGCACAGCCAACTGTATTTCATTTGTAGCAGCAGAGTTACATCAATTTGCACTAGGCAGGGAGCTTCTGTTTCCAAACAGACCATGAGGAGAGCTAGGACCTGCAAATCAGGCCAGAATATCCTTGGCTCTGTTTCAGGATGCAAATGCTACTTTTTCTCTTAGAAATATTAAAATTGAATGATCTGGTAAGGAGGCCTTTTCTACCTACTTTGGTTATGAGTCTTTTGAGAGACTATGTTGACTATCAAGTAGCTTTTAGTGCTTATCAGTGACCACAAGATCAATTTACACTCTTAGAAAATAAATGTAATTCTTGCTTACAAGAAAAAGCAAATGTGCAATCCAAGAGGAAAATAAGAGAGAATGAGATTAATAAATTACAATTGTTAGCAAGCACTAACATGTATTGAAAATGGTAAATTCTCTGGAGTATAGCTGAGCTTCTTTTATTCAGGTCAATGACTCCTTTTCCGATTCCTTTCTCTAAAAAAGAACATTTTTCAATGATTTATGTATCATAATCTCCACATCAGCATATCTTATTTTTTCACTATTTGTTTGTTAAACATGCAGCAAAAATCTCACACTGAAGCCCTTAGCCTTGAAAATACAACTGGGATAAAGGCATAAAAATATACATATAAAATAGAAATATTTATTACTAAAGCAGATGTCTGTGATTTGATGTGTAGGTAAGGAAAGGAAAAACACCATTTCATATTGCTGAGTTAAGGCTTTAATGGTGTGAGTCTCAGACAGATACATGAGAGCTGTTTATTAAGCAAAACAAAAAGGAAAATCATCCATTCACAGGCCACCAGAGAAGGAAAATGCAGCAAGCATTACAAAGGCAGCTTTTCATTGGTCTGTGCATGGCCTGGCTCTTCACAACCTGTAGAAGTCAGAAATGGACCAAAAAAGAAATATATATAATAATTAAAATGATTAAGAGAACTTGAGTCAGTTCAAACAGGTTTGCAAATTTTTGAATTCAAGGTGGGTTTTTCAGGACTGCACTTCACCACAGAAGACTTTCAGTTATCTCTGCTCCTATCTGGTTGCCTACATAAAATCTTGATACTTCCAAGTGATCTTCCACCACTGCACCCCAAGTGCCTGTTCTAAGTTCAGGAACTGTCATGCTGATTTCTTGGGAGAGGAAAAAAAAAATAAATCAGGTGCCTTTTTCTTTGAAGCCTCATTCATTGCAAAGTCTTGTCATTCAAAGAGTAGGACAGAGCCCTGTGACAAAAAGAATATGATTTCCAACAGTAAATCTGAAGACTGAAATATTATCTGAGGTAAAGACGGAGCATGACGTTTCTTTGCCTTAAATCACAACAGTTCTCAACAAGAACACCTCTTACCAGGCAAGAAAAGTCAGAGTGAGTCTCAGATGATTCCCAGTATGCATGTCACATTGAATTATCCTACCAGTAAACCCATATCTGTATTAATTCTCATTTCCACCCTAAAGTATTGAGAAATGCAGAAGCTATATATGGGAATTCTACACCAGACAAGATTGTGCCACATATGAAGAGTGACAATATTTTGGAGGTTATAATTCATTATACAAAATATTCCGATAATTTTGATTATTTGATTGACAAGTGAAAATCCTAACAGATTTAAATTGCAGTATGAATTCTCTTTTTTACCAGTTCACATGATTCTATGATACTGTATCTATTCGCTACTGATGTAGAGGACTTCACTGACTTTTCTGTCAACAACATAAAATCCATTTTCAAAATCCTGGGAGGGGGAACGGATGGATCCCACACACAGGGGAGAAGAAGATGGGTTAAATCAATAGATTACCAGCATCTTTCAGCTACCAGGTCTGTCCCACTTTGACAATCTCTGGTGAAGGCAACCAAGCCTTCTTACTAGAGCTGTATTCTCAAAATTGACTGGGTACTTAGTAGGCACTGACATCCATAAATATTTCACAAGGAAGAGAATGCATTTCCCAAGCATTGACTAGCTACATATATTATTTATATCAAACCATAACTTAAGTTGAAAAACAATAAATGCTTCAACAACAGACCTATTCACAACCTACTCTGTTACTAAGTAAAAATGGGCTCTGGCTATTCCTCAAGATCTCATAACTATGCAGAAATTCAATGAGATCTGCATATAACATGGCCTACAGAGGTGGAATGTGACATTGTAGTGACATCATCAATACCAGTTAACTTGAAATTACGTATGCAAGAGATAAGACACTAAAATTAATTTACATTTTATATTTGTATTATACTTCAAACTCCTGTTTGAAATCAAGGTCTCTCACTCTAAATACTAAAGAGACAAAAATGCACCACAGGAAGGAGTGTTACCTCCCATTTCATAAACAAAGGGCTAGAACTCAAGGACTAGGCATTCTACTGGATTGCTCATTAATAGCCTTTTACAGAGAAAAAAAGTTGCTACCAGAAAGACGAAGGACACAAAAATCAGAGACTGTATATTCCTAAAAAGCTGAATTCTGAATTGAGACTTTCCACTTCCTAAATAACTTAGCTTCAAAACTCCTCTTTCTTGGTAAATGATCATTAAATAGATTTTTAACAACTTCCTTGTCACTCAGCCTGTTCAACGCCATAGAGGAGAGGTCCCAGAGGAGGTGTAACAGACTAAAGCTCTTATGCCTGAAACCCTCATAACATTAATGGAAGTTAATTTTGCTGGTGAAAAAGGGTTAAGTGAGTTTTGCTAGCTTATAACCACAGCTAGGGAAAAGGGAAAAGCTTTTGGAGGGGAAAAGTGGATCTGAGATGTAGGCTGTACCACCACCATTTATGTTTATCACTCAGCTGGCAGCTAATGGCCCATGTATAAACTCAGGATGAAAGCGGCTAAAATAAATTGCGTTCTTTAAAAGAACCATCTCTTCTTTCAGTGGCACAGAAAAAACAACCAAAATGCACCCTGGAAAGCTATTTTGAGTTTGTTCTTTTGGCAAGACACAGAAAGTGCCAAGATAATGTCAGTCAATTCAGTATTGTGAAAGGGGGGAAAAAAAAGGTAGTAAAAACAGTGGAAGCTCTGGAGACAAGACTCACCTCAGAGCAGACAGCAAGAAGGATATTTATGCACTATTCATACCACTCCAAGTGCAAATTTTGCTTTGCATCAATTATAATGCACATTTCAAAGATCTTTCTGCAGCTCTGGTATAATACTAATAACGTAGCAACAATAAAAAGCTGAAGAACCAGAGCTACTGCAGCTGCTTTGGGCAAGATCAATGGCGTATTTTTCTCCCCTTGACACTTTAGGGCATCACACACTTCCTGACAAGCAAACACCCAGAGCACACAGAGTTGTGACATGACAGAGGCTGTGTTACTAAAGGAGCATTTCTCAAGTGTCTCCTTATTTCTTCCTGGCTCTTCCTTCACCTCTTTCACTGTGTTGAGTTGAAGTGAGATGGCTTGGGTACTACTTGACTGTACAGTGATGTGATGGGGGCCAGGCCGTCAGGAAAGAAATGCATTAGTGGGAAGTTGTGAGGCAAACCTGACTGCTGTTCTGCCTCCCTTGTCATCACTGCTTACTTTGTGAAGAGACAAAGAAGAAAGGTGTCTCTGAAGTCGCTCTGGAGCTGCCACTAACTGCAGACCACGGGAGGAGGTAGGCCTGACCCAGCCCTGCTACCCTGCATTCTCATTCACTGACAGAGAAGAGCACAGATTCACATCCCACCCTAAACATGTAGCTCTCAGTAGTGAAGCCCACTCACTCATTACAGTATTACTGGTTTATATGGCAGGTGTGAACTAATTCAGTTTGTTTGGATCCAAGAGCTCTCAGCAATAGACAGGAAGATAAATAACCTTGGGAAAGAGGTTGTTGACAAGCAGGGACTTGTGGAAATTGATTGGATCAGTAACCTTCATACTCAGCTCCCCCCACTCCTTCAGCTGCCACCACCACACTTTCAGTGTCTCCACCATCAGAGCCCTCACTGCTCTATGCATTTCATTTCCCATCAAAAAGGCATTTCAAATAAGTTCTGCTTCATCTGAAACAGCCAATAGTCCCTGATACCTGACCTTTCAAAGGCTTCTGCCAAAGGGGATTTCTGGTAGCATCTAACATGAAGATGTGCCCAGCCCTGTGTTTCCACCTTACCACTAAAGCCAGACTCGACAGACTTCATTACAGTTGTTTCTTGGCCCCAGTGCCACTGTGTCACAGCAAACTGATCCCACCTGTTGAAAATACACCTGATCAGCAGGAGGCAGCAAGCAACCTAATTCCTGTGAAGGATGTTTAAGCCATGCCATCACAGACATGACCTTCAAAGATTGCAACATATCCCCAGTTTTTTTTTATCAATATCGAGCGCCACACACCTCTAGAGGGATATTTTCTCTGACTTCTGCAGCAATAATGTTTCAATGACTATCTTACAGAATTGAGCTAGACCACTGAGAAGTTCACATGAATGTCCTGTGTGCATTATGCCTGTATTCATACACAACTACTGGTAGGCCACAAGGGATCCAGATACTTTGTGCTCATCCTCAGCACAGAAGAGCTCATTTCACACTAAGTACAAAGACAGTGGGACTGCATCCAACCAAACTCCAGTCTATACCAATCTTAAGCAGGTATAATGTATACAGACTGCTTATGAAGGCCTGGAAAAGGAAACCTTGACACAGCAGTGTGAAATCACACACAGCTCCGCCAGTCTAAGAGCTCACACTATAAAACCTTCATTGCTCCAATCTGTGACACAAAATGACAAATGACTCCAGTCAAAAGCTTCCAGTCAGGACCTAAATCTTCTACCACCCCCTTTCTGTGTGAATTCATTTTAGGTGTACTGTGAGATAAATTGAATTCTGCATTCTTTCAACTGCAAAAATAGATTGTTCCAGTTATTAAAATAAATATACGGGGAAAAAAATAAAAAGATAAAAAAGAAAGGAAACACAAGTAGAGTCTGAAGGCAGACTCACGCCAAAGAATCATGGTACTAAGACATTTGTGCTATATAACAAGAAAAAAAGAAAAGAAAACCTCCCACACCTTCTCAGAGAGAGTCTTTGTAAAGGCAATTTAAGGTTAAAATAAAAGCAGATGTCATAACTTAGCCTGTACCGCACCAGCTAACTGACTGCAGTTGGAGCAGTAACCAGCCAAAAAAAATTAATCTTCTGGTTATATCTCCAGCAGTTCCAGTGCATTCTCTGATTATACAGTATGAGCATTCTATACTTGAATTATAGATTTTCCCCACCATTGTTATCTTCAAACAGCCTTCCTGTTCTCTCTCTACATAATTTTTCCCTAATCAATGAGGAGACTGAGGGGGGATCTTATTAACATTTACAAATATCTAAATGGTGGGTGTCAAGAGGTTGGGGCAGCACTTTTTTCTTTTGTATCTAGCAACAGGGCAAGGAGTGATGGGATGAAGCTGAAATACAGGATAAGGGAGCCCTGGCCCAGGCTGCCCAGAGAGGGTGTGGAGGCTCCTTCCTTGGAAGTCTTCAAGACCCACTTGGAGACATTCCTGTGTGACCTGATCTAGGTGAACCTGCTTCTGCAGGGGAATTGGACTGGGTGATCTCTAAAGGTCCCTACCAACCCTACCATTCTACGATTTTAAGTTCAGTTCTACACAGAACACACTACAAAATCTTAATTGTCCAGGAGACAGTGGTTAGACTTCTTCGGATCCAGGCTACAACATCCTCCTGACAGCCGTCTTGGTCCCTCAGTCACCATTTACCTCCTTTCTTGTTGCATTACTACTTAGCACTTCATGCCAGCTAACATATCTAGCAATACCTCAGCAAGCAGAATGCTATGCTCCTCAGGCAGTAAAAAAGGCAAAAATTACAAGATACCAAAACTGCAGAGATTAAAATGAAAGAGACTGACACCTACATGTTTGTATATCTGGGACCCTGAGACTATGAAGCAGCAATTACCACTTAAGAGCCTTAAGTCTTCCAATGTCTGAGTCTCCCACTAAACTAGGACCTCTCAGCTCAGTCATTGTGATCTGTTTAGCGGAATATTTAATTTTCTGACAATTGCAGATCAAGCTCAACTGGAATTATTTACTAGACATGGAGAAGCAAGAGAGATGAAGATATTTTAAAACAAAGCAGATGAATATTTTTTGTCTAAGTGAAAAAAACAATGAAGATCTTGTTTCAGCTCAAATAAAATCTTTCATTTTACTTTAAACAAAGTTTTTACTAATTTTTCCAGCAAGCAAAAAACTTGTTATCAATTATTTCCACAGTGCTGCTTAGACTTGGGCTCTGAATAGATTTCAGTATAGAAGAAAAACAATCAAGTGCTGTGTTGCTAATTCTGACCAATTAATTCTTAGTTCTGCAATAGTGGACTTTTTTCTTAAAGTCATAGCTTCTCAAATCATGTGATTATATGAACATCTTGGCTTTTTTTTTTTTCCCACAGAAAGTGGAAGTCAGATAATCTGGGTTGCAAAGAAAAACTCCAATGATGGAGCACTAATGTCTCAAACGAGGAAAACATGTCTTTTCCATCATACTGATTTTAAAGTCAAACTCATAATATGGGATGGATATTATTTGTGATTTTTGGACTCTTAGTGTGGAGAATATTGCAAACAACTTTCCTGGAGCCATTGGGAAAGACACCTCAGGATACTTCCATCCCTAGGGCTTTTAACCCTTCTCTATTATTAGCCCTCTGCCCCATTTGTTCTGGGGAAGAAAACCTTCAGCCAGCCAAGTCTAAACCCATGCAAACAGTAAGAGTTAATTTGTTGCAATGTATCTGAGTGTAGTAACTGATTACATTTTTCCCCAAAGGAAACTTCAGTTAATTTGGTTAGTGACTCACATGCCAGGCTGCCAATTACAACACAGATGATTACACACATAAATTCACCTCGGAGTGGCTCAACGATCACAGGGAGAGGGGAAAAAAAAAAAAAAAGTAGAAGGAAAAAAAGACACCCACCCCCCCCCTTTACATTCCTGGAATGGGGGGGTGGGTAAGCAGCCCACTCTGCATGGTGCTGGGTGCCCACAAAGGCTGTTGGAGAGTAAGTGACAAAATCTACGAGACTGGGACATAACACCTCTGCAATGGCAGTGTCCTCTAGCTTTCCATTTGGGATTTTCATTGCAGAAATGTGTTGCACGCTCTCTAAAAGATTGTTTGCCAGTATCATTAGAGAAATCCATATACAAAGAGAGCAGGAAGGAGGTTAAATGAGCAGTGCTTGGCAGTACATCAGTAAATCATTTAAAGATAACCTGTGCATACCAATACAAAAAAAAAAAATCCAATTAAAGTAACTTATTACAAACCTAGTCCCATTTCTGAAGTGCTTTATATTCCTAGGGAGGAGTAGGAGAGGGAGAGGAAAGAAACAGGACAAAGAGTCAGAGTCTGATACAGTAACATGAGGAAAGCCTCAGCTAGGCAGAAAAATTCCTCCACGCCTCATCAATTGGCCAATGAAACCAATACCAAGGGGAGTTGGCCAGGCTCCTGAATACATGTATTTGAGAAAATTAGACTTTGCACTTAAAAGCAATAGGAAGTTCTGACATTTGGTGGAAAGTGTAGGAGGAAGAAGGTGTTCTTTTATCTTAAATGAAAGATACTTCACTGGCCTAAAATGTATTTCTAGCTACACATTCCTCTGGTTAAACAGCTGCATACATTTCCTTCATTCAGGGTCAACAGGCTAGCTATAGTATAATTCATGCAGTTCTTTGCTGGAGAGTTCAAAATCCTTTACAAACAATAATTAAGCTTTGTGGCACCAGGGTACTATTATACTAGTTTTACAAGGGAATAAATAAAAGGATGTAGCGGCTAAGTGATTTGCCCAAGGTCATTAAGCAAGTCAGTGGCAGAAGCAAGTATTACACACAGATGCTTGGTCTCCCATCCTTACCTCTAACCAGTAGGCAACTTCCTTACATTGGCCTTTATTAAATAACCACTACAAAATGTATTAATTTTAATTTGGAAGTATCTAAATTGACTCTTTCCCAAAAGACAGCAATTGACTGTTAAATAAATACCAAATTATTATTGCAATTGTATTTGCTGAAGGGTGGATCATCAGTGTAATGTTCTGGGTTCAATAAAAAGGTTATTGACTGTCAAATAAACATGATGAGCAGAGCCTGGACTGATGTGGAACACATTCAATAGTCACTGGCTTTCATGGGAACTGCAGCTGCCCAGCACCTTTCAGAGCCCGAGTTCAAATATTTTTTGTCATATGTAGGGATAAAACTGGCACTGCCAAAACAGAGATAAACCTGTTATAAAGATAACCTTAGGTCAGATCCTGGCACCCTGAATTTCATTATAAGGGTAGTCAAGTCTCACTGATTTCTATAAAAACAACTAGATGTAAGAGACTGTTCTTAACAGAGGTAAAGGTAGTACAAATCAATCCTATAGTACGAATGGGCAAGATTATTGCAGTGCTAGTGCTAAATTAAGTGCAGATATGGGAAGGTAAAGATCTTGCTTCTGGTTTTATTATAACCCAGCAGAGAAAGCAGCTGTAAATACAGTTGAATGGTCAGATTATGCCTTTCAGAGAGATGGCCTGAACACAAACGAAGCTATTTTAAACTGCCAGTTCCTTTTATGTTTTTCCAAAGTGAGTTTATAAGAACAGTGTTTGTTCTCTGCCAGACAATCATGGATGCATCCAAAAAATCTTTATACCCTGCAGAATTGATTGTCATTTGCAGTTACACACCAAGGCAAGTTGTCTGCTATAAACTAAAGTCATTCATTTGTAGGCTGCTTCACTCTGCCAAAGCAGAGTGAAAGAACATTATTACAATAAACCCTCCATTCTGATGTAGTTTGTAAGTAGCACATTTCACTGGAACAAGTATTATTGCCATCTCAGAGCAAATATTGTTCTTTGCAAAAGCTAAGAGCCAAACAGTCAATGCATGTAGTAACTGCTACTTATGTTAAATAAACGTTTTCAAAGGTTTGGGGTTTTTTTAATTGGCTTTTCCAGCACCAAGTCCGGGCGAGACAGAGACGAGCAGTACCCAATTAAAGCACTAGGTGGCAAGCCTCTAACAAGAAGTAACTCCGGGGAGCAGAGCCTCAACCAAGGCTTTCAGCAATCACCTGACAATTTCGCTCTGTGGAAAAATGTTCTTGATTTAAACACCTAATGTTTCCCATTAAGTGCTAATGTCCTCCCTATATGCTGGCAAGCAGCAGCGGCTAAAGCATACAGGACAAGTTGTACTGCAGACATCACTTGGAGAGAACAATTTTTACCATTCTTATCTGCAGACCTTACCGAGATGTTCTTTTCCTGTTAAGATTTCCTTAATATAGTTACTTTTTTTTTTTTTTACCCTTCCCTCCCCTCACATTTAGTCTGTTCAAGATTTTGCTACTAGAAATGGCTGAAGGCTGGGATAGAAACTTTAGAAGATACAGGCTCTGCTTGATTCAGAGGGAGTCAGTTTAGGAAGTATTGTGATGTGGCTTCTCTACCAACGGTGAGCCAGGCAGCATAGCCATTCACACACATCTGCACTCACACAGGCCAATTAGAATGTTAATAATAATTAAGTGCCTTACTCCTAAGACGCTCTTACACAGGGGAATGCTGAAGTGCCAGTCAGCTCATTTCACTGCATGCAGCCAGACACCTCTCAGACCTCGTGGATTTGCTGAGGGAGCTGAACTGAGTGATTCCAGGTCCAGCCAATCTGATTTCAGATGATCTGCTCAGCAAACAAATTAGACTAGCCTACAGAAAGAAATGTGGATCAGAAAAAGAAGTCCAGCTGTGGCAGCTAAGCTGTACCTTTCACCTCAAACTGAGACACAGCAAATAAATACAGGGTGAAACCTATACATTTACAGTTTGCAAGGGTTTGTGGGAGCCTTTATCCACCTTTGGTTCACACGCTTCAAAGCAGCTCCATTTCAGATTTGAGATAATCCCCTAATTAAACACAAACTCAGCTTTAAGCTGCATGTCATCTGATTTCTACCCAAAAAATCAGAACTGGACACAGACTTGTTAGAGTTGTTCAGCTTGTTCAGCTGTAAGATTACATTTAACTGGACAGCAAGGGCTGGTCCAGAGGTCACTTTCCATCTGTTAGAACCACGTGAGTCACCCACCTTCCTCATCCTTCATGAATGCTGTAGTCTGGCTCATAGTTGACCACAGTGTGTTGCTTATTCACAGATCAATCCATTTCAGATGTTGGTTCGCAAGCAACTATGTCCTTTAATGGGCAATAGGGCAGAAGGCTAGCCAGATGGAATGGTGGGTTTGCTGCTAGAAAAGTTGTGGGTTCAAGGCTTATCCTTGTGGTAACAGCCAGAAGGAGGCTGAGAGGCTACAATTCTCTTGAGCAGAACCTTTTGAGTGACTTTAAAGAGTTTTTGAGTTTTGTCATCCTAGGCTTAAAAGAAAGGAACGTGGTATGTTTCTGATAGCAGAAAGGTTATGGCTATTTTTTACGTAAAGCTCTACCTTCAGAAAAAAAAAGGGGGGGAGGAGAAGAAAAGATAAAAAAATCAAATGGGGTAAGATGCAAAATGTACAGGGTATGAAAACAGACAATAGCATTTATTCAGAGCACACTCTAAATAAACTAGATAGAAAATAAGTTAAAGAAAGACTGAGTCATTCACGTTTCCAATAAATTAAAGGGAAAAAAAATCCCATAATTTTTCACTCTATTTCACATCAGAGAACAATCACAACAGACTACTCACTTTATGCGATGATGACTTTACCCCTGGCCCCAAGGGGTTTCTCTGCTTCTCTTGCACAGCACTGAAAATTATCACTTTGCCCCCTTTTTACATCTCTCTCCACATCCAGTTTTCCCTGTTTCAAACACACTTGGTTCACAGAGTTGCCTGCTGGAAGTTTCTTTTGACTTATCCTTTAATTTCTACCTGCTTCAAGATGAAAAAATACACAAACCCATGCATCTGATTAGACGTGTAAGACACATAACACTACACCTGAGTGTACATCTGAGTTTACCCAGATTCAGTTTTTCCAAAAGATCAGAAGTCTGAGCAAAACCAAGCCAGTCCAGCAACTCAAATCCAGCAGACAAAGAATAAATTAAGGTCCCTCTGGGTCCTGTTTCCAGCTTCTCCACAGATAATCAGAGAAGATGCTATTGGGTCAACTCACTGTTGTGGTAGAAGTCTTGCATACCCAGCTTTTATTTTATCTTTAGCCCTTGGGAAGTAAAAAAATAAATGAGGACTCTAAACTGAGGCCTCAACTTTCTGTTGAACTAGAGCCCTTTTAAGCCACTATACAAAGTTTCATTAAGACAGGTACTAACGACTTTTATTGCAGATCAGTTCAAATTCCTGCTCAAAGCAAACCTAAATTACAGCATTACGTAGAGCACAAGACCTTGATACAGAAGTGAGAGGATGTGGGGAAGCTTCTAGGTAAAAATCTTCCCAGAGCTTTTTGAAATATTTTATCCAAGCTTAGCAGTATATAAACAGAGTTCACTGTGGAGCAGAGCAGGTGCTCTGTTTCTCAATAAGATTTTCTATATTGCTTTGCTGGTATGCTCTGAGCTTCTAAAAGCATTAGAGAAGGTGGAATCAGAAGTGTATGGTGGAAACCAAAAGGGAAATGGCTGCATTTGAGTTTAGCACAAAAACCTAATTATCATTTCACAGAAGAACTGAAGGAGAATGGAGTAAACTCCTACACTGAGCTTACTGCCTGGAGATTCTGCCACAGTGAGGCAGAGAACCGAGAACAACCTGGAGACTTAATGTGGGTATTCACTCCCACAGGGATGCTGCTGACTGACTTAACTGGAACTATATTTGAAGCAGACTATTTTATATCTTGTGCCCACTTTGTACGAGATCAAATTCCATCCACTCCCTCATAAACAAGAACTTCTGTTTTTGCAAAAATGCAATGACATATTTTAATCAGAAAATAGCAGCTAAACACGCAAAAATAAGTTTGAGTAACTCTAAATGATTTGCACTGGCATTTCTCTGCACATACAAACTTTCAAATCATGGAAATAATGAAGCGTTCCCCATACTCATTTTCCTCTCAGTCATACAGTAACAAACAAATCTGGTTTTATTGTTATTGTAAGGCATCAGTGAAACTGTATGAGAATATCTGAAAGCAGAAGAAATATTTAAAAAGTCAAATAGCCTCAGCTTTGTTATTCACATTTGGCTAATAAGACTAATAACTTTTGGACACAATTGCTGTCTATAAATTACAGGAAAATGAGCTGGGCAATTAGCTGGAAACAAAATAAGCATCTTCATCTTCTGTAAAACACAGCAAATTGTTTTATAAATAAACCTTTGATCAAATAATCATTTGATCTTGAGGGTTGTGTAACCAAAGTTTTCAATCACTTCTCCTTAGCAGCCCAGAGTTTCAGAATTACGGAAGCTATCTCATTTTGTCAACCTTCAATGCACGGAAATGTTGAGGCATGTCCCCACAAGATTATTATCTGTCTGACTTGCAGTTGAAAGCTATTAGATGTTACTTTTTACGTTAGCTGAGAATTGCCCAGTTGCAGTTTTTATGTTTGTTAAGGATGACAAAGACGAGCACGACAGACTTGCAGTGATTAAATGTTCCTTGAATTTATTTCACAATGTGCTAGATGTTTCTTATGATACAATCTTAAAATTAGAATGAACTGATCTTGTACCTACTGAAGTTTATGACAGGATGAATTCTTTAGAGAGTAAATTACAATGAAATTGATAGCAAATTACTTGGTTATAAGTGTAGCTCATCCAAAAACACATCACAACAAAAGCAACACATTTTATTCAGTAGTATATGTCTGCTCTTGTATCTGATTTTAGCAAATACAACTATTTTCACCTTATACAAACCCTTTCATTGGAAGAGGGCAGGGGGGAAGCAGGCCTTACAGGCATTGTTGAAGAGTGAAAATTGTACAAAAAGCTGAACAGAGATAGTTTGCTGAGAAACAGTGTATAATATATACACTAAAAATTTGAGCATGGATGTACTCACAAGTGTTGAATTTGGATGTGGTGTATTTCTTTATCTTCAGAGTCCTGGGGTTTTTTCGATTTTTTAGTTTGTGGTATTAACATGTCCATTTCTACCTCAAATGCAGAAGGGGAACAAACAATTTCCTTGGATAAACAGACTTGAACAGATTGCAGAAGACCACAAAATATTGATTATGTTAAGACTGAACTTCAAATTAAGGCACAAATGAAGGTTAATTTCAGTTATGCATGTAAAGAGTCTTATGAATTGCCTTAAAAACGTATTGGAAAAGTATCAAAACTGGTCATAAGAATTATTTTCAGTAACAAATTGAAGTTTACAGAACTGAAGTGTATATTCAAGGGTAGAAGACGTAAGCACAAGGAGAAAAAAAAACACAAACAAACAGGATTTGCTAAGGGAAATGACATTTCTTTAAATTGCTGCTTCAAAAAGGGCATTCTTCCCTTATTCATGTAGTTATTTCCAAAATGGGTGAACATTCTGCTTTGGATGCAGAAGAGAAGCAGTAGTCAGACCAGTATTGTATTCCAGGTAATCTCAGCTGCAAAGACTACTTTGGTTATTCTCGGGAATCAGCAGAGGGTGAAAAAATACGTACAACTGCCAGGTTAATACTGGGGACAGGCAAGGATGGTTTAGTTCCACCTCCATAACCACTGCACTGCCCTGGGCAGATCACAGCTCAGCTGGAAGAGGGACTGTAACCATAAGCTTCCATAAGCTGTATGTTCTCTGCCATAACCAGACCAAATCAGCATTCATACTTTGAGCAGCTGGAAATGGCTGGTACCACAGGGTCAGGAGACCTGCCTTGTGTTCTGGCTTTATCACTGCATTACTTTTTACTCCTACCCAGGTGATAAGGATGTTGTTGCTGTAATTACTATTAAATTGGCAGTTTGAGTGGTCTGAAGGCTGTCTATGTACACATCACTTCAGGACACTATGCTGAATTCTGAGCTCACAGAGACACAGAAAGTAATCCAATTGTGATCACACTTCCTCTAGAGTTGTGGTAATAAACTTAAGCCAAGGAAACCGAGTCTCTCTCTGCAGTAAAACCTTGACTGCATCCTGAAGTTTAAAGCTGACGTGGCAGATATCACCAAGAGAATTCAAACATCTAACAGGCTCTAGTGCCTTAAAACAGCTCCCTGAGTGGTATTATATTCCCATAATGTCACAAAGGGCTCTCCAGCTGTGACAGTCTCTCATTAAGATGGTGTAACCTAGAGAACTTTCCTGCTTACATCTGGAGGCTTGACCACTTTGAAATAAACCTATGAGAAGTTTCTGTCTTCAGCAGCAAGGTAGACCAAAGCCTTTCCACATACCTCTTCAACCTGATGCTTTTGAGCTAAATGCTTCTGGTATTTTAATATAAGACTTTAGAAAGCTTCATATGGTTATGTTTCCTTTTTAGTATTAGCACATACCCACACCCAGCACTTCATTTTCTTAAAATACAAATATGTGCATGTATAATAAAAACATTGACAAGTCCTAGTCAAGAGTTTCAGAAGTTTTAGAACTGAAAATTTGTTCACCCAAAAAAGGATAAAACGTGCCACTTGCACTAATTTCTGATTCTACAGCCTGCCCATCACCATGATGATGCAGAACAACAATGCAAGGTGCACGTGCTACATAACACCAGCTAGCATCAGCAAAGGTGCTGTGGATAGTGCAGAGCTCTACTGTAGGACTGCTGACTGTTTTTATGGCATCACATGAAACACAGAAATAAATAGCTGCTGTTCTATGATCACAGCATGGAAGTTTTGCTTTGCTGTCTATCCCTTCTCATTAAAAGCATAAAACACAAGGCAAGATCGGGATTAGACACAGAGGCAGGCAAACACAACAGGGACACAGGGAAGAGCTCAAGGAGTGAAAGGATCGGCATATGTGCCAATAAAGTTGGTCCTGGGTGTCAGCTACAAGTTGTGCTCTCAGAAGTCAGAACTGAATGTCAGTTAGAGAACAGAGGAACAATAGGCACAGATACTCTAGACCACACAGGCATGTACACCCATTTCTTTCTCCTGAGCCCCTGTGCAGGTGTTAAGAGAAACCTCTCCCCCAGCAAACTGTCATAAAATTGACTTTTCTAAAGTCCTCTTAAAAGCAAACATACACTCTTTTCCTGTGAAGCAAGTTTAGGTTTTCTCCTATTTAAATTACAAACATATCAGAAATCCTCCTCACCACAGAGCATCCTGTCTTTCCTCTGTCTGACATTTAGAGTACAAACTCTTTAAGGCAGGGTCTGTCTTTATTTTTTATGTCTCATACAGAGCCAAGTCATAGTCTCAATGTTAAACAGTAAGTAGAAAAGGCCTGTACACATATACAAGGTTATATGATATATGCTGAGCTTATGTATGATATACACACGATATGGTCAGTAAAACAGGCCTGTACAAGAAACCTCCTCTACTTATACACACCACAAAACAGATCCTGACTTGTGTGCTGGGGCATACACACATGGTATGGTGTATAAAAGAGGCCCTTGTAAATTTACATGCAAGCACCTGATTTTTTAAAAGACCCCAGGATTTTGGGTAATGTGGAGAAGCAGAGAAAAAGAGGACTATAGAGGGAAGATATATTGTCTATAGTTCAACTCTTCACAAGGCACATTAGTGAGCAGTTCAGGAAGGTAGGAGTGCCTCAGCCACACAGACACAGTGCATTGGACTGTACACCTGAAAAAAAGGTTCAAAACCACTGCTCAGTGTGACTCCTTTCCTGGGCAAAACAGTTCCAAACAGTTTCCAAGTATGAGCTTCAATCAGGCACCACAGTGACATCAGCCTCGTTTTTGCAATTCTTTACCCTCTGTCTTTCCAATCAGCAATGAACCAGCAAGGGTGACTAATACTCAGATCAGCTCTGGGAAGTTATCAACACTCCAAACAGGGTGCTGGCCCTCAGGAATGAACCATTCTTTCAGGAGTCTATTTGGTTTGTATGTGGAGAAAGACTGTATGAAACTAAACATTACATGTCTGTAAAAAGCTACAGGCAAATCATTGTGCCCCTTGGAAATGTCAGCCCTTTTGTCAGAAAGATGCAGATATAGCAGATATTTGCTTTTTCTCATTTCTGTGTGTTACTTTGTGCTACTCTGTCTCCTCCTCTCACTCTCCAGACAAGCACAGAAAAAGTAGCTTCTCTTAACAGACATCTAAACTAAACGTGCCAATACTTGAGATAGAAACTGAGAGGCTGCCATTATAACAGAGCCTCTAGATCAACCTCAGGACTTTGTTAGCATAATTAGTGATAGGACTGGTATCTTATAAGATCCAGGACAGCAAAGAGGGAAAATTGTAATAACAATTAAAAAAATAAATATATATATATAGTTTTATCCCAGCACTTGCTGGGATGATTGCTCATGGTTTAAAAGCAAGTCAGATCTTGTGCGAGACAAACACATTTTATATGATGTTTAATCTCACAGGAATTCTGTCGGAAATACTCACAAGCTTGTTAGAGGAAAATATGAGAATTTACTCACGTGAACTAGAAACGATTATTGTGTAGAGCAGCTACTGTGACTCTCATCCTTGTAATAGATGCACATCTTGCAATTACAAGCATGCTGGAAAACATGCTACCTTCACTGCTCCTTACTACTAATCTGAAGCTTCAAAGAAGAAGGCTGAACTGCTCTTTCTTCCAGTTGCAACTCAGGTAAGATGGACAAACATCAGAGAGAGGATTTGTTCAAGATTACCTGGAAGTCACTGACAAAGACAGAAGTATAGTATAAGGGTCCTGCGAGCACTAATAAATCTTAATGCCCTTAACCAGTCCTACTTGAAGCCTCTATCCTTTGCCCATGGGCCCAAGAGCCCAAATTAAGCTCAACCCTAGATCTTCAGTGATCATATGAGCAAAGGTCTTAGGAGTGCTTGTGCTCACACACAGCTGTGCCTGATGATGAGCCTTGATGATCTTGACCCATTGACTAATTTCCTAGCTTGACCTCAGACCTACCTCATTACTGTGGACCTACCTGGTGATCACTAGGCTGTGTCTGATCCTGGTTAGCCTTTCTAGACCTGATCCTGACCTATGAATTGACTTCCTGGCTTGAGGTCAGACCTGCCTCATCACCACAAAATTGTTTCAAACAAACCGAAACCAGAACTCTTCTTTGTTCACTATCTTACTCCATATTGGAGATAGCAGTATTGCCTGCCCCAATGCAAGGCAGCATCAAAATACATTTAAGGGGTTATATGAAGAGAATGAGAATAAAAAAATCTTGTCTCACAAGGGTAGAAGCAAGAGGAATCAGACTTTAGCAGGAGAAAATGATCACAGCCGAAGGCCTGAGATGATGGGAAGGAAAGGCAGGGACTTGGGAAGGGAAAGCACTGTTAGATTATCCAGTAGGGCAACTGAAGGATGCAGATGGGAGGTTTATGTTGGGCTACAACATAGCAGGAGAGTGGCTCCAGCACTTGGAGCTGAGAAAGGCAAATGTGTTAAGCATGCATGAGACGGAGGGCATGAGATGCAAAGAGCTCACAGCAGAGAGGGCCAGATTGTCCTTTCCCTAGTATTAGATCCCTGCTCTTAACTGCAGCTGGGATCTAGCTTTCCTGAACAGCCTTTGCTTGGAATGCAGCATTCCAGCCGGGTTTATCTTGCACTGGAGGACCTGAATGTCTGGAGGCCTGGTTCTATGTGTGGAGGGCTGAACTTTTGCCTCTAACTGCAATCTTATTTAAGCTTGTCTTTTCACATAAAACAGGAGAAAATCCACATATAGTTCATGCTGAGTTTATAAGGCAGCAGTTGTCTAAATCTTCATATACAGACAATTATTGGCCTTTTAATTTCCAAGCTGAAGGTGGTGACTCAACAGAAAAGGGTGCAGGCTGAGTCTGCAAGGTCTTCTTGGGAGTTACATACATAGCAAGAAAGCAAAATAACTTGAGGGAGACAGGAAGAACTTTGCATTCTGGAGGTTCAGGGTATGGAATGCAGCTTTTCCTATAGATGTATTCTCTGCCTTTCCCTCTTCCATTCCTGAGACATCCTTGTGCAGCCTGTGGAGTGGAAGAGAGGAAGCTTTGTACCTTCGTAGCATCTAATACCTCAATATCTACAAACCTCAGACACTGCTTACCTATCTCAAGAGTATGGCTCTTTTGGGAGAACTAAGTCTTGCTAGAAGTTTATTTTAATTTGAAGATTAGAAATCTGGCAGCCCCACAATTCACAGTGTTGAAGTTAAGTCCAGGCTTTTATAAGAATGGATGTGGTGAAGAAACACTGTAGATTACACCTCTCTGGGGTCCAGCAAGGGACTAATTAGCCCAGAGAAGCACAGAAACTCTTAAGTCTCTCCCTGCTGCAGGCAAGCAAAGGGAGTCTGCCTTATTCTTAAATGACAGAGTATCTGAAGAAAGATCAAAGGATGTGACCATGATTTCATGGCTAGTGAATCAGGCAAGTCTGCCGAGGGTTTCAATATGATCTTTACTGTTTAGTGATGTGCCAGTTATGGGAGATTTGCTTCCTAGATTTTACTAATATGAGTATTAAATTCCTTGATTAATTGATGGCTCTGTGATTTAATACTCTTCATATGGGGGGGGGGAAAGTGATACAGATGTTTTCAAATGTGGTGGGGGCTCAGGTTTATTTTTGAAATGTAATACCTGAGAGTATAATAAACTTTCAAAGGGATTTGGGAGACTCACTTGGATGTTTTGGAAAGTGTTACTTTAAGCAACTGTCTCCTTAAAGAGTTACCACTGAAGAGATCAAGCAAGCCTCAGTCTCAATTGCATTTAGGGACCAGCTAGCAGGGATAAATGTGATCTATTACTGTCCTTTGCCCTTTCACCAGAACATCTTAAAGCACTCTATAATCATAAATGTAGGAAGAATTTGCTTCCCTTCTGTCCATCCCCACCCTGCTATGGGAAAGACAAGAATTATTATGACAATTGAGCAATTGTAAAAGAGAGTAATTAAGTGACTTGCCAAAGGCCAGGTAGGCAAACTGGGGAACTGAACTCAAGCATCCCAGTTCTTGCTCCTCCTTTGTAGCCGATACACACAGACCCTGACACTGAAAGGTCAGAATCCTTCTTCCCTGGGGAAGATTTCATTTCCTCCTTTGAACGCTGAGGGAGGGGCCCCTTTAAATCACATGTTAGGCAGGTACTCAACTGAGTTAACACATTGTACTTCCCTACACCACGTCTTGAAGGTGTAGTTAGATGTTATTACATGTATTGCTGTAGCTCTGAGAGGTCTCTGCCAAGAGCAAGCCCCATTGTGTTGGATACCGTTCACACATAGTATGAGACAGTCCTTGCTCCCAAAGAACTTTAATATTCTTTGATATTTCTGGGAAACATTTCATGAGATAATTTCAGCATACAGTACAGGGCCTGTTTCTTCCTTTTAATCTGGATTATACCAGGCTAACTCCACTTATTTCAATCCATACCTGGCAGAGATGAGAGTCCAGATTCTTTAAGTTGCAGTCTCTTTTTAAAAACACTGCAGCGTGTATAACAAAGAATCAGGAAATGAGTGGGCAGTTGGCATTAATTTCCTCCATGTCACCATCTTCAGTTGCTGTTGTGGAAACACAGTAAGGCATGGCAACTGCTATTTCAGCGCACAGAGCCATCCCTGAGCCCCAGATGGTGACCATATGATCTGTCTCTTTTACAAATCATAGACATGTTTCTTATCCTTAGTATTCGACTTCTGTATGCACAGTGCCCACCTAAATCCGCCTAACCACCACAGCACCTGGGTGCAACACAGGTCCCTTTAGGAATCCAATAAAGACCCAGACAGAGGGTAAATAAGTTGTGGAAAAAAGACAACCTGACTCAATTAGAATTCCCTCCATGAATAGCTCCCTATGTCAGAACTTAAGGCCTCAATTCATAGGGAAATCTGGGACCTATTTCCTCAGGAATTGCTAGTTATTTACGCAGAGAAAGTATTGCATTCTGATTTTGTTTTCTGGATAGTCTAGGGTGGGCTTTACTGCTCACTTGAATAGACTGGATTTATGCTGAGCTGGTAGCAATAGGATGACAAGAGATCTGTACTTCTAAATGTTACCACTTGTGCCCTTCAGCACCCTATTTCTCCTCCCAGCAGAAAGTGTCCAGGTATCAGGAAGAGCTGATCAGCTGCTGTAGATGAACACACCCTACAACTTATTCAGACTTTGTCAAGAGCCCCAAAACTACACCTGGATGGTACAAAATGGAGAATTTTTTTTGTTTTCTCTTTGCTAAGGAGCCCATGAAGTCACAAGGCCCAACACACAACTCTATACATAAGCTGGGGAATGTTGACATTTAGGGACAGAATGGTCCCTATGCAAGAACCATCTACGGGACAGGGCCCCATATATCCATACATTAAAGCACACTTCTCTTAGAGCTGTCTTAGGATATGTGACAGTTATTCTTCTTTAGAAGTGTTTTACTGTGTCCTTTACTCTGGCAAATAGGACTTGCCCATGGAATAAGATATTATAAGAAGAGAATAAGCTTGGCAGAGTCATACCCTCAAGCAATAGTTAAAATGATCTTCCAAAACCTCCAGAGTGTATAACATACACTTTTTCAAAGGCTCAGCCTTAGCCACACACTCCTGTGCAAATAAAACTGGATCTAATTCCAACTCCTATGGCCTTTTCCAGAGTTAAACAAAGCATTGTCGAGCTGAATGATAACAAACCACAGAGGAAGGGAGAAACTGCATGAGGAAAAAAAAAGCAAAACATCTGTCCCTGACATTTCACAAATCCTTATTTGCCTCTCCCCCCCCGATTTCAGCAGAGCTGTACAACTTTATACCAGCTTCAAAGTTAGTTTCCCTTTTTTAATAATCTTTCTTCTGATGAGCTCTGAAATCAGCAGAGGCATTCAGGCAGACATGTGTAGGCTGTCTCAGACAACAGGGGCTTCAGGCAAGAAGAATTTCAGGCCAACAGTGGCAAGAAAGAGAAAAGGTTGGTGGTGGAGGAACAGAAGATGAAGAGGGAAGCAGTGAGAGGCAATTCTTGTGGTTTGGAAGTTCCTGTGGCTCTATGTACAGTCAGCATTTCTGTCTGCAAACAGAAACATTTCTGTTTGCTTTGCAAGCCAGATTTCTCAACCTTTGGCCTTCTGACCTTCACTGTATCTGGCACTATGATCAGGTGTAAGATCATAACTCATTGCTTGGAGAGGCAGAGCTTTGTCTCTTAGTCCACCAACCAGTTTAGATGGGGCCTACCCTTTCCATCACATAACTCTAAGAGGCCTGCTGTCTCTGTGGGACAGAACACAGGGTTAAAGGCTGTGCAGGGAGAAAGCCCCAAAAAGGCTCTTCATATGAAGGTTTATCTTGAGCTTAAATATTGCCATGTTGTCCAGTTCCAATAAAGGCAGACTTCAGGCATGAGGAGAATGTAGACATGAGCTGCACGTTGGTTTTGTATGCTGCTAAGAGTCACAGAATCACAGACTCTCAAGGGCTGGAAGGGACCAGGCAAGGGTTTCACCTGCTTGAAAGTATATAGGACTGACAGAAGGAAAAGTGATGTCTTTATACTTGAACAGAAAGATCATACAATTTGTCCTTATCAAATAAAAATAAAATAAAATAAGATTTTTTAAGGCAGTACAGTTTCTTTATACCACATGCCCATGTTTATTGCCATATAAAATTCCCTGTTTGCCTACACCCCACCCAGGCTCTTGTACACACCTGCATAAGTCTATAATTTTATCCCATGAATCATTCTGTACCATCAGATCACACCCAAGTTACCAGAACTCTGAGGAAGTGGCAAGTTCATAATGTTGGTTTCCATCTTTCAATTTTAAAATAAAAGAGTTTTTTATTGGCACTCTGAATCCACAAGTTGTAGAGGGTTTTTTTTTAATGACTGGCAGAAAGAACATGTCAAATTAATTAATTAAACATACTTAACAAAAGAGAGTACAAAGGAAAGGAGAACTAATAAACAATTTTTAAGGGGCTGTTTGGACCTGTCCTGCAGAGGTTGCCTCTACCTCACAGCATACAGCAAATCTTAAGCATTCAATATCATGAGTCAGGCTCACCAAAAATCACAAGACTGAAGAAAAATCATAATTTTCAGCTCAAATTAAAGGTTTTTTACTTATTTGCCTCTCAGGTTTGCAACCTTGGGAGAACACTGAGGCTATGATTTTAAGCACTTAAGCAGCCTTTGAAAGACTTTTTTCCCAGGACAGTGGAGATTTTCAGCTAACTATTCCTATCCATTAGCTAGGTGTTTAAGGAACCTACCAAACAACACAAGAGGTTGCAATCCAAAAGAAATCAAAATGCCGTGGTGTAATACTGTAATACTGCAGTGATTCAAGCAAGCTTTAGAATGTTTGTTGTTAGAAACACAAAATGAAGTATATTCAACAGCTTGGAGAGAGCTATGCAAACGAATATTTGAAAGTTGCATTTTTTTCACCTTTGCTTACAATGTAGAGGAACATACTTCTATCTTAGCAGACATTTCTCACTTTTAACTTTTTAGAGTTATCTTTATCATTTGCTTTGTAGTTCCTAGGATTAGGCTCAGCATACTTCTTGACTTCCAGCCATTTGCAGGCCTCCTCGTTGTTACACAACTGTAACATGCAGGAATGACACAAACTTCTTGGCATTCAATTAAAAAAATGACAAGCAGACAAAAGAAGAAAATTGGATTACCTCCTGGACAATTTAAGTTCATATAATACTGCTACTGGGTTGCTTCCTAGCCAGGACACTTAATTGCTGAGAAATGCATTTACAGCTTGGTATGTGCATCTCTCCATTTGGGACCAAGATAGGTGTGACAGAATCACAACAGACTAAGATTGGCCAACAGTCTGTAAGAGCACTAGCAGTCAAGCCTACCACAGTGCAAAGACTGAACATCCATAATAATAGTTGTCTCTGATCCAGCCAGGAAATAGAAGAAAAAGCAAAGCAGTGGCTGAAGTCTCTTATCTACTCTGGAAGGGCCTAGCTTTGCGGAGATGATTGAGCACTTTAGATCTGAGATCTATTTTCTTTCATACACATTCATTGTGCTTTATTGCTTGCTAATGGAATGACAAAGAAGAAATGGTCTAAATCTAAGCATGCTGCAGTTGACTATGGCTTAAAAAACACAACAATGAGCATCTGATCATAGAATCACAGAATGGTAAGGTTGGAAGGGACCTTTAGAGATCATGTAGTCCAACCGCCCTGCAGAAGCAGGTCAACCTAGATCAGGTCACAGGAACATATCTTACTGATTCTCCCATATACATACTCCCTCTGTTGAATGCCCTCCTTGCTCAGCATACCATTAACAAGAAGTCTGTTTAATTGTTATGTCTACACTGTCACAGTGACATTTAAATTGGTTGTCTCCTCCACACTTTGTTTGGTGCTATCAATGTGATGGCTCCTTTCCAAGTGTTGTATTCTGTATTGGGTTTGCATGGACAAGTTTTGGTAGCAGGGGGGCTACTAGGGTTGCATCTCTGAGAAGCTTCTCCATGTCCAACAGAACAAATGCCAGCTGGCTCCAAGAGAGATCCATTACTGCCCAAGGCCAAGCCCATCAGCAGCACTGGTACCATCTCTAGGATAACTTAAGACAGGGAAAGAGAAAACTGCACAATTGCAGATGAAGAGAACACTGAGAATACATGAGAAACAACTCTGCAGACACCAAGGGCACTAAGAAAAGAGGGGGAAGTGATGTGCTAGGTGCCAGAGCAGAGGTTCTCCTGCAATCCATGGTGCAGCCTATGGTGATGCCCTGCCTGTGGCCATGGAGGCCATAGTGAAGCAGAGATCTACCTGCAGCCCAGCAAGGATGCCACATTGGAGCAGGTGGATGCCTGAGGGAGGCTGTGACCTCGTGCTTCAGCAGGCTTCTGGCAGGACCTGTGGACATGTAGAGAGCAAAGAGCCCATGCTGGAGCAGGTCTGCTGGCAGGACTTGTGACCCCATGGGAGACTCAGGCTGGAGCAGTCTGTTCCTGAAGGACAGAATTGAGTTATTCATTAAGGACTCTCCTGTGGGAGGGACCCCACTCTGGTGCAGGGGAAAGAGTGAGGAGTCCTCCCACTGAAGGGATAGAAGCAGCAAAAACAATGTGTGATGAACTGACTGCAACCACCATTCCCAGTCCTTTTCATTGCTAGTGGGGAGGAGGTAGAGAAAACCAGGAGTGAAGCTGAGTCCAGAAAGAAGGGAGACTTTGGGAGAGGGGAGGTGTTTTAAGATTTGATTTTAAGATTTGGTTTTATTTTTCATCCTACTCTGATTTGATTGGTAACAAATTAAACTAATTTCTTGAAGTCAAGTCTGTTTTGGCCGTGACAGTAATTGGTGAGTGATCTCCCTCTTACCTCGACTTCTGAGCCTTTCCTTATATTTTCTCTCCCCTGCCCAGCTGAGGAGTGACAGAGTGGCTTCCCTGGATACTTGGCATTCAGCCAGGGTCAACCCACCACACAGCCTAACCATTCTCTTTATGTACTTTCACATGCTTCATGATTGGCAGGTTAGGTTCAGGGTAGCAGACAAGGTGAATCCTGTAAACATGGCAAGGGATAAGGCAACACTGAAGGGGAACAATAACCACAAAACTAGCTCCCAGGGTTCAAGGGATGGAAGTACATGTACTCTTTATTTTCTGTGCTCTTGGATCAGCTGCAATTCCTCATGTAAGCTAACTTCTTCAGCCTCAGCATGAAGACCTGGAAAGTCCCTTAGCACTGAACATTATTTAACAAAGAATATATGCTTTTTTAATCTTTTATCTATATAGGAAACAAAACAAAAACAAAACAACCAAGACATTTGAACAATGCCTAAAGCTCTGACTTAGGCCATGTCTCTGCCCTTGTTTGCACTGATGTAAATCAGAGATCATTGTAAGAGATTTCAAATAGGCCTTTAAATGTCTTATCACATCACTCCTCTGCTCTGCCAGTGATATAGTCTGTGTGTTTCTAACAACAGTGCCCATGCTTTTGCCAAGCCACAGTTACACATGGAATGCTTTCTCTCTCCAGGTACACATAGTGCCTGTCTCCTCTTTATGCTTTCATACAAAACATGCATCTTTCATCCTGCTCACAAGAACTGCACTACCAATTATACCAATCCCAGGGTTTTTTAACTCATTTCCCCTGCATTTGCTCAGCTGGCTTGCCCATACCATTTGTTTATGATGAATGTTTTATGACATAAACAATTACCTATTCCCAGGTGCATTTAACCAGAAAAGCAGGAACAGAAAGAAGTAACAGACTTGGGACTGCCTGGGCTTGCATGGTGGCAGAAACAAATACATTTACATGCTTCAAAGGCACTGATACAGCTTTTTCTGCATTTTGGGGGACAGGGCAATTTTTAATTCAAAGGAAATTTCTTATTTTGATTTGATTTAGCTTAAGGCCAGCACACCAGTATTTTCACCTGAGAATTGCCTGGCACAATTGTGAAACTGGTGTTATTCTACCTGGCAGAGGGCAGTAGTACACACATACACACACAAACACAGAGTCACACACTCACACACTGCATTGCTGTAGGCATGATGTGAGATACAACACTTGGTCTGGTTTTCTGACTCTCTGCCTTGACCCCTAATGCTCTCAGCACCAACACTGGTACTTCAGCAGCTCAACAGCTTCCTAACTTCTGTAGTATTTGGGGCAGAAATCCCTGGATTTTATTCCATGTTTTGAATCATGACATTGATTTTTTACATTTCTTCAGGAAAGTGATTTAGTCTGTCTTTAAAATCACTGTAACTAATGATGTATTATCTAGCACTGCCAGGTTTTGTCAAGAGCTTGAGAGAAAAGGTGAATAAAGACATAGGCAAAGTTCTTCTCTTATGTCTGCAAACTGCTATTATCTCTGAGCTGCCAGGTAGTATTATATAAGTCATATTAGCCGTTGTTCCCTTTCTACCCTTGGTTGCCATAATTAGTGAACAAAAAATGATGTAGCTGACGGTGACACCAGGCTGAATCTGCATCAGTCTGAAAACTAGGCAGCAATAGCAGGGAGTAACATGATGAACTACCCAACCCTACATATATTGTGTGTTGCTTCATAAAATCCAGGCAATGTGGCCTGCATGGTTTTCAGCTTGGATAGTTCAGCAAAGAAGGATTTTGATAAAGAAAAGGATTAGGAAACAGGGTCTGAAACAGAAAGTACATTAAGATCTGTCTCCATTCAATTAGCAAGTGGGAGTCAGATGTCTGTCTGTCACACTCTTCCTTGAACACAAACACATTCAAAGTCAATCCAAATCTTTCTGTTTCATCAGCAGGTTTATCCAGTTACCTGCAAGATGCAGAACAAGTTTAGGTACCAACTAGCTTAAATCAGTAATGGGCCCAGCATTTTTCTCCCTCTCTCATGTTACTATGTCTGACAAGCTAGTTGTTAAAGGAAAGAGAAACCCTCGCACAGACACTTTGGACTTGGACCCGGGTCTCTTCTTAGACTTGACATTTTTCTGTCCCCTTTTCTAAGCACAGTTTAGGGAACTCAGAGAAGAATACGGCTTTTTCTCCTAGAGCCTTTGAGAGATTTTCTATTAGTTAGTAGGATAATTAAAGGTTCCAGTTGCATTGCATTAGCACCTCTCATGTCATTAGAGTCCAGCTGCAGTGCAAGAATCACATATTTGCTGAGACTTCTGTGCCAGCCAGCATGCCGGGAGCAGAGTTTTACATTTCATCACTTTGTAAAAGAAATACAATTAAGCAGTGTTCCCTGATCATATTGCAGGGCAGCTTGCAAGAGGGGCTCTAAGCACCAATCACTGGAATGTCTGGCTATGAGTTGTATTGAAATAGTGCCTTGACAAAGTTTTATGAACACATTGTAATAAATCCATAGCCAGTTAAGACTTCTTAATTGTCTGCGTACTGAGCACCAAAGCTGCTCAGAACCCCACAGTGGAAATGCCAGTTGTGCTTGGGCACTTTTTTTGTACAGAACATGGTACCTCCACTAGGAAAATCTTCACCCTTTATTAGTAATGCAGGTGTTGTGCCACAGGGTTCTGAATTCTCCCTGCAAAGGCTACTGGTGCAGAGATTTACTTCATTATAACATTGTTAATTGACAGACTTGTGTGCCTGTCTAGTCAATAACAGCCTGCTAAAAATATGCATTAACCAAAGAGAATGAATCAGCTGCTAATAGCACTCTGCCTGATTGTCAGCTTCTATCTATCCTTAGTATTTGTCGGAACCTTGTCACCATTGTACTCTGGCAGCTCCAAGCCTCTAACATATTTATCCTCCAAACACCCCTCTGGGGCAGGGCGGTTGTTGCTCTCACCAGTTTACAGATGAAAAACTGTGATACCAAGAGGGAGAATGATTTGCCCAAGGTCACACAAGAAAGCTGTAGCAAAACAGGGAACAGTACATCAGTCTAGCAAGCCCAGGGGGTATTAACCTACCCCCAGCCAGGACATCCTTCTTGTCTCCTTCCTCTTTCAAATCAGCAGAGCTATAGCAATTTATACCAGTAGAAACTGAGGTTCCTTGAGAATGCAGAGCCTTCTATTTATGAGTGGATGAAGTATTAACTACATGCCCCCCTCGCACATTCCAGAAATGCTGACAGCCCAAAGCCAAACTTTATAATATTAAATACATACACTTCAAAACTTGTTTAAATTCAATGCCTCCTTTAAATCAGTTTCTAGCTCTTCTCTTTGTGTGTGTTTCTTCTAATTGCTCATACCTCTAGCTCCAGTATAGGGAAAGAACAGCCACCCTATACTTCTGTTAAGAGGTCTAGAATGCGCAGCAGTATCAGAAAGAGAAATGTGAACCTGTGATCTGGCTTTGAATCTTGGCAAGAACATGATTAGTTTAGTTCACGTACCAAATATGTTTGGTTGTAATTCAGTAAACTGACATAGGATCTTAAGGAACATTAACTCATGTGTTACTGTGATGCTGTGACTGATTAGAATATTGCTATTATTAATGTTCCTTACGTGCTATGCAATGAACAAATGTAAGACAGACGTGATCCTTCATGTGAAGTTTGCCTTCCAAATAACACACGGTAAAGAAGAAAATACAAGAAAAGAGTGGGGCAGTTGGTCTGAAGAACATAGACATGAGGTAACTAATAATGGGCTGGAAACTTGCCCAGTTTGTGGGAGCCATGAATTCAGGCACGGAAGCTGAGCAGTGCCACTCACACTGGAGAGGAAGGATGGTGTAATCAGGTGAGAGAAGCAATGCCAAATGCACATTACTGTAGCATGGCGCAAAGTGTCTCACTGTACTAGCTAAAAAAAATCAGACATCCATGTGGAGCTCCTTGAATAGCCCTCTTCTATTGCTTGATGAAGTGATACTGCAGCTCTATTGCTGAGTTTACAAACGAAACACAGAAGAGAAATTTTCGTATATGGCAAGTCTAGGAGAAAGAAGGTAAAACCAGAAACATCTAGTCAAAGTTCTGCTTCATTTTCTTATCTTTCTTATTCTTACCTCAGACAATTTTTCAACAAGCGCCACACACATAATGTACTATGTCTGGATGCCTCCTATTTCTTCCTACATGCAGCTTCAAAACCCCAGGTTGTAGCTATTACTGTTTCAGGACCACAACTCTATGCAGAGAGGCACTGTCAGAAGAAAAGCACCATGGTTTCTCTCAGGCTGGGGAGTGACTCAAACCACCAGTTCGAGTTCCTTTGCCTGCCTTTCCTCCTTGTGATTTTTCTTTCTCTCTACAGTTTCGTCAGAGTTGCTTCAGGAAGTTGGCCCCTCCACTCCACTCTTCTGTATCTTGCAGGCAGTTGTGGCTTCAGCTGCTGAAGAAGGCTGATGACTCTGCATGGTTCTCCTTCCTGCCTTTGATGTCTATCCACCTCTCCATCAAGAAAAGACACTTAAGCTGAGAGTTGGTGCAATTGCTGTAGCTACCAGACAGTGAAGGCTACTGGGTAGCATCATTCAGAAGAAAGGAGAAATACACAGGAAGACCTACCCAGCTGTGCTATATAAGCCCTTCCTGGGGAAAACGAGGAGTTTTGTCTTTTGAAAACCCCAAAGGATTTTCTTCTACCGTCCTACAGGTGGAGCGATTGGGCAGATGCTTGACTGAATCATCCTCAAGCCCTCCCAGCCCACCAACAGCAAGCTCTCTGTTCAAAAGAATTGTGTACAATTAGGTAAAGCAAACTTCAAAGCTGTCTAGCCCACGGGCCCAATATGGAAAACCTAAATTAAAGAAGTTAGAGATGGATAAAGTTTTTACTGAGACAGACCCTGCTGGAGGTAGAAAAAGTTGAACTGGGCTCTTAACACTGTAGGTTCTTGTCCTACGAAAGACAAACTGAAATCAGGGCTTTAAGGACATTGCTATATGAAGTGTCCAATTTCAGCTCAATAAGGACTGGCATTGATAATTTCTATTTATCCTAAAAGGTTAAAATATCAAAGGAGAACAGTGAACGATCACTTTGAAATGAATGAATGTCATCACAGGGAGGATTCTCAAGACAGCTGTCACACAGGCAAGTGACTTCGCCTATTTGTGCCTCTGCATCAGTATCTACAAAATGAGACAACAGCTAGATCTGGAAATGGCACAAATATATGCCTATACTTGAAAGCAAAGGGTGATATTAAAAAGAAACATGCCTAGGAAATTGCAGACAGCACTGTAATGGTAAATACCAAAGAGGTTAAATTCATTCTGTAAGAAGCTGGTAAATTCTTTCCCAAACGAGAACTGGGTTAACTTCATTTATCTGCTTTCCCTCTTGTCTGCCCTCCTGGCTATATTAATTATTAAGGAGGTGTAAGTCAATTCAAAAGTAGAAACCCTAACAATCCATAACAGTCCCATTAATTAACACCCTGAACTTCCTTTGCACTATGCAAGTACATGGTTAGCACCAGATAAAAAGATATTAAAGCCAGGGAGTCTTCAGAATGTCAGCTGCTCAAATGTGCACAGATATGAAATAATTCACAACTTTTCAGTGAGATAGGTGAGTATTGTTAATCCTATTTTACAAACGAGGATACTGAGGAAGAGAGAGGGGAAGTGACTCACCAAAAAACACCCTGTATTAGAGACAGGAATAGGACTCAGATCTCATGACTCCCATTCCCGAGTCTTAATCACTACTAGATCGAAGCTGTATAGCTTTACATTTTCTGAGGGCTGGAAGGGGGAAGAAACAAGAGGTGGGAAGGGTGCAGAGCTTCTTTGAATCAAAACTAAATGCAAGTTTCCTGGAATGAAGCCACCACTAATTTCAATAAATTTACTTAGATCTTGAGCTTTGGGATGGCATGAGCAGCTGTGAGTCATCTTGGCCAGTCAAAGGAATAATTAATTGTTGTGGGCAAATCTCAAAAGGTTTAGGGGGTCAGGTAAGGTAAGCAGCTAAGCTTATCCTTGACTGCTCTTTTCTGCTCTGCAAACTATGCTGGAGACACTCACTAGAACACTTACCCCATGGTTTCTTTATGCCAGGTCTGTCCATCTGTTGCACACACTTTCTGTCTCGTCTTGTAATTTGATTATAAACTATTCAGTGCTGGGATTGTCTCTATTTTAAAGGATTTTATAGCACCTGCCATTGTACGCTCTGATCCATGTACAGATAAAGCAGTACCAGAGGTACAGCCATCACCAAAATAGTATTAGGAGGCTGAACAGTTTGGCTCCTGAGATTTTTTGTGCTTCCTGATTAGCGCAGGAGTGGTTTCCTTGTGGTGCTTTGATAGTTTTGCTCCCAGCACAGCTCACAACCAGGAAGCACAAGAATGCAGAGCAATGATAGCCAGAATTTGCAGAACAGCTCAGAGTGCACGATCAGAAGCAGATTTGCAAAAGAGCTCAGCTCCCATTTAGGCACCAAAATCAGTACCTAGATTTTAAGAAGTGCCAAGCTGTCGGGCTACAGAACTCTTTAGAAAATCCAGTCCTCATGGTAGCTTCTGAGTATTTGAGGATCTAGCTCAGCTTTTCAATCTGAAAGGGAATCAGAGCTATGTAAAAAGTGTCACCCTGACTCGGTGTTTGATATTTTTTGTGTTCTAGCCCTTCTTAGGTATTTGTAAGACAAGCTGTAAAAAAGTGGTGTGTTTTCCATCAGCTCTTGATTCCAAAAACAAAAGCTCAGACTAAAATGATGCTCTTTTTTCCCCCCATTATCCTGCTCTGAAAACTCAGCTTCTGTCCAACTCCAGTTCTTCAGTGATATCCGAGACTGGTAATTGTGCTTTAGTTCTATAAGAGCTATAGCCAGGCAAAAGGAAATCTCACAGAAAGGAGAGCACTAGCTGTACGTATTGCTTCTCAGTGTCTCTAATCCATAGCTCATTTTTGAGTGAAGGAGGTAAGCAGTATCCTACATGATGGATTGTCACTCAGTGCCACTGCTCCAGATTACACTTTGAATGGGACAGAACAGGTAGCTGCCACTGGGTTGTTGTGTTTCATCTGCTCTAGCTCCATGCCTTCCCACACTGCTTCACCTCACAGGAGAACACCGAGGAACATCTGGCTGTGAGAGGTGACTAGAGAGACTTCCTATCTCATGCCAAAACCCATCAAGGCTCTTTGAAAGTATGACAGGCTGTCAGCAAGTGTTCTATGTTTTTTTGGCTTGTTTGCAGGGCACAACTCTTGGCATTTAATTATGAGCTGGTACCTAACAGCACAACCTCCTCTGAGCTGGGCTAGCACTACAGGGCTAAAAGAAAAGAGGATGGAGGAGGAGGAAGAGGAGAACTCCATGCTCATCTCTGAAATCAGCAGATTGGAGACTGATGCACAAGCAGAACAACCCTGTTGGAGGAGATGTACCTCATAGCTTAATGAAAATTCACTACTTACAATTATTTATGAACTCAAAATTACAGAATTCTTAACATTCAAAAATCTAACTGGCTTGTTAGACTGAGATAGAATTCTGACCATCCTGGCCAAGCTTACAGATAACCTGCCCAATGGGATACTATGGAGCTTGGGTTTCTGGGATGTATAGTCTGTGGACAGCCTCTCCACATCAAACTGGTCAGGGAGCTTATCAAGCTGGCAATACCAGCTTTAATAGGAATGTTCCCATTGCAGATTTGGCTCAGCAAATGACCTGCTTTTGTGAGTTCCTTGCTTCCCATATGGACCTCTTTGCATGACTGCTACTTTTGTGTTCCAGTGCAAAGGCAAATAGTTATGCCAAGCTATTGGTGGTTTTAAATGAATTTGTTTTATCTACTGGGGTAGAGTAGAGGCACTTCAGAGCTGGCATTGTGCTCAATCGGGAGGTGACGACTAACATACCTGTGGAAGCCCTGAGAACCTCACTGAGAGCTGATAGGCATGCAGGAATTTAAAAGCCCTGAAGCCATGTCTGAACCGGGAACTTCAGAGCACAGACTTTCAGGTTCAGTTTCATTTTGAAATGTCTTTAATGAAACATTTTGATATTTAAAAAATTATTATAATTTGCTTTCTCTTCCATGGGAAATTTCAAATATGTCACTTTTTTTTTTCCACTGAACTAGAACTATTCATCCCACACACAATTTTTTCCAGGAATTTTCCCAAATTTCCAAACTCTAGGAGTACCCATAAAGCAGACGTGCTGACTTTCAACCCTCTCTATTGCCATTACTCCACCGTCTTTTTCCCAATTATGATTACGTTTTAAAGAAAGAGTTTATAATCCCTTGCCAAAAAAAATTAGCTTCTTTTAGGTTCCAAGTCTGGAGAAAGGTTCCCTTTTGTTCCTACTAAAGAGATACGTTGCCTGGTGCTGACTGGGAGCAGAGACACTCCTGCATTCCCAGCCCTGACACTAACTGCCCCTGTGGCCCCAGGCTAATCACTTAAATGCTCTGGCTCAGTCTCCCCATTGGTAAAACAGAGATAATGATACTTACCATCCCCTTCACAGGGGTGTTGCAGAGAAATATTTAGTTTGTGTCTGTAAAGTACTTTGAAGATAAAAAGCACAATACAATTGATAATAATTATTGCTATGCAGACTGGTTCTCCCCTCCCTAACAGCTTACTGGTGCAGAAAGGTAAGGAAAGCCCTGAAATGAACTAAGTAACTCTCCTTGTAAAGCTTTAATTTCAGCAAAAGCGTATCTAAGCTAAAATCATAAGACAGCCACCCTAAAATTTTGCGTCAAATCTGGTTTAGTGACCCTAGTTTTAACTTGTCAAAGTTAGATGTATCACTGCTTGGAAAAGAGATTTGTTTTTCTCTAGTCCCTCTCAGCTTTTAATAGAATTTTGTGTCTTCAAAAGCTTCCACCAGTCCCTGATACCTCTGCCTTTCCTGGCATGGGGCAGCAGCTTATTATACACTAGTTTGTTACAGCCTTCACTTCAAAGATCTACAGTTCAAAGGGTCCTAGAAGTGTTGAACAGGTCAGCACTTTAATGCTGATCCACACATCTTTAGAGGGCAGGAACATGGACACAGTTTTGTTCCTAGGGGGAAACAGAGAATAACTGGTTTGTAGAGTTCTCTTTGGCCTTTAAAGCTGGCCACAGAATTGGATGCGCCTGGTGGCAAAGATCAAGCGTCACAGAACCCTGTAGTGGATGAGCATGTAGGGCTGTGATGTAGTGAATGAGTGAAAATGTGTCTTTGTGAGTCACTGACTTGTTCTTAATGGGAGCCAGCAGAGGGACAGAGGACGGAAAAAAGAAGTAGAGGAGTAAAGGAGAAAAAAGTATCAGAAAGAGGAAATTAATCTAAATTAGTTCATTCCATGCATTTATTTTTTCAGATACGTGATAGAGGGATGCCATACCTAAAGATTATCAAAACCAGATCAGAGAAGAGTACTACCCCTAATATACCTTCAGCAGAACCTGAATGAGATCCTCTACTCACATTGGGGGGTGGGGGGAAGGGGGGAGGATGGGCAAAACAACCACAGATATGGAATATTGGCTAAATTATTGTTCATTTGCACATAGACTTTAACTTCCTGCACAGAGGGTAAAAGTCTTCTGCAAAAGGCCCTTCTTGATGCATTTAAGGCCTTTAAGGCCCAAGAGGAAGCAAGAAAAAGCAGAAAACGTCCTGTTCTGCTGAGATTCTAAACACCATTTTCCAAACAGAGAGTTTGAAGAAGTATCATTTGAGTCACTGGGCATATCTTTAGGCTGAATTCAGATATTGAAACTCAATGCCAAATCTTCCTTTCTGATACCAGCCAAAGTGGAAAAAGCCATTTTTGCACTGGATATGTTCGTTGTATTTTAAATTGATCTGGATCAGATGGTACCAAGCCCTGGATAAGCTTTGCTCTTACCAGCTTTATATGCGTATATATATGTGTGTGTGTGTTTAAATCAAATTTAACATGCATGAAAACAGGATTTGCCCTGCAGTATCTAGTTGGGAGATTAATATTAGCAGATAGCTTTGAGTAACAGTACCAGAGATGTTTTTAAAAAAATCAAACAACAAAATGGGATCTGCAAGGATTTTACCTTGGGAAGAGGCACATGAATTGAAAGCATGACTGAAATGTACCACAAACCAGCCAAATCAGAAGACTGCAGCATCTACTGGGTGTGATTTATTGCAATGCATCTTAACTACAGATGCCTACAGACTAGGTATTTAGACTGTAGACATCTACAGGCAATTATAGAAAGACTATTTTGATAGCTTAAGTAGTATGTGGGTCTTGAAGTAGAGAGAGTGCAATTTCCCACCAGGAGAATGAGTCAAGTGATAGAGTAAAACAAGTTTGGGATCTCTAATAGAACAGGCTTTGTCCCAGATGCTCAGCTTCAGCTTAGCTGTCAGAAAATCCAGTCCATAATTAGGACACCGCTCATTTCTTATTTCTTTTGTTTCTCCTTGCTTCTGGTCCCTGAGGGGAGGATGTTTGTATTCACTGCAGAGCTGGAAGAGCAAGAATCTGAACATCATCCTATAGAGAGTATCTGGTAGCCTCTTAGTCTGTAAAGGTGAGCACTTACATTTCTGAAAGGCTTTTTTTGCTGTTACTAATCCAAACACATGTCCATGCCCAGAGACTTGAAATTCTGTTCTCACAGCCATAGAGACTATGCAAAACCATATAGTTTTGTGAAAATACAGGGCAACTGAAAGCATACAAATTGCACAGGTACCTACAATAAACAGAGATTTCATTTGGGATGGAGGGGATGCTGCATTTGACCAAAACTATAGTTCTGAGTCTCAGATGAAACTATAAAACTATTCTGTCTATAAAGCTTTGTTCTTCTGTTGAGTCTGCTGTAGGCTCAACCATCTTTGCACCTTCAGAAAAGTACTCAGAAATAGATTTCCGTGCTTCTTTTTCCAGGGCCTGGGTAGCATGATCTCTTAACGCATCTGCCTGTTTACGTTAGCAAAATGGAAAGCAGCTTTGTTTATGGAAAAGATCTATTTTTGTATTACTTTTTTTCTCTCAACTAAACTGACTTTTATCCAGAATCGTGTTTTGCTTTGGGAAAAGAAATATGCTGCAATTCTTAGCCCTAGATTACAAGTTAGGTCAAGAGGAAAGGGGGAAATCCTGACCATATTATTTAATTTCACAGGATTATTCTGCAGGCTGCAAATCTAAAAAAGCAGAAAAGTTAATATCCCACTCTTGTCTGCAACATCTTGCTCTGTGTCCCTGTGCAATGACATTTGCTATTCTCCCACATATGTTTAGACAAGCCACATTAGAAACAAAATCGGTATTTCCATCTTACAGAAAGAAGGACAGTTTGTGGCATCCAGGGTGAAAGAACTTTCCTAAGTCATCGTTCTCCCCTGAGGATAAATCATGTTATTGTGTGTCTTTCAACTTCTTCAGACTTTGATCTTGTAGCAGGGTCAGGACATGGATGATGGATTTTGAATGAAAACCCAGACAGGGCATTGTGACGTGAACATGATGTGGTGAGGTGTGGAGCACAGCATTTGATATTGTCCTTCTGCAGATATCATGGAGTATCTGACAGTATATGTGTATAAGCATATTGCTTTATTGCCAAAACATGAAAGGTCCTGTAGTCAAATTAAGGTCTGGCCAGTCCTCATCATGGAAGACTGCTGAACAGTTTTTGTCAAAAGGTGATACTTAAATCTGAAGTTGAATTTTTGCTGTAGTGCTGATTCACAATATGGATTTTGACAACTCTCCACATCCTCCTCAAAGAGATGAAGTTCATATTTTCCTGTTTCGCAGAACCATACTGACCTCTGGGAATGTGTGGTATGGAGTTGGAGGGTTGTATAAATTACAGCTGTTGCTTTATGACATTTAACAATTCATGGTGAAACTCATGTATAACCATATAATATATCCTTAAAGCTCTGTGGCATAGGGCATGTATTATCCCTATTTCAATTATGAAGATTTAAATGTGTGTGTGTGTGTTATGGAAAACAGTAGTAGCATTGTCTACTGTGAAGGCTGTCTGACTTTCCACAGTAATATGTTTGTATATATGTATGTGAGTTTGTATAATGTAAATGCACATAACTGCATTAAACACTCTGTTAATTCAATGTTATTTTGATTCCAAGGTAGTGCTTGAAAACAAAGGAAATTACAGACTTTAGGTGGGCCACACAACTTTAGCTCAGCCCCACTGTGCATATGGCTTTATGACACAGTCATTTAGTATATAATCACATACAGTTTTCATTCCACATTTTCCCTCTTTCCATTTTCAAAGCTTTATGCAAATCACAGTACCGGTTGCACCCTTCAGACTCTTAGCCATAGGAATGTTTAAATAGAAGCCGTCAAAGTGACCTAAAATGTAAGAGTTTGCTACTACTATCTAGTAATAACACGATACGATAGCCAGGGTCTGCACTATTAAGAAGGATAACGAACAATGATAATAATCTTTAATAAGTCATATGAAATGATAAAGTAGGTAATGAGGTGCCAGTTTTCACAGTTAGCTGTGAAATGTTTCTCAAGTTGACTTGAGAAAAACCATACAAGGAGATGAAAATGACCATTTCTGTTGATTTACTCTCACTTTTGACATTTCATCCTAACATCAAATTTGTGAACTGGAACGATGGAGCTTAACCATGTTCTAATACATGTTTTGTGCAGAGAAATCTTTTGAAAAATGCAGAATCGATTGGAGAAAAGGAACAATAAGATATCAACCAGTTTCTGGCTGATTTCCTATCTGACATTGTAAAAGGATCCAAAGTATTTGTTGAATTTGAAATAGAATAGTGAACCATGCCATTCTGGAATCCCTCCTAGCACATATGCACATACACAGATCCCAGCAACAAGCTCCCTACCCATACTCATCTGTCATGTGTGCCAATTGGAGCAAACCACTAGTATTACTCAAAAAGGAGCTCATTATAGTTTCCTCTTCATCTACTGGGCTTTTGTAAAAGATCACAGACTTTGGAAACATGCAGCATGGAGGACAGACATTCTGGACTTGGGTGCAGTCTTTTCTATTGCTACATGTCCACATCAAAGTCTATGCATTTTGGTAACAACTATTATTATTGTCACTCAGGGTAATATTCCTCTTTCCTAGAACATAGGCCATCTGTGGGATCAACCTAAAAATGACTAGTAGCCAGTCCACATGGACCTTCTCTGGACTGTTTCAAGAGTTTATTTAATTTTCTCTGCCTTTAAGGCTGTTTGAATCATCCACTGGAGATGATTTTCAAGAGATACTACAGCTCAGTTCCACCATTACACACTTCATTCCCTGTGATTTCACTGCTGGTAAGCCTGTATTTAACATTTCAGTGAAGTTTCCTGCACTTGAAACTCTACAAACTTTTTGGGACAGAGACAATTTTATTACATAAAAGTATTCAGCATCCAGCAGAGCAAGGCCCTGATCACAACTACTGCAATATATAAAACAAAAAATGGCAAAACTACAGAGAAAATCTCTGGCACACAAACAAATCTTTTCTCTTAACTTCTACCTGAAGCAGATGCTGGTGGTGTATTTAACGTGTGAGGCTGTGCTGATTTACACCCTTGTAAAAATCAGTATTCAAAGCTCCTTTTCATGTGCAGCTTCCATCTAAGTAAAGGGGATACTGCATATCAAAGGCAGCTGCACCAGCCACTTTAGATTTATTAGTAAATCCATTGAAAAAACATTTCCAGTGAAATAAATCTCAGCCTGCTGACTTCCTCCTATTCTTTACTTATCCTCTTATTGATTTTTGTCTCGGAGATTTAAACCTCTCAATTTGTTTTATGAGACACTTGTCGAACAGATGACAAGAAAACAGACAGTGCTGGATATTTTCCTTAGCAGTTTTAAGTAGAAATAAAGAGCATTTCTTTGAAATTAGTCTTGCTCTTGTGACACAGTAGGAAGAATATATCTGACAAGCCCTTTAGAAGGCTTTAGTTTCATGCATAGAGAAAGCTCACTACTGACTGCCACCAACACAGCTTTGTGGCAGCAGTGCCCCAGTGCCTCATTGACAAGTTTGACATGTAAACAAGCTGTTGCTAAAAATATTTAACCTAGGGGACCCTGGCTAGTTGAAGGGGCTAGTAATGGAATACAGATCCTTTCACCTCTAGGCATCTGTTCAAAGCTAGACCATTGACTGAAAGCCATTATCATCTGATGGCTGCTCAGAGGAATGAGTAGGTGGGCTCTGCTCTGTGTCTTGTGAGCACATTGCTGCATTACTAAACCACACTGGGAATCTCAACAGAAAGTTGGGGCCTGGGGCAGCTCCTGCCAGGAGGAGGGTGCCCTCAGCTTACTCCCCCCCTCCAGTTTCCTTTCGAGGACATGTCACCTGGCAGACATTTGCATTCGTGCGACAGCTCCCCTCACAAATTGCTACTGCTGCTGTTCTGGAGGTGAGAAGATGGAGGGGTACGTCCATTTCCATTCTGCTCTGCAATTCTGCCCGACAACCTGAACCTGTCCCAGACGATGAATGCCAGCAAGGCATTGCTATGAAACTCAGGTGCCAGCTACAGTAAGTTCTAAACGTTCTCTAAATAATTTCCAAAGGCTCTCTAATGATGTTTTTTGAGGAAAAGAGGTCACACAGGCTAAGACATCACCTCCACTTTGGAGACCTACCTTCTGGAGGAGGAGTGACGGTGACAGAGCAGGACAAGGGAAGTGCTGGCATTCACCATTGCCCTGTGCAGTGCCAGGCACATCCTAGCCTTATCCAGTCTCTGCTTTTGAGGCCATCTCACACTATGGCCACACACAGCAACCAGAGCAATAGTCACACACATCCCAGGGCTTAAACATGGCACCTGGTGCTGTGCAGTCTGCAACATTTCCCCAGGGCTGAGCTGAGCTAGGGGAATGCTGAGTATCAATGAGGAGGGAGAGGCACAGTCCTTCCCTTCGTGACCTCTGTGGGGATGGATCCAACCTGCTCAATCCCAGGCAGAGTGAAAGTGGGTCAGAGAAGTCCTGCCAGACCAAGTGCCTTTTTATCTCCTTGGCTCTGCCTGCATGTAAAAGGATGGGAAGTCTGAGGTAGGAAATTCCTATTCCCATACATGTTAAATTGCTGTTACTTCACTTACCCTCCTTTCCACTGACCTGTGTGCTCCAAGATGCCTCTCTCAGCTTTCAGCCAGTCCGCTGCCGCAGGAGTCAGCTTTCCCTCCACTTTATTACTCTGCTTGAGGCTTGTCTTTACACATAAAATCACACCCTGAAGAAGCCCAGAGGCAGGCACAGAGGCACTGCTGCTACACCCACAAGACCCTGGGCTTCCCCATTTTGGTATCACTTGCTAACCCTGCTTTGTTCCCCCAGCGTGGCAGAGCTGCCCCTCAGAGCATCCCACAGCCGGCACTGTGCCAGGGGAAGGCTGTGTCCCGTGGGGCTGCCTGGCTGCTGCCTCAGGGCTCTACATGGCAGGCAGGATCAGTCAGGGTGCCCTGCCCCTGCCTGCTCACAGCCGTACACAGCAAACAGAAGGGCTACATTTCACCTCATGTCACCTACACCACATTTTAAAATATATATATATACATTATAGATAGATATGATATAGGTAGGAGAGATTGCTCTGAGGCACTGGGATTTGTAGAGTGAAGTGTGTGAGCTGCAGAGGCCCTGTCACCTTGACAAGCAGGGAAGGCTGTGAGAAACCATGACTGGAGGAAAGATGTAGGAGACATTTGTCCTGTCCTTGCTTTCTAGAAAAAGGTTGCTTTCCCAGACTGTTTCTGTCTCAATTGCTTCAGGCTGTCAGAGGATAGTGGATGTCCTGTGAGGAGACTGAATGCCCGTTGTGTGCCACTCGCTGAGGGGAATTACTAGCCCACTGTATCATTTCAGGTCTTTATGCCCCTCAAAGTGGGAAGATTTAAATCCTTTTTTTTTCTTTAATTGTAATCCTGACACCTCTCTCCTAGTTACTCCTTGTCATTGTGAGGCTTTTCAGCTCCTGTCTAAAAAGAGACATCTATCCCAGAAGCACCAGGGAAAACCCTATCTCCACTTGCCTGGGAACATGATGTTGCTAGGCAAGGTTGGTGTTAATGTAACTTTGGGAATAGCAGGAACAATAGCACTGGAAGGGCCCTTCTGGTTCATCAAACTAGTCCTCTGTTGTTAGAGGCAACTATGTTACGTAATCTCTTTTGCAAACCAAGCTAGCTCTATCCTAAAGCTAGCTAGGTTATTTTTGTTCCCTTGTGTCCATGGGAAAGCCCTTGGAGAACCTCACTTCTGTAAGGACATCTCTATCTGAGGAGCATCTTGCTCACCATGGAGCATTGCTCTTGCTAATGTCAAACTGCAGAGCATGAGATCTTGTCCTTCATCTTTTTCCTGATGTTGTAATGCCCAGGATCATACAGATCTTCCCTTGGAATAATTTGGCCTTCCACATTTGCAGTGCTGCCCTTAATTTTTCTCACCAACACAGTCCTACAGTAAGATCTTTAACCCTGTTTGATATTTTTAGCAATCTTAAGGTTTTGCCTTGAGAAGTTGTGCCAGCTCTCCTTCAGCACAGCTATCATCTCCATTTTTGAAAGGAATGCACTGGGCAGGGCTATCCAACCTGATTAAATCTATTTGTTCTCATACAGAACAATGTATCTGCAGCTCATTTTCTTCTATCATATATTTTAAGGATGATATATCCCATCCTGGCTGAGAGCTTTGTGAACTCCAGCTCTCTGGATAACACCTGGGTGTCACACTTTACTAAAGCTTTTCTTAGAGTCTCAGCATAGGTTCACTGCATTTACTAGGTGTTTTTTTTTTTTTTCCTCTGACTCAATGCAGATTTTTGGACATAATTTGGGTTGACTCTTTCTACAGGATTTGTTTCCATCCAGCCTTTTGACAGGGCTGGGCAGAAGAGGAAGAATGCAAGATTTTAACTAGTTATTGCAGAAAAATCCAGAGTATCTCCTGTTTTCATGTATCCTGACTGTCACATTGATTGTGTGAGCATTTCAGAGAAGGTGGAAGGGTTCTGTTACAAAGAGACCTGTTTCCCACCGTCTTTTTTGGCACTTCTTAGAAGGCCCCTTAGGACAGGACTAATGGCCCTCTGGGACAAGCCCCCTTCTGCCAATAACCATAGGTCAAAAGTTAAACTGAACAGCAAAGAAGGAAAACCGGATAAAATACTCTATAAATCTTGACATTCTAATTGAGAACTGTTCAATGCAAACTGCCATAGTGTGTCTGTTTTACCTCAATGCTCTATAAGACGCCAGATCCCGCTTTCCTTAATGGCCTGGAGTATCCTACTGATTTTTACTGGGACTTCTCACTTGATTAAGACAAACAAGATTCTAGCCTATGAAGTCTCCCTGGAAAGACAAAGTTTGATAGTTAATGTAATTTCTATTCTGCAGTTATAGGAACAAAATGATGGTTTTGATTTCGCAGTAAAGGCATGTTTATCTCATCTTTCAGGCAGAACTGATGTGACCGTGTATGTGTGTGTCTAGGGGCAGAGATTTGCAGGACAAAAAGGATCTGTGGCCAAATACAGCTTATACAGAGAATTTCTTACTGCAGAAAAAATTGTCTGAACATAACATGTCATCTAAGATGTTTTATAGATTTTTTTGCTGTCTGAGGTAAATGGGGGAGGATTACACCTATTTTACAGACTGATGAAATCAGCACATAAAGAATTTAAATGACTCACCCAAGATTACACAATAACTCAGTTGCAGACCCTAGCAGAGTCTAGAGTCCTGGTGCTTGGAACACCAGCCCGAAATGTCTCCTTGGTGTTTTCATCTCTGTCAGATGTACATTGCTTTCAGATACTTAGGATACCTGCAGAATCAAAAATAGAATAACAGAGTTTGTTTATTCCACTGCTTATATATTAAACATAAGTTTGCTTTCAGTGAATAGTTTTGTTGTTTACATTTTCATAGGAATTCTAATTATTGAAGCAATTCCTTCCAGACTTTTGCCATTCCTCTTCACAAAGCAACATATAGATACTAGAACAAAACTACCACTACTACAATCAAATCACTGTGGTTCCCATCCTGGCAGCTCAAGAGAACAGTCCTGTAATATTAGAATAAAACAGCTTTTATTGTTACACCTTGAAGTTCTTGTTTGAATAGGAAACTTTCCCCAAAAATGTATTGAAAATTATATCCCTATACTCCAAGCTGATTTTTTTCAGCCTGGTTAACATCATAAAATGGATCATGAATATGTCTTTTGAATATGTTGTCAGTTCTGTGCAACTTACACAGTCTATATGTGTTAGTGCAAAGAAACGTGCTCCCACCATACAGGATATGTGTGCCAGAGAAGAGAGAGAGGGTTAAGGAATGGAAAACATATACTGGAATGTAGTGGCATAACAAATCTATCCCTAATCTTGAAAGCTCCATAGCACATGAGTAATGAAACTAAAGATGAATTATTATGTCTTGAACTCATAATTTACAGGTATGTCTGTATTATCTTACAGCATAAATATTCCATTTATGCTTTGTGATGATGTTTTTCTCCATATAGGAAAATAAAAGTAGTGTTAGTCACATGTCCATAGCTTTGTCAGTGGTTGCAAAATGTTTTCCCCAAGAGGGAATAATGAATAATGCAACACTTATATTTAGGCTGGTTTTTCATATGTTGTCACTTTCAAAATCTAGAAGCAGTTCTTTTAATTTTAAGGGCTACAATGTCTGCTCCCTTTATTCCTGCCCTTTATCAGCTTACACACCGTGTTCTTATAGACAAGGGGGGAAAAAAAACATTCCAGTGTCTAATAAATCTGAAATCCATCAGGGGCTGCAAAGCGTTCATTCCCCTTCCTTGGTTCAGATCGTGTTACATTCAGCAGCACAACAAATGCACTTTGTGTGCCAACGCCAATGGATTAAGCACTTTCGTTCATTTTTACAGAGTGGGAACTGATTCTGTTTTTTGAGAGTTTTGGAAATTTTTAACAAAGGGCTGCACAATTGATTTTCAAGCAAGGAGAGGGAGAAATTGTATTATAATAGTTGTTTCTGAGCAGAATTTTAACATCGTTAAAGGACTTGAAAAAAATATTTTCTGATACTAGCCTTCCATAGCACATAGTGCTCTACCTTTGGTTTTCTGAGCTAACTTATGAGAAGCTCTCTGTGTGCAGGTCTCAGTAGTCCTTTTTTTTGTTCTTAGACCTTTGCTGCCTGTTTGAGTGAAGTTGCACACGCTGTGCTTTCTCAAATGGGAATTTTTACTTTTGTTCTTTCTTGTTGCATTTCCCTAAAATAAAATATCTGGGTGGAAAAAAAATAAGTAATTTATTACGATTCGTGTAAGGAAATATAATATGGAGGTAAATTTTTGAGTGCATCAGGACTGATTTTCTAATACATGATCTCACAAGTATGAGAGATTTTATTTCAAAAGAGCTCAGTTCACAGCTACATGCCTAAAAGAGAAGTAGATTAATGGGTGTCAGACACTTTAATCATTTCTTTCTGACCTTTATAGACATATTATTTTAGAAGAGTTGAGCTCTCAGCAAGGTGAGTTCTTCCAGAAATCAGAAGCTAATTATGCACACTGAACCCTTCTAAAAACGATAGCAATTCTTTTAGATACCTGCATCAGTTTCTGCTTCTGTAAAATGGAAGCATTAAGTAAAAAGTTAAATAATTACTGATTAAATGATCAGTGACTGATATCTATTAAATGCTTTTAGATTCATGGATGCTAAGTAGCATTACAACAAATAATAAATTCTATAAAAGCTTTGTAGGACACACCTGTCAAGTTTTAAAAAGTGCATGGAGATAAGATTTCAAAATTTGTTCCACAGAAAAAGTAGGTTTCATTGATCAATTGCAGAGCATTTTGCAAAGTCAGCACTAGCCAATGTATAGAGTTTTAAGGATGAAGCAGTAGTGAGCTAATGTAACTAGGGCACTTTCACATGGCTCAAGTTTTCAAGTCTACAGGCACACAAGTGGAAGAGCAGCAGCAAAGAAAAAGCAACAGGAAGGTGTTCAAATACAACCTTTAAAATGGACACATGCTGATCTGAATGATCTGCTGAATTTGTTTGTACAGCATTTAGGGGAGGTTTACATTCATTCTTGAGAATTTTTGTACATACCAAGATTAAGCACTTAAATATATTCAAACTGGCAGATTTGAGTACATGGGCATTACGTGGCATAGTTGTTGTCAGGATGGGGATTGAGGAAGGATTCACTAATATATTAACTTTTAGACTTGTCCTCAGCTTCAATAGAAGACATGACAGAGCAAACCTTCTAGTTCATCCCATCATTGGCTTCAATGCTGGATTAGACAAGACCAGAATTCAGACCTTTCATAGAAGGTAAGAAAAAGAAATTATGTCTTCCACGTTAGTTCTGCCAAAGAGGTTTCTTTTTGAACCTTATCAATAAGTCTGATATTTTGAGCATGCAGTGGACACCTGTGCATTGTAGAAGTGTATTTTTGTTGCACTCAGTTTTAACAGGAGTGGCTTATCAAATGTGAAAAACTGTAAATGGTTCCTGGTGTTTCAAAGCAGAAATTGTCCTTTGAATAAGCAATGTTCCCAATGCTAGCATGAAATACTTGCCTGAGGATAAAATGTTATGGTCCTTAAGAAATCATAGATGGTAACTGATGTAGCAGAGGGAGAAAAACATTATGCAAAGATACCTCAAGCAAAAATGTCTAGTGGTCACTCATCTCTTTGGATGACCTTCAGTTTTATACCAGTAATACCACTGCTTTATTTGTAAGGAGTTATCCATTTAAGCTGAAGAAGGTGATGGTATTTTAAAGCAGAAGCATCTGTTCAGAGCTGCAGTCCCCAATGAGTAAGTATTTCTTAAGAAACGGTTGAAACTGTCAGTATTTTAGGAAAGCTAGAGCTATTGCAGCCATTTCCTATCAGATGATGTCTCTCTAAGTATGCAGCATAATAGGACTGTTTTGAGCAGATTAGGTTAAATACTAAACCTCACTTCATTAATGCTGATGGAAACACAGAGCTCAGTATTCTGTACAAAATTCTGTTTTGAAGGAAAACCTTTTAAGTAAGAATACACGAGTTTAGAACTGTTAAATTTGATACTGTTGTAACACAATAGATTTCAAAACTGAGCGTCAAGAAGTAGAAATGTTCCAGTCCTGGAAGAGGAACCTGGTAAATTTTGACATTATTGGTTGCCTTTTTTAATTTGCTTTTACAATGAATTTTCATCAGAAAACTTTGTGTGAGAAATAAATGGGGCAAACTTACTCTCAAGGATCTTGAGGCAAGAAATTATTCAGTAAGTCTTTTAGATTCATTATGATTAAATAGTGAATAAAGTAACCATCATTTGTCTACTGTTTACTGTATTTTTTGTTTTGATGTACAAAACTTCAACAGAGATCTCAGAAAGTAACCTTGTTGCCTTAGCAGTACTGGCATCCCTGATGATTCTTGAACGCTAACAGGGTAATAATAAACAGAAATGCCTTTCGAATTACAAGTTCCATTGGAATCACAGGGGGAAGGTCAGTGTTTGCCAAATTGAGGAAGACAAAACTGGCATGAAAGGAATTTTATGTTCAAGCTTCTCAGAGGGGATTAGAAGTGCTTTCTTAATAGTGACTGAAGGGAAGCTGGAATGGTGTCACTGAACGTACAGACATTGCCTTGCCTATGCACATATACACACACAGTCACCACATACAGGAGCACAAGGAGCAAATGCATAAAGTTGCTTCAATGTTTGAGAGGTTTTTAAAATACATTTTTTTCATCCTTCATCTCCACATGCTAAATATATAATAAGATACCTTGTTTTCTTGCCCTGTAGACCCACATGACCAAAATGAGGGACATTAGTAAGTGTTAGAAAAAGTATTCAAGTGTGAAATGAATTTCTCAAACATTAATAAGTATTTCTAGAACCTCAGTTTCATAATTTGACAGTTCCACAGTTAATAAATCACAGCAAAAGGAAAGTGTGATAACAGCAGAGCAAAAGGAAGCCTGGATCTATGAAGTGCAACTGAGGGATAAGTGAAAGAAGCATGCTGATGACCCTGAGTTTACTTTTGGGTTTTCTGAGCTTTCACTCAATTAAATTCATTCCTCTCCTCTAAAGACCTATTATGTGCCTTTACCTTCATTCCTAACTGATTTTTCTTGTAATTCAGCTCCTTTGCCAAGTTATTTCCATGATTTAAGAAGCCCTGATTAAAAAAAAAAAAAGAAAGAAAAAAAAAAGAAGTAACACTGAGATGAAAGGAGCATCCACACTGTGTTTGAAAGGGTTTTCTAAAGAGGTGGGTTGATTTTAATTAACTTCCTGAATGAAACAATTCAGGTCTGGAGCTGGCAATCTCCAATAATCACTCTTTGGCCTCTGGATGAAAAAAGGAGTCAATTACACAAAAGAATGCAACAAAAAGACAGGCAATGGAAGGAAGTAGTTATGTGTATTGTGGCAGTATACACATTAAGAGAGGCCCAGCATCTAGAGGCCCAAAATGACATTAGTCTGAACTGCTACAGACACTAAATACACATTGGAAGAGAGAGCCATCTTACTCCAAAGTTTATCTTCTCTGCAAGACTAGTTCCTGTTTATATATTTTGAGCATTTCCCCCAATTCAAACTCTGCATGCATGCAAATAGCCTTAACTTTGAGTTGTCCCAGGAGCACCACAAACTGCAGCTCCAGGTAGCCAGCAACCATGTGCCAATGTGACCATTCTGTAATATGATCACTTAACATCTCTCAACTGTTCCTGCAACCCTAATTCTTTCCTTCTATACTGCCTCTTGTGTGTTCTGAAAAGAGGTGACTTATACTACATTTTCCCTAGGAGGATATAGTACAGAAAACTGAGGAAGCACCTAAGAACATCCAGTTGCCATTAAGCAAGAAAGATCAAGAACGAGAGAGAAAAAAGTGACTGAGAGAGGGAATGGCTTGCTAAAGCTCATGATAGCAGGGTAGTAAGCAGATCTTTGTTCAGCCCTTGTCATAACGGGATGCTGGTCTCTACTGGGACCACTACTTGTTGCCATAACAAGTAAGCCATAGTAATAGACAGGCTGGCAAGCTTGTGTGAAAAGGGAGCATCAAAGCAATATGAACACGGGAAAATATTCAACTGCAAAAATAAAATACATTCTCAGGTCTTTCTCATCTCTGACAAAGATGATTTCTCATCAAAGCACCCCAGGATCTGACGTGTTGTTATAGCAGGCTTCCCAATTCCCGCAGCTTTCCATAAATCCTGGGAATTCTCAGGCCCTAGTACTAGATATTCTGAGTGTTCTTTAAAAGCTATAGCTATTATTTTGTTTTATTAGGTATTGGAATTACCTGCTAGACATCTGCAGACTTGGTATGGTTTGAGACTCCTTTGTGTCTTGTGTTGGCACTATGTGTGCCCTGTAAATGGGAAGCTGGAATGGCTATCAAAGATCACAGTAACCAAGGAGAGACAACATGAAAACAAATTAACTTGCAAACAGTGGGTTTGTTTTCTGTTGTATGACAGGTTGAGGGGTGCCTGTCTCTCTTTTCAAAAAGGTAGAGGTGGAAATTTTGCTGCTCTTATTTTCTTTCATCTGGCATATGAAAGAAATATCCTGTATCCGTCTGTTCTGCATGGATATGTCATCTTGTGTCCACTTGATTTCTTCTATGCTACAAGTAGAGACACAGACAAAAGGAACCAGCATTAACCACATAATAATGGACTTAATATGCTAGATTGATTTCTCCAGGAAGTTATCATAGCCTTCGGAGTTTGAAGCCCTCCTTCTGAAAATCACTTCCTTCTCCCAATAAAAACACCAGTTTAATGCTACCAGCCAATGCTGTCTTTTAGTCTAAACAGAACCGGAATATTTTACTGTCAAAACCAACAAAAATGAAGGGAAATAATGACAGAGCAAATCCAGAGACACAAGGCCAGTGGTCCTCTCTTAGCAGCTCACCTCTCTTGCTCCTTATGCTTCTCCTGCAACAATGCTTCCTTACCCTTTGCACACTCACACTCTAAATACCATAGCCCAGCGATATTTGAACAAAAAGAACCCTCTCTTTAGTCTTAATTTTCTGTAAGTTCTTGTCTGACTTTAATACCATGCTGTGGTCAGCAATGCTTTAAGACAGATATAGTTCACAGCAGCATGACACATCCTCAGTTCAGACATACATCTATGCTTCTGCACCTTCAACCTACCCAGCAAAGCTCCTACGCTTCTGCTGAGCAGAGAATATAAATAGAGAGAATAGTGCTAAAACTGCTTGGTGGTTTTCTGCTGCTGGGAAAAAGAGGAAAACCCCTTGCGATGGAGTTCAGAGTCTGAACTCTGTTACCTGTCAGTTGCACTGACATTAATGTGGTAATTCTGGGTTAGGATTTGGTTTAGGAAGGCATCCTCAACCAGGCAAGCAGACTGGTTTAAATGAAAGCCTATTTATGAAATGGTGCCCTGGAGTGATTGTTTTTATTGATATAATTCAGATCAGAATCTGACCCACTGGCTCAGCCTAGAAGACAATTACTGAATAGTTTAACTAATGAGGTAGCCTCTGTGGTAAGAAAATAAAATTGGCTTTTGGAAGCGAGATTTCCTTTACCACTCTTGGTATACTTTTCCCTTTGTCAGCAGAATTAGTGAATTAAAAAATAAGCAGAAAGGGGCTACAGGAGGAGTAGAGAGGCTTCAACATTGTGCTTTTATCAGAATGGCATATGTCCCATTGCTTCATTCTGAATCTATGGTTTTAGCAAAAGATTTGAGACAGTTGAAAAATGAATGAAAGAGGTCTTGAATGGGAGAAAGAAAAGCTTAAAGTAAATAGCTTAAGTCTATCTGTCCAAATGTCACATATAAGGATGGTTCTGCTCTGCTTAATGACAGGAGAGCAAGAAAGGTGAGGGGAAGGAAGGGATCCTTTTGAAGGGCTGTTGTTCTAATGTACCTATGTTTATTTTAAAAGCTTTTCAAGAAGGCAGGGAGGAAAGCTACTGCCTCTCAGTGATAAAAGTTGAGCGATTGAAGACATCATTTGCGGGCAATCTGTTCTCTGTCTCTGTAGTTACCCACAAAATGCCCCATATTCAGGTAAAGCAAGCTCAGAAGAACACGGCTGATGGGAGAGGACTAAGAATCAGGACTCCTGGGCTTTATTTCTAGTTCTGACACTGACTGCATGTGTGGGCAAGTTCAGTGAAACCACCTATCTGGCAAGTGGGGACAATAGTCTTTACTCCCCTAATAAGACAGGGAGGCTGTGAGGTGTAAGGAGTGTCTGCCAAACAGATGGGTTTCATGGGTGAAAAGCAGCTCAGATGCATAAAGTATCCAGTAGTTAAAATAGACTAGTGTGTAGAGCTAGATCCTTACTGAAAGGATTTTCATTTCTGCAACCTATCTATTCCTGTTCTAATTAGACATGGTGTGTGAACATCTGCATCCACCACCTCCCTGTTATGTGGCAAATAATATGGTTTATGGCTCCTCTGTTACAAATGGATTCTTGCTCAGTGTCTGATATTTAATGATTGCAGGTTCAAGTCTACTGTGCGGTAGGTGAGCTAGTCTGTTTTAAAAGACAAAAGCTTTTGCTTCAGTTGCTGTCATGTACGGACACTGTAACCTGGCTCTTGTGGAGAAAGCTGGCTGTGGAACATCTCCCAGCAGGTTGCTGAAGATAAAGGTATTTTTGGTTTTAGTTCCAGATGATTGTTCTACCAGAAGTTCAGAGTCAGTTCCAGCACTTGCTGACCCCTGCTGTCCTCACACACCTCAAAACGGCCCTTATTTAGCAGAGAGGAAAAATCTCTTTCTCTCTGCCCCTCTCCTGTGCTCTCTCTCTCATGTAATGTTGTCCTTTACGAACAATGACATATTCTCACTGTTTCTCGTGTGCCCTTCCATTGAGATGAAAAGCTAAGTCCAGATTTGTTTTTGCTGTCATTCCAAATGAAGCCAGAAGAGTTATTCTGGGAATCATCTGCACTCTGCACTTTACCTAAACAAATTTGAAAGGACAGGTTTTTGAATGCAACTGATCCTGCAAGGTACACAGTCTTTAGTCAATGAGAGGGAAGGACATTCGTAACCATGCTGCAGAAGACTGGGCTTTGTCATAGCACTTCCAAAATGGTTCCAAAACTGTTTTCTTCCCATGTAATGTGATCAAATTAGTCCTTGGAAAGCATAAGAAACAAGAGAAAAAGGAAGAGAGGGAGGGAAGGAGGGAAGGAAGGAAGGAAGGGAGGAAGGAAGGAAAGAAGGAAGGAAGGAAGGCAGGAAAGGAAGAAAGAGAAGGAAAGAAGGAAGGAAGGAAGGCAGGAAAGGAAGAAAGAGAAGGAAAGAAGGAAGGAAGGAAGGAAAACACCTATGGAAGAGACAGCTAAATATGAAAAGTTTGAAGACATGAGCTGGGAATGAGGATTTTTAGGTGCTGGTCCCAGCGCAGTCACCAGCATGCCTGGTGACAGAAGGGTCTGATTTTCAAACATACATAGCACTGGCTGTGCTCAGCAAACCAAGCTGTTTTGCAAATAAAAGGAAAGTGCCCAAAGACTCTGAACAAATTATTTCATATTCATGCAGACAAATCCTTGTCACTTGTGTTCCCTTTCAGCTTGTGGCTCCCAGCCCAGTACTTTAACATAGTCTTCTTACTTTAATGTGGTGAGAGTACTGTATTTTCTATGCAAAATGTCTGGTGTGGAATTTTGGCCATACATTTAGGAGGTGACACAGATGGCCAGGTTTCAGCAGGGCACACAGTAAACAGGAGACAAAGACAGAAGAGATGATTAAATGAATGACTGACAGAAAGTACAGGTGATAGACTAAATGAGGAAGAAGAGTTTGAACTTCATACAGAATGAGAACAAGAAACTCTGAAAGGTCATAGATGGAAAGGGAAAGAGGTTACATGAGACAGGGGAAGACATAGTCAGCAGAGAAGTTCATCTTGTCCTGAAATTTGACAGAGCTTTGAAACTTCATTAAGGAACTTTTTTTGGTAGTGAGTACCATGAGATAAAGCAAATTGGTGTTTGGAAAACAAGGCAGTTCAGCAAAACAAAGCAAGACTATCATAAATAGACTAGGTTGTTGTATTAATCCTAAAGTTCCCTGCTACATATACGAATTTTCTCATCTTTTCTATGATTTGTAGTAAATGAACACAAAATTTCCTAGAAATAAGCCCGAATGCTGTCTGAAAGCCAAGACAAACAGCACCATCCCAGCAAGTCCTTGGATATGTTTCAAAGGGGGTTAGTAACGACTTTAGTGTAATACTCCTAAACAAGGAGAGTCAACGGTTGTACTCAATGATCTTAAAGGTCTTTTCCAACCTGAACTATTCTCTGATTCAAGGCTCAGCATGGCAGAGCAGTGAGGTGGCTTTAATTTGGATTAGGTTTTATGTCCCAGTTTCATGTTTTTTAGCTCACCATTTAATGAAAAGGGCAAAGAGTCATAAATTCTGACCCCTGAAATACGTGTCCGTGTGAGTTTAACTCTTTGTCCTTGAGGATCTCTGGCTGTCGCTTAATGGAACTGAAGCCCAAGAAGGTAGACAGATGGTACTGATGGGCTGAAATTATACTCAGCTAAGTGCAAAGCTATAACTGCTATTTGTCATTCTAACATCCCTGATTTGTCTAGAGAGAAAAACAAATAACTTGTTGGGGGAGTAAGCAACTGACTGGCTGTGGCCAGGCCAGATTGGAAGTGGGTGTAAGGCTCAGCACAGAGAGACCCAGGTGCCATCAGCACTCAAGGGAGGCTATTAGGATGTCATTTCAGTTTTTTTCTCTGTCTATCTCTCTCTCTATGCTTGCTGTGGAGGTGGAAGGTGCATGTGTTGTGAGGTGAACTGGGGAGTGAAGATAAAAATCTGTGGTAAGGAAATGCTACAGCTTTATCTCTGTTCTTTGATGTGGCAGGACAAATTAATTGATAACAGAACCAGCCAAAGCAGATGTGGTCATGGCCTCCTGAACTGCCCTATTGCAAGGAAAGGGCCTAGCAACATCAAAGACAAAGGTCAGCCAGCATTCCCCAAGCACAAAAAGACAAATCATGACAGGCAAATAGTTCAGGCTGCCATTGGAAAGGGGTTATTACCACAAAAGATGATGTCTGGCACATGGCCACTATCCCAATCAGCTGGACTCAGTGGCTTCTCTTCTCTGCAATTTCTTTCTGTACCCAAAGGCAGAGTTTGAGCATAACATTTTTCTGTAAAAGTGACAGCTACTTTGTGTGTGGTGGCACAGGAGAATTAAAGCACAAAGCAGAATCCAAGAATCAGGCCGAAGTACACACAATGGAGTTCGAAAATCAGCCTCAGTTAGTTTGAATCCTCTTGAAGCTACATCTTTTGAAACTATACTAAACTTATCTTCTCAGTTCCTGCTAAGACTAAAAAGATTTGGATTCTAGTCCCAATTCTATCATTTGCTGGCTGTGTGCCTTGAGCAAATTAGTTCCTCTCTTGTGTCTGAGGTGACAAAGAAGGCCACTCTGAGATCTCCAGAGCTAGTAGAACTCCAGATAATATTAGTACTTATATCTAGAATTCTTTATTTCTACCAGTCTCTTTACTGTTTTCCTAAGTATCTCTATGTTTTTCTAATATGCTCCTCATCCATAACAAATATTTCAGAAATCACTGAATATTAAACACTCATGCCAAAAGAGCCAACTGCACAGCACTTCTCAGCTTAATTTCTTATCTGTTCTGGGAACAGATAGAGAATACTTGTCCTTTGAATACTATGACCTTCCAAGCTACAACCCTCACACCCCTGGCAGGTAGTTCATAACTAACTATAATTGTATGTGTTTGTTTCTACCAAAGCACTGAATTCCTTACAGACATTCATATGTTCATTCTGGCATCACCACACAGCATCAGCACGGTATAATAACATCAGAGTGCCATTGATCCCTTTTCCTTCACATGCTGCCCAGGTGTTTGTTCAAGCGATGTCTCAGTTCCTTATCTGGAGGAGACCTTGGCATGCATGTCATGCCTCTGCCTACTGATTTTTTGCTGGTAAGAAATCCAGCAGACAAAAAAATGCCTACCAGAAGATATGGGCTAGGAGGGAGACATGAAACTTTCCAACCTAGTTCTTGGACATCCCAGCGCACAGGGTCATATAACACAGCGCAGCTGCCCGCCAGCAGAAACGTCATTGGGGTACCTAAATGACTGATCTCACCTAGGAAGCCTGCAGTGTCTTGAGGTCTGACCACATATTTCAGGACTTAAGACGGGGCTCTAGCTACTTCTCTATCATTCACACAAGTAGAGCTACTACACAGAACACAGACTATGCCATAATCTCAGAATTAGTTTCTTTTCACTACAGTAAGACAGTATGGCAGCAGATCTTGATGTTCTCAGGCGTCCCAGGAGAGCTGCACAGCAGTGGCTACCAAAAGATGCTCGGTTGTTCCACTTTGAAGTGTCCTTGTGCCCATTATAACATTGTAACAAAAATAACCCGAAATGGGTATGTGTTCCCAGCAGGCATCAGTGATTCATAGCAAACTGTAAAAACCAATGCATGACATAGATAAAGGCATTTGAAGCCCCAAGACACAATTGTGGTGTGTGTATGCACCCTGGACTATCGTCACCAGAAAACTGAGTACTGCAGAAGCTTACCTCCCATAGTGTGCAACAATAACTCAGTGGGACAGGTCACATTTATATTCAGCCAGATCTTGTCCTTCTCCTGTGGAGAAATTTAAAGGAGAGATCAGAAAAGTAGAAAAGCTCTGAGAGGCAGTCTGGACAATATTCTCCAAAGCTTTCCTACAAGGAATATGGACAGCTTAAACTGTGGTACTTTCCCTGTACACTTGTGACTGCCCTAGGGAAGGGAATCTCTTGATCACAGTGTAATGTCTATTTGGTGTTTTATTTGTTGGCTGCTTATTTCTTTACTGGAAACATGGATTGACTGGCTTTTGTCCTTCTTCATCCGAACAACCTTGTGGACATAACCTTACCAGTTATGCTGCAGGGAAAAGCCAGAGCAGTGAGGTTAGTAAATGTGCCACACTAGAAAATAAAGCAGCCAGTGGGGTGTTTTTATACATGAGAGCAGTTATGCTATTTCAGACCTAAAGATGAGCCCTACTGTTTTCAGGGGGGAATGCTCTTGTTTGCAAAAGTGAGAACCTAACCCACTGAAGTTATTTCTGATTTAAACTTGATATAACTGCAGAAGAGTTAGACCCAACTAGCACAGTTCTGGCAAGTGTGAGGAAAAGGGGAACCGGTGAAATTTGTAGCTTGAATGTGATAGGCAGTACCAGTCTGGGCCATGAGTGCATACAACAGGAAAACTGGTCCTGCACCTCCAAGTGACCTTCACTCACCTACAGTTTCGCTGTGCCTTGGTTTCCCTGTCTGTCAGAGTGGAAAAGTGACAACCCTTTTTTGGAAAGTGATGTGACAAGCACTAAGTATGAGATTGTTAGACAGCTGTGGGAAGCACTGAGAGATCTCTTGGAATTACAGATTCAGAAACAAGGAAAGATTTTGTCAGCTGGATACAAGAACTTTAAAAAGAGAGACATTCTGACATGCTATTTCTGCTGAAAAACCTTCCCTAGAGAGGTCTGGTGAGGGCATTTCTCTGTGCCCACTCTTTATCTGAACTCCTCCACATGCCTCAATCCTAATCCAGCACAGCAGAGACTCATCCTATTGTGTTAAAATAAAATATACTTACAGGTAAATGTCACTCTGCCATAAAAAGAAAGGAAACCACTTAACTTTCTGTTTCTTCGACTACCTGTCTCCATAATAGTTCTTGTCAATTTACATTATTCATGACTATCAGAGCTAACTTAAAATGTATCTTTCAATGGAATATAATACAAACAGTTTTATGTGTGGGCAGGGTAAAACAAAATAATAATTACAATACACGATGATAGTGCTTATAACAAAATAATATTTCCATAAAGAGACTTTTGTGGCAGCAATACGCCAGGAAAAACAAAAAATACCAAGAAAGGAAAAACATCTTTGCTGGTGTATTAGATTCTATCAATGACACTGATGTTTTCATTGCCTAAATAAACATTGTGTGTAGATGAAGTATGACCTGCAAAGTGAATCCTTAGATTGACAGGATAAAGCACATTGACTTTCTTCTGTCTTTATGCCTCCCACCAGATACATAAGCAGACTTCTCCCTATGTGGGCACTCCAACGGCAGGCATCAGTCAGGATCATCTATTCTTGTTACTTAGGTTTGGTAGCTTATGATAATCTGACAAAACCGCTTCAGTCCATTTCAGACTCTTTTTTTCTTCAGTTTGCAGCAATGTGATTTCTTAACATTATGTCTTTAAAAGAAAATTAGGCATAGGTAACTGGAGTGTGTAACGCAGTATAATGAACTGCACTCTGTTTATCTACATGTATATGTATATACACCACATGTATGGAGTTTATTTAGGGAGTAAGCACATAGCAGTGTAGCCATCCTGTCCTAAATTATTGAATACAAAACCAAAGGGAAGATTTTTTTTTCTCCATTGTTCTAGATGAGCTTCTGCTAGCTTTTCTGTTAGCTTTTTTTATACATTAAAAGTGAAGTAAATTTTGCTGGATTAAGGTACTCAGTATATCAGGCCCCAAAAGTTGTGTGAAGCAGTAAAAGGATATGAAGCAGTAAAAGGATACACAAGAGTATCTCACAAGTTAATTCAGACTACCTCTACTGTCCAGAGCCCGAACAATAAATATTAAGATGATAGAGTTGGCATAAAATAACCAAATCAAAGTCCCACCCTAACTCACAGCTCCAAGTGAATCCAAAAGACAGCTGACTGTACACAGAAGATGACAAGGATATATTCTTTTACAGCTTTAATCAGCATGCCCCACAGATCACAGTTCACACATTAACAAACACTTGATGCAAACAAAACTGTTAAAAAATCCAACAGCAGTGGAAGTGCTTGGATTGTGTTGCACTGTGTGAAAAACGATAACCCGTGACATCACCTGCCTACCTCCAGCTACTCTGAAATTGCCACTGTTAGGAATTTGTTGCCAATATTTTTTGCTGGAAGAGGTTCCTCCTGTGTTACTACAGAGTTCTGATGAACCCCTGTTTATTCTCTTCCTCAGGATTATGGTGACCTTTCTGCAGGGTGGAAATGCTTTCAGAAACTATTAATCTCTCCTCTGGGGTAGGTAGAGAGGACCCATAGAGAGAAAGGCTCCCACGATCTTCCTCATCCCTGTCAACAAAGATCAGAGACAGAAACTAGGTTTCTTGTTTGGCAATGTACAGGAATAAGCAGAAAGCTATTACAGGGCAGGGCTCTGTAAAGATGAAGGGCTGAGAACACGAAATGGAAAAGCAATGCTGCTCAGTAAATATTGATAGATGTTCCCTGTACTCCCTCTACCTCTGTTGCACAGTGATCCCCTTCACCGCTGCCTTTCATGCAATTCTTTAGACTAGAACATTATTTCCCTTCACCTTCTGGCTGTTTAATTTAAAGCAGGTTTGTGCATTTGCTCTGAAAAGTGAGGAGGTAAGAGAGATTGTAGGAAACTTTCCACTCAAGACTTTCTGCTCAAGGACAATAGCAAAAATGTAACCTCAGCTTATTGCATGAAATGAGGTGAAAGGTTTTGTCAGTGTTGATCAGTGCTCATTTCACTAGTACTGATTACCCACTTTGGTAGAAAGATCAAGGGCTGAATGCTAAATGGAAGGAAGACTAAACTAACCTTTCTTCCCAGGAGATGATCATTGTAGGTCAGGCTTGAAGCATATTAGCTGGGTATTATAAGGGGAAGCAATGCTGAAACTCCTGCTGTGCCTGTTTGGCAGATAAATAAAGAATTTCAAGCTCTGGGGCAGACAGATCAGCAATAAATTCATATTAAGAAATGTCTGTGAGATTTGCTAACTATGTCAAGTACCTTAGGGCAGGGACCATGGTCTTTCATGTGTTTATAAAGCATGCAACTCAATAGAGCCCTGCTCCTGGGCATCCATACGTTACTACAGGACAGGTAAGAACTGTACAACAGTTCTGTGGGTATACAGGTGCAACAGAGGAACAGTAAAAGCCTAACAGTACAGCCCTTAAACAGATTTAAGTGCTAAATGGCCTATCCAAACTTTTCTCCCTTCTCCTATCAAGCAAGGCACCTCCTCGCCTAACATAGACAGAGAGTGTTTATCAAAGTCCTGGAACTTGTGAGTTGAGTTCAGATCTGGTTCTCACAAACTCCAGAGTAAGTCCAGTTTCTGCCTTGCAATGAGTTTGGTTCTTAGCTGAAGAGAAAGAACTTGGGATAGGATGCTCTGAAAATGTCTGAATTACTTGAGAGCAAGAGAAGTGACTGAAGTTTCGTGTGTTCTTGAGCTTCTTGCTCTTTGAGTAGCGTGCATCTTGTCTCTGAGCAGTGTCCATAAAACTGAACGGAAATTCAGCATAAAAAAGTGTTGTGAGGTTGAATTTCATGACTTTTACAGAACACTAACATAAATATTGAGTGTCACTCTGTGGTAGTGAGAGAGCAAGAGTTACTTGAGGTGGAGGAACAAGGTTCTCTCACTTGATCGCTTTCAGTCAGCCACCTATGCTTTTGCTATGCAAAGTTGAGGCAGAACTCCCCATGCTGCTACCCCTCCCTATCATAATGGTATCCTGGCTTCTGCCAGCTTCCCTTTTTCAGATTAAGCAGGTTCAAATGTGAAAACTTCTCTTGGACAGGGTATTCATGGAACTGTTTCAGGTTGGGGAAGATTTGAATCTAGCATGCTGTCACACTCAAGAGGGGAAGCAGAGAGACACATCACTGCTTAGAGTTTATATGGACAGCAGATTTATCCTGGCTTCAGGAGGTCCTGCTTTCTCTGCCCCCTCTCCATTATAATTAGACACATCAAAGAGCTCATCTGTCATCTGAAATGGCAAGATGCCTAATATTTGTATTAGAAGGAGTCAAGCCCCAAGCAAACAAAGATCAAGAACATGATGGTGAATGTGAAGGGGAAGATTGAAAGTCTGTCTGTGGACCCCAAGGAAGCTAAAGTGATGGAAAATGTACAAGCAAAGAAGAAAAGGCAATCAACCTTCCAATTAAAATCCCCAAGGATGAGAGTTTTGTCTGTGTTTGTATTAATCAAGGGTAAGAAATCAGACAACTCAATGAGACAGGAGGAATTGTACTGAGAAGCAAAGGACAGGGAAAAGCTGGGGGTCACTGGGGGATGGGTGCATGCAGGAAGAAAGAAAACAATGACTAAAAATTTAACTACAAGGTGCTTAAAGGAAATAAAAATCTCCCCAGGTGCCGGGAGTGTTCTAAAGGCAAGACTGGCTTTACTCACCCCTCGACCTAAGCAGCAGGCTTTCTTCAAAGCAGAGACCTGCTCAAATATGCTTATGCAAAGAGGTTTTAAAGCTTTTATTGACAGCACTTAGCAACTATGGCTTTCCTGAACCTCAGTTTGCCTAAGGTGAACATTGCATAGGTTTAATTTCTTCCTCTGGTCAGGGATACTGTCCTTCAGTTCAGGGACAGGCTAGGCATGAGCTTGGGTGCAGCTGAGGGAAGGTTCTCACTCACCTCTGTAGCTTTGAATCAGGAATTCTGCAGCTGTCCCTACCTCTTGCACCCAAAAGGAGCAGATCTCATTCAAACCCATACTGATTAGCCTAAAGCAATAAATGGTGTCAGTGTCAGAGCCAGAATTAAAACTCTAGTGGTTTTTGGCTGCCAGTCTGATGCTCGAATCACTAGACCACACCTCTCATTATAAAATAATTGTCTGATTTTCCCTTTGAAATCAAAGCTGTTTACAATTATATGGGAGAGAGCAAGAAAATGCAATCTGGGATGGTTCTCTTTAAAAGCATTTGTACCTTTTTATGTAAAATTTGAGCTTAAACAAGCCCGGTGCGTGCTGTTGTTAGGAGACTCTATTTAATCCCTTCTTTTTCTTTCAATTTGATAGTAGGATTTCTTGTCCCTTTTGGAGGAACTCACCAGATTGAGATGAATTAATGTATTTTTATCTTACTGAGAATTGCTGATTGTGACGAATATGAAATCTTACACTATGAAGAGTACATAAATGTTTACTGCTAAATGAGTAGCTAAGACTTTGGCAATGGATATCTTATGATTTTTCTGAGTGTTGCAAAGGAGCAGGTTTTTTTCTGAAATAGTTGAAGACAGGGTCATAATGTGATTTTAAAAAAAATATTAAGCATGTGTTTCTCTATGAATTAGGTAATTTTCTCTTACTGCTAATGAAGCTCACATGTTTAACAATGAAGCACTCATCAGTAATAAACTACTGAGTAGGCTAACCTACTGAATGCCTTGAACTTCCACAAAAACCCACAGAGGTATTCTGGCATTTCAAGTTGTGCAAGTGTTTAACTACTGACTGAATTAGGCCTTATTTAGTAACAGAATGGACACCACTTTTGGAGGGATTTGACAGAGTTGCACTGAAACTTATTAATACTGAATATATCTATGCTTTTTTACGTGGAGTTTCAGGAGGGGAGTTTTTGATACATTGTGCCTAAGCTAGATAAGACTAACATCAGCAGGAGTATTTCCCTCGAGTTTAAGGGGCTTTGGACTGGATCCTGGATACTTAAAAGAGCTGTAGACAAGTCTGTATTGTAGTCAGCCTTCATATTTAGATGGTAATGTATATTGCTCATGGTTATTATGAAAATGATTCCAATTAGAGATACCAGATGCTGTGATATGAGGTAAGCTAAGGAAGCTGTCTCTAGCTAAGAAATCACATCCAGACCTATCATTAAGAAAAAAATGTCTGGAGCTGTTGTATTTAAGACTGCACATAAATATTAGTCACTAAAGTCTGTGCAATATGGTTTCCCTGATATTTTACAACACCAGCAAGACGCAGAAGATGTAAAAATTATGTTTTCAGTATTGGCCTTCCTTCAAGTGAATTGCATTGCTTGTATGTCCATGGCATCTACTTTTTATGGATATATATTAGCTCATTAAACTACCTATTTAAGAAAAAAATCAAACCTAAAAATATGTTCTCTGTGCAATGCCTTTAAGTTAATGCTGTTCCTGGACCTTTGCAATTATCTTCCCTGTGGAAACAGACTGAAGACATACATAGGTAGATTACATTTTTATTATCAGTGACTCCAGAGTCGATGTACTCAGTGACAAGTAAAAGTCTGGTTAAGGAAGGAATGGGAAGAGGGAGAGTGAAAAGGAAGGGTAAGTTTAACCCCAAATAGTCAGTCCCATGTGTTTCTTTTCCTTCTTACACCCTCTGTCTGCAGGAACAAACTTTCTTCCAGGTTCAAATAGGGCTCAAGTGACATGTATACAGCCTCATCTTCCTGGGTGGCATATCACAAATGTGTTGACACCAATCATGATAACCACATTTTGGTTTAGTGTAAAGCTTAATGATAATGATGTAACCTTAGATAGTGCTGTATTGTAATTACACAGTTGTGCCAGTTATTACATAGTTGTAACACAGATCAGCTTCTTGATCAGATATGCCCAGGAGCTTCTTTTGCTTTATGCCTAATGTAGGAACAGAAAACTAGAACCCTAATTAACTTTGATTGAACCTTGATTAGATAAGGGAGTGGGGCCAGTAGGCACCAAGCGGGCGGGGAAGTCAGCCCATATGTAGATATGTTAAATGTGTAGGCACCATCCTGACTAGTCATAGGAAAGAGAAAGGAAACTCCCTTTTCAGGAATTGATACAAGCACAGAGGAATTAGCCCAGACTAGCCCTGAAAAATTGAAGAAATGTCTTACTTTCCCCATCTAGCAATGCCCCCACCCTAGTGAGATGAGGTTCTCAAGCAATTCACCTTGGGAACAGATAGATTTCTATCATTCTCTCCTGCCATCACAGGAGGGAATTGCAGAGAACACTTTGTACAAAACACAATTAGTCCTCCTAAGTATTCACTCCTTCATCCTTTTTTCTTCCACTAAAAGTGCTGAATTGTGAGTGCTGTACAAAGTCCATTTGGCCTCTCTGAACAATTTCAGGGAATATATGGTTTAATAACTGGGTGAATGAAGCCAGACTTGGTTAACTGTCTGGTAGACAGCTGTAACCTAAAAAGCAACAGATGTATTTGAGTAGAACACAGTAATAATTTCACCTGTGAGACAGGAGAAGTGCACATGCCATCTCAGTTTTCCAGTGCTGCACTGGCTCTGCAGTAGTCAATTTTTGTATCCAAATTCTAGCATGATAATGACAAACCCCAAATCTTCAGTGTGGTAGGATGAGTATTATCCTTTTTCAAGAGTACAGCTGCACATTAAATCTCCAAATATTTGGTGACCATATACATTTTTCTAGGAATCATTAACGGTATCAACTCAACAGGACTAAGTTGTTTAGTAGCTCTTTTAAATACAACCACTACTACTGATCTACTTCAAACACATAAAGAAATAAAACTTGTTACTCTCTTGAAAACTTTCTTAATCAACTAAGGCTATTTTTTTTTTACGTGTTATGCCATCATTTTCATTCCAAACCTGTTTTACACAGTTCTTTTTTGCCAAAATTCATTACTGCATGTAGAGACATTTAGAGTCCTTGACCACAGAACATTAGAAATGTGCAAGTGTTATCTAAGAGTGTTCACAGCTGCCATGGCATTTTGTACTACATTGAACATGGAAGGGAGGATAAATTGGTGTTTTACAGAAGCTCGAACATCTGAGCTCTATTTCAGCACACTACACAATTCCTCTTAAGTGAATATAAGTGACTACTGTGAGGGTACTAAGCATATGCCTACCATATTCTTTGGAAAGATTTTAAGTTATCTTAAGTCCTTTGAGTTAAGCTGGGCTTCTCAGCCCAAAGAAGAACACCCTCCAAATAAAGTAACTATCCCAGTGTGTGTTAAATTGGCAGTACACTACTGTCATAGATGTTATCACACAGACTGAAACGCCATATTGCATGTAATGGCCCACTTTCAGTCCTTCAGGATTTATATTATCCAAACACACCTTTTTTCCTATAGAGTCTGTGGACCTCAGCAAGAACTGTTGATGTGCTGAGCATCAGGTTTCAGAATTCTTTGATATAGTAATTATCTGCGTGGTGTAGAAATCATGGCAATATTCTTCATCAAAACCAAAGAGAATGCATTAATTTCACCTTTGGAACCCTCTGAAATGGCTCAAGTGTTCCGTTTCACATACATGACTGCATAAGTCTGAATATATGAAGACAGATATCACCTGAACTTGGACAGCTTGCTGGCAAGCGTGAGCTATTCAAAAGTGAACGAGTGAGATGTGTGGAACTTGTTTGTAGGTACAACTGTGTCAGTCCTATCAGCTTGTTATGGGCTACATGAGGGAGTCTTTACATTTCCAAAACTATGACATATTTGTTGCTTACCTAGCATGCCATCTCTCTTCCAGTACCATCTTGAAGCAGAGAACAGATCACTCAAACCTGAAACTACCTTAAGCTTTGTTCAAACTTCAAAGCACCAGCTTTTCTGATTGACCAAAGTCCTGATACTTGGACATTTGAAATCAGGACATGCTTCTGTGCTTTGCTGAACCAGAGACGGTATCATTAGAATTAAGCCATTCTTCATTTATTGTTTTCCTGGTTTCAGAACAAAGGAGCTAATAGTGGCATAGCAGGAAAAGTGTCCTGTAGACCTCTTAGGACTTTGCAAAAGCCACAGAGACTCCAGTACAAATAAACTATCTGATGATACTGTTTTGGTTTCTGCTGAGTAGGACCTTAAGAGTGAGATAACCAGCACAGCTCCAAACAGAGAGCTTGGCTCTGTGTTTGTCCCACAGCAGTCATTTTCATTTTACACAGAAAAAACAGCTTAGCAGTTTGCCTGCTTTACAACCAGCCACATAGTGACAGAAAGCTGTAATAAATGGTAGAGAGAATGTGGCTGATCTGTGCTTCCAGTATTTGAACCTCTGAAAAAAAAATATGCTTCATGTAGAGCTCTAAGGACAGACTGTGTGTGTAAGCACAATGCTGGCTTTTTCTCTTTTCCATGGTCTGGAATTCTTTTGCCAGGATTGGCTTCTCTTTCTCCTTTAACAAATCATCGCAATTTCGGCAAGCACTTCATTGACTGCCAATGCTGTGCTACCAATAATTTGCCAGAATTGAGAAACTTTTGTGCTTTCATTCTGCACAACTAAATTATCTCCTGCGTGCCCAGATTTGTTCCATTCTGAATTACATACTAGAGGCTCACTCCTACCCTGAGACTAGGCACTGTCTTCAGGCTTTTGAGAGTATGAGTAGTCCCAAGGATTTAAAACTTAAGATAGTGGATAAACATTTTGGTTCAACTCGGGACACTCTGCTGTGCAACTTGGAAAGGAACACCGTAAATTAGGAAACAGAAGCACTTGTTCATAGTTTATCAAATTGTTAAGGCTTATGTAAAATTTCATGATTTCTGATATGTCAGTTCCAAAAGCAGCTTCTGCAGGGTGCTGCATCAATACAGGTAACAAGTGTTCTCCATTTGAGCAGTTAGTATAAAACTAGATGTGACAGATGCAAGCAGGACTGCAGAGACCTTCTTCTATGAATCTTTTTGGGGGTGAATTGTATTTACAGCAAGGAGATGTTGCATAAAGCTGAAATAAAAATTCTCATATTAGCTTTAGTGCTTAGATTCAAACTTACATTAACCTGGGAAATAATATAAATGCCATTTGAAAGCCTATTACTGTAACATTTCTGACCCACTTCAGACTCCTTTTGGTAAGCTGGGAAGGGACCTTTGTTCCCGTGGCAGCCCATAATTTCCTGACTGAAACAGTTCAGCTGAGCTCTGAATGACAGAGTCAGGCATTTGGATGCTTATCTTGCTTCCAAGTGTTCTGAGGTTCCTCATTTCTCACTTATTGCACAATGCCCCAATCTCACTGGGAAGGTGAGAACTGGATCAGAAAGAAATATAATTGCTTTTTTTTTTTTATTAGCTTATGATACAGTCCCACCCTTCTGTGTTGCCAGCTTACCCAGTTATTCACAAATGATGATATACATACAGCGAATTATATAATTATCGGCCTATAATTACAGGTATATAGATACATACATCCCCCTGGAGGAGAGCTGGGCTTGGCACATACCTGCTTGCACCTCTGAGTCTTTAGGGAACTCATGCCCATTTTAAGTAGAAAATTATTTATTTATCAAATGCTTGAGACATTTTATGAAAAATGAACCCAAAAGAATCCTTTGATTCTTTTTAATAATGTTCATAAAGTATGTAACCAAAACAAATCCAGGCATGTAGGAGCAAACTTTCTTGTGAGGAGGAAAGGAAGAAATGTTTCTCAATAGCAGTAAATTATCGGTAGCACAGCATTGGCAGTCAATGAAGAGTTTGCAGGAGCCATGCTGATTTGTTAAGGAAAGAGAAGATGCCAGCCTTGGCACAGTGATCAGAAGCCAACACTAAGAAAGCAGAGTCAGTACTGTATTCCCATAGACACCTTCTTTTTTGAAAGCTTTAGACAAAAATTAGTTTATCTCATGATGCTGCTTTAATGCTGTAACCATAGATAAACCCTGTTGCCTTCCCACTATGTTTCAATGCCTCATTTTGTCAGTGGGGCAGATAGTGATTCTCAGCTGATAGAAATCAGCAAAGCTCCACTGATTTTTAACAAAGCTGTGCCAGCTTCTGCTAGCTGAGGGTCTGCCTAGATATTTCTCTAGTTGTAAAGCAAAGAATCCAGCAGGCAAAGCTGATGTAATTTGGGGGGGGAGGAGAATGGCTTGTTTTCCTTTGTCCTATCTTTCAAATGCTCATCTCATTCATAACTGCTTGGATGCTTTCAAGCCTGTGTACAGAGTTATGGGGCCTAATCTGGCTTCTACAATGGTGCAAATCTACGGTAGCTCTATTTAAATCAAAAGCATTACTCAGAGGTATTGCGCTGCTGTAAAAGCAGCATACTTGTGCATAGCAACTGATCTGTAAATCTCATGATGTGCTCAGTCTCTTTCCAAGAGTTTATTTGCAAACAAACAAACAAAAAGAATCATCGTGGCTGAACAGACTGATTCCAGCTCGTAGAAAATGGACTGAGCCTCAGCCAGAAATAAACTGTAGACACTTGCTAATTACAATTTGTGGCCAGCTTACAAAGTTCAATAAAGGAGAAAACTACTCCATTCAGATTCTCTTTCCTATTCTGATGACATCATTCACATCATCATGTTGTGATATGCCAGATGGGAAAATTGGAGGTGGGGATGAAGTGAAAATCCTGGTTACACCTTTTCTCCAGGCTATCTGCCTCTCCATCATTTTACAACATCACACAGAGTCTCAGACAGTTTGACTCTGCCATCCCCAGCTGGTTTGGACCAACCAGATAAATGCTGAACCTTTAAGAATCAATACGTGTTACCACCATTGTGACAGGTTATTCTGCACATGAGTAACCTTAAGTTAATTAGTTTATTTAAGCTCACTAGTATATTTAAATAGAGAGTGAAAGCAATAGTATAAATCTGTAATTTCTATTGCCTGGGAAAAAAAAAAAACCCAGCTCTGCATCAAATGCTTATTGAAACTGAAACATATGTATTAACATATGGCAGAATTTCACTTACTGTATGTTTTAGTGCAGAGCTGATGAGGAAGGCATCTGTGCTGAGAGCATCTGAATGGAGGCTCAGATAATGAGCAGAGCTAAAAAATACACTCTGAAAGGTTGGGATGTGTCAAAGTGCCCTGCAGTTGATTTGTGTCAGAGCTGAAAGAATATACTCGAATCTTTATGCAGGTGCATTGCTGGGCTTTGCTTTCTGCACGGGTACTCACTTGAGACTTCATATGGGCACCTGCTTTGGAAGTCTTGAACAAATTCAAAACCCGAGACAAGTGGTTTCAGACCAGAAATGCTGACACAACATCTACTTGGAGCTTAAGCAAGTGCTGTTACTGTAGTGCTATTCAATAAAAACCAGATTAATTGTAGATATTAAACATCAAGGCCAATTCTGGATCTAGATTTGAAATTCTCTTAAGAACAAGAGCATTTTGGAGCTGGGATTTTGGCTTTGCACTTTCTATAGACCTGCAGGCCAGTATAGTTGTAAGCATAATCTCTTTCTTCAAACAAGAGACACTACGAAACAAGAGCAAGCTTCCTCTGCTGAGATTCTCATCCCCGAATCTTCCAAGGACTGTAAAAGTAATACAGACTTACAAGGTTTATAAAAAGCCAGGTCTCTTGGTTCTGAGAGGAACCTCTGAATACTCTTAATATTAACCATTTCTCCTGCACACAGCAATGTAGTGTTTCAGTAAACTGTATAAAGACTTTCGGAGGCTCTTGTTGCCAACAACTAACAATGGGCACTACAAAGCCACATTGTTCTACACCTATTTACTGAAAGTAAGATATGAGGATACCAGATGTAATTACTTTACTGCCTTCAGGATAGAAGTCTTTCTTTCTGATTTGACCACAGTAGAACATCTGCATCGCTCAACCACAGATTACCTGGCTCCTGGAAGATGCTTTCAAAGCACCCAGTTGCTACTTAGTGACCCAGAAAAATGTTTACCACCTACTCACAAAGCCTCATTTTGAAGTACTACGCCTCTTGTAAAAGCAAGGAATCTTAAGGTACTTCAGAACATGAGCTGTGTCTTAAATGCATGAAACACTTCTCCACCATTGTAGAAAGTACAGCTTTTGATATGAAACGACTCCAGGGATAAATCCCTTTCCAAAAAGAAAAAAAATTTCTTATTGAGACTAAGGAGAAGTATTTCACACATGTATATTGCTTTTCAGGGAAGCTTGCATGGAAGCTTCCAGACAAGGTGCTTAGGGACACAGTTTAGTGGTGGACTTGGCAGTGTCAGGTTTATGGCTGGACTCAATCTTAAGGGATTTTTTCGACCTAAATGATTCTAGGACTCTTCAAAAAGAAGAAAATGAGTTGAAATGACCCAACCTGTCTGTTTCTCAGAAACTTCAAAAATGGAGTGATGCAGAGAAGGCATCACTGTGTATTAATCAAAATTCTTTTTACTCCGTTGTATTTCCATTTTTGCCTCCACTGAGGAAACTTCTGGAGGTCCTGCCATAAAGAGATTTCAGTTTGTGGCCTTGGAACATGGATATTTTTCATATATTTCTTGAATGCCACCCGAGCACAAGCTTCTCCTTCACAGGAAGGACAAGCTGTCCAATTTGAGGTAAAATTACACAAGGGATGTCTTGGTTCTGCAGCATAAACAATGAAGTGCAAATGCCCTTGCTGAAAACGTAAACATGCTGAACTCCCTTCAGTTGCTGAAGATAGCATTACTCCACCTAAGCTCAGTCTCTGTGCTGGAGGTTACCTCCCACAACAGCATAATAAGCAAGTGATACCTGATTGCATCTCCACCACTTTGAGAGAAAATCAAGTCAAGTAATTTCAGCTCTTTGAAGGCAGATTTTTTGCTAAAGACCCAGATTTTATGCTGAAGTGGCTGACACTAATATAATTTGGGGGATAAGAGGTAGCCTTTGGCAGCAGACAACCGAGAGTTGTATCATCTTCAGACAACACAGGAAGATTTTCCAGAGCTTGACTGTTAGCACTTTGAATAAGTCCTCGACTTAAATCCACCTTGATTGAGAAAAGAGCAAAATAGATTATGTATGCATAGAAGCAGAGAAACATGTATTTAAATGTCTGTTCAGGTATCTAAATAACACTGAATAGAGTCTCGGTGTTTGGTTCTAAGTGAGGCAGAAACATCTGGCACAGGCCTGGACACTGAACTTGGATCTCCTGGGTCCCAGCCCACCGTATCAATCACAAGACTATTACTCTTTCTGAGTATGGATTTGTCTATGCCCTATGTCTTTTCCATCATCTCTAAACTTGAGTGACTCCTATGACTAATGTGATTGTAAGTCATAAAACATTAAGTTATGACACAATCAAATCAAAGCCAAGAAATTCATAGTTAGGGTGTAGGCTACATTCTTAACTCAAAACCAGAAAAGCAGCATTACAGGGTAAACAAAAGGATGAAGTGTCAGCCCTCATTTTTCATTTTTGGGCTCTTATCAGTTTGTATCAATTTAAGCCTTTTAAAAATACGTAATTTCTTTGACTTATTTTTTTTCCCCTCTAGGAACTGAAAATTATTCTGCTTTGAGGTCTGGAACCTGCCATACAATAAACACTACTTAATTGGGACATGCTTAATAGGGATGGCCACTTTAATGGGACATCTCCTAGGGAACCTATTTATGTTAATGAGACTGAATGACAATGACTGTTTCTTAAGTGGGGCAACAAAAAGAAAAACTTCCACTTCACAGGGATGCACTCAGCTGTTACTAGTTTGTAAAGTGTTTAACCAGGTGCTAAACTGGTCTAAAATTCTGAGCTTCCATCTTTTAATTAAAAGATGTAAAATTAGAACATTTACATCGTGATGAAATGTAGTGTTACTATTTGTATAGTGGCATTTACTGCAAAGCTGTTTTCAACTATGGCAGAGAAAGAAGTTCTCTTCTCCAAAGAGCTTAAAGAGCTTAAATAACCCTTTCCTCCAAGCATGGAACTACCTGTAGATTGCATTTATTCAGATATTCTTTGCAAAAAGCTAGAAATAAGACCCATTTGTCGTAATTCCGAACCCTATATTTTACCCTCTCATCCAAAATCTTTCCACTTCTGTAGTCTGAATAAAAAGATGGGAGCAAAAAAAAACCCAAAAATATAACAAAGCCTCTTAAATCTAAGGGACTCTAAGATCCCTAAGAATAGATGTCTGAAAACCTCCAGGAGCCTCCAAAAGCCTGTAAGCCATTTTAAGGGTTATTCTCATCTTGAAGATCTTTTGTGTTCTGTGGTTTCCTCTGAAAATTTGTATATATGTTTCAGGGGGGAACAAGAGACCATGTTAAGACATTTTCATAAAACCAAAAATCCTGTCTTAGATGACAGCTATATAAATTTGGGGACTCTCCCAGGCAAACCAAGACATCTGATTATGCCATTGTATCCTATTTGGCAAAGGAGAGAGTGAAGGAAAGTGATAGACATGAGGGGCAGATGGAGATTGCCTAATGTGTCTGTTCTTTTCTTCGCTGCCTTTTCAATTTAAGAATGTAGCAAAATAGCAGCTGCTCATAATTTCATGAATCAAGAAGTATGTAAATTTCAGCTACAAAATTTGTTGCATAGTTAGACACGCACACACACACACACACACACACAAAGAAGAGGGGGGGAAAAGAAAAAAGATCTTGCTTGCATCTACAACTTTCTTAAGCTTGCATGCAAATTTAGCTTTCGGGCCTCATTCTCCTCTCGGTCACGAGTGAACCAAGAGTGGATCACTTCATTTGCTGTGATTACATAGGGCAAATGTTGTGGGATAATATTGCTTTAAGCGTTCGTCTAGTGTCTGTTGCCCTAATGATAGCATGGAAGGATGAGCTTGGCATGAAAGGCTCCTTTCATGCCCCTGAGCTACCACAGGGGCTTTATGCCCTACCTCCTCTTCTAGACTGCAGATGGAGGTGGGCAAGAAAAGGGTTGTGATAGTGAACATCTCCACAAGCAGGAAAGTTAGAGCTGTGAACAGCTACCTGAGGATGCTGACAACAACTACACACCGAAACGGAAATCCCGCTCCTCGTATTTCAATCCCTGGCAGCCCCTGAATTAAAAGATGGAAAAAGTGACTTGAAAGGTATCATCCAAATGTAGGAAACACTGCTCAGAAGGCGCTGGGGATCAGGGCCTCCATATCCTATACAGCTGGTTCTAGTTTTCAGACAAGATTTACTAAACACATGTAAACCGTGCGTATCTGTTTGAATACTTTTTGTGCAAATAACTTCCTCTGTGGTCAAGCTGTTCCTCTCAGATCCAGGCTACAGATTTGTGCTTTATACTCACCACTTTTTTTACCCTTGGATTTCCACCAGTATCAGTTCACACTCAGAGTATGAAACTGTGAAGAAGGGATCTGCGCTTGGCAGGAAGAGTCGGGAGAATTTTACAGTGCAAAACGCCAAGCAAACTCATGATAAAGGGCAGAAATCATCCCTGGCTTAGCTCCATCCAAGTCAGTGGCCCAGATCCTGAGCAGCTATAAACAGGCACAATGCTATGTATTTCATAGGAGCTGCAACTGTTTGTATCATTTGGCCCAACAGCCTCTTCTACAAACACAACATTTCACCAGTTCCGGTGGGGTTTCTCCTGATTTATGCCCCCTGAGTGAGCAAGCAGAGCAATGGCCTTTCTTCACCAATTAAAACTGCCCCACAATTGTATCTGCTGAGTGTCATGAATTCAAACTTTAAACACAAAGCAACAGCTGAAACGGAATATAAAGAAGCAGAAGGGCAGAGTTTTATGATCGATGTTTTATTGGAATCATATAAAAAAGAAAAGCATTTCACATATTTCATGGAGGTATTTTATGTGCAAATTTAATATGAATCCTCTTCTTGTTAAACTCTTACGTGATCTATGTACTTGAGTATATAAAACACAGTATAGGACAACTATGAACAAGTTTATTAAAACAGCTCGGGCTCCTGTTGACATCACCAACCACACAAGTGCTTGCTCAGGGTTGGTGTGATCTTATCAGTCTCTCCTTATATTTCAGGTTACCTACTTGTTCGTTTCCCCTATATATCTTTCATTGTTACAAGAATTCAACTCATGGGCAGATCTCTAAGATAAATCTGCTTGTCTGTTTTGGGAATATGGCTCTAGTTCTAATTTTGCAGACTTCGTTCAGGCAATACTCCCTTTGACTTCAGGGATTTTTGCCTGAGTAATCCTTTCAGAATTGGACTCTTCGTGTTTTTCATTTACTTAACAACTTGGCATTACATCTGTAAAATATTACTCCGGCAATGTAAAATATCAAATTAGATTTATGCATTAATCTAATCTATATATGAAGCTTGATAGTCAGTTCTGTACCATGCATTATTGCAATTCCAGGCATTCTGTGTCGTTTCACAATTATCCTGATGATGTAAGAGACATAAAAGGTGATGTTTATAGATCAAATCTGATAGCCCATCTATATGAAAAGAAATTCTGAAATTTTAAACAAAATTTGAAATAAATTCCCACTTTCAGGCAAACCGGGCAAAGGTTTCTTTATCAAGCAGGACTGAAGCAGAGCACACACACACACACACACACAAAAGCTAGTCTCAAATAATCAACAAAACAATGAGCTATTAAACAGGAAAAAGCAGGTCCAAATAAATACCTGAGCTGCAATGTATTCTCTAAAAATCCTTGAAAAAGACAAACAAGCAATTGTTTCTTTCCTGCGTGACAGCTGCAGCCTGAAAAGTAAAAACCTACTCTTTCATACATGTTCATGAACTGCATTCATAAACACTTCACATAACTAAATTATATTTGTTTCCTCTAGGTTGGCTGCCCTTGAACATTTTTCTCCTTCTTGCAGTTTTTTAATTTTTAAACTATAATCCTTTCATGAAAGCAGGTCTTATGCATATGGCCCTGATTCAGCAGCCAGCCCCATGCAGCAGGGCATTTAAGAACATGTTAAAGTTTTGTACGTGCTTTGGTATTTTTAAAAACGGGATACTTGGAGACAACCCACCAATACGTTATTCTTACATCTTAAATCCATTTACTTCTCTTTATGAATGCTTTCAATTTGTTTTATTCTCGTTGGGCCAAATCCAGCTTGTTATTTACAAAAAAGAACACAACAAGATTAATGGGCTATGGTCTGCACTAGCCTACACCCCTGGAAATTCATAGTGATCCCATCAATTCCCATATAATTTCTTTGGATTCATGTCAGGTTAAAGCCCCAATCCAGGATAATGCCAAGCAGATGCAAACAAGGGCCAGCTTATAAGTGTGGAGAAACATAGCCAGAGTAAGACTGGATCTCTTTATTCCAAAGGAGAGGTAATGCTTAAACATAAAAAAATTATATGGATTTTTTTTCCTCTATTTGGTAATCCATCACCACCCAAACACCAAATAGGAAATGATGCAATGCCAAGGGGGAAAATATCAATTTATTTCATACATGTTACTGCAGAAATGCTGGATTGATATGCTATCCCAAGCACTTTGTTTCACTTGTGTGTGTCATGACAGGCACTCACTATGCTCTCTTCAAACAAGAGGTTCTCCACACTAAAATATTCCCTGTGGGATGCTGCATCAGTTTTGCCAGTATATGGCAGCTGCTGTGAACTTACGGCTTTGCTAAGGGTGTCTATTTTCTCCCTTTCTGCATTAATCCAGAATTACTGTTTCTCCTACCCTAGTATTCAAATGCAACAACCCCAAACACAGTTGTGTTTGCAGAAAATCATGGTTGTGCTAAGTCAGTCACAGTTGTGTTTCTAAGAAAAGCTGTGCTTCCCAAAATGAAATCTCACACTCATTATCGGAAGAAAAACCACCTCAAACATTCCAACCATCAGAGATTACAATAAAGTCAGCTTCCTGGTTGTCCTGCTAGCTCCAGAAAGCACTGCAGCCCTGTGTTCAGGAGTTTGTTCGACGGCAGTGCAAGAGGCAGGCGAGTCAGCCTGTCTCAGTATCTCCCCATCTCCACACACACCTGTCTCTCCGTCCCCGACCATCCGTCTGCCTCTCCTCTCCCGTCCTGGCATGTTGCAACAGGGCCCAGGCGCAGATGCCTCTCCCCTTGGCACCCACATACTGGAGCTGGCTGGGCTGACGTGGGGCTGAGCCATCCTGGAGGCAACTGTCATTTCTGGGGGACCCCCTGCGAGAGATACGACCTGGTGTCAGACCAGGACAAGGAGACCAAAAAGCCCAGCTGGAGGAAAGGAGCAGAGGAATGTTCTCTTCTTCCCTCCCCACGTGAAGTATTTGTGATTGGAAAGTGAAAGAAAAACCTCTTTTCTCTTTCTTTTTCCAAGATAGCTTCAGCTTTGCACTCACTTGCTTTATGGGCTCTATCTGGAAGAAAATGAAAGGGAAGCCTTTGAGCTGCTTTATTTATGTATTCCCTCCATCTCCTTCTTGCAGCTTCCCTGTTCTGCAACCTGTGAGATGCAAGTGCCTGACAGTCACCATGAGATTTTATCTCTTGGTGACCACTAGTATTTTAGAGAATGGAGAAACTGAGGGAAGATTCAGTGAATTGTTTCATGTCACGAAGAGCCCTGAGACAGCAGCTGAAAGCAGCTCCCAACCCCAGCTACAGTCACTAAACCAGCTCTCCTGCCGTGAGGGGAGCGGCACAAAGTGGAATATAATCATCCCAGTTGAAGATCAGAAAACAAATAAGGATTTCAACTAATAAGGCTGGTTTCAGCTTCTTATTCTTAAGTAATATGTAAAATATAGGACTTGAAGATTCTGCAGAAACTAGGAGAAATGCCTGGCTGGGACAGTTAGTGGTGGGGAAAGCACAGACAAAACAGATCTCTGAGTGAGCAGGGAGGGAGAGATGTGACGAGCAAGAACCTGAACTGGGGAAGTGGCTGCAGAAGTGGGTGAGGAGATTCACGATAGGAAAAGCAGGAGTTAAATATCACAAAAAAACCAAAACCCTAACAGAAACCAGTGAAAGGTAAAAAAATATGTGCAAGGTTCCAAGTGAGAAAAAAGGTGGGAATTTTGCCTAGGAACATAACCTACTAACGTCTCCTAACCCCTTTAAAGGACAAAGATAAACACTCAAATCAACAGAACAGCGTAAGTCAGAGAGAAAAGTGCTAGAGGGAGCATGAGCCCTGCCCAGCCAAAAAAGGACTCCACATGTCTCCCGTGCAGTAAAACACGAGCTCTGATAGCATTCCTGCACGTGGGATAAAGGACAATAAGACAAGTGCTTACAAATTAAAACTGGTGTGAACCACACACATAAAGAAATGTGGTATAAAGCTGTTATTCACTGCTAGCTACGGGGAGTGGATAACCTGATAGGTCCTCTTCTTCTCTAATTCTTTTGATTGCCCACGAGTATTGTTATTACTTGTGTTGGTCAAAACATGAGCATGCATCTGGATAGAATACAGTGTAGGAAAAGCAGCTAGTGACAGAAACGTTGAGAAGGCTGACTCAAGTTTCTTAGGCACAGTGATGTATTTGGGGTTTTGGGGTCTTCAGTAACTCCTGCTGTATGTGGCAGAGAATTCCACTACAGTGTCATCACATGTTTTGTTGGTATGGGTTAATCCACAAATCCTCAAAGAAGATCTATTGTGGGTTAAGCTGGAAACTTATAAATGTCTTCAGAGCTAAACAGCAAGTAACCACACCACCCAAATTTACTTTGCTTTTAATTGTGGCTGTTTTTCCTGCCCTCTGTAAGAATTGCTTTCTTCTCTTCCACCTACCAGTGTGTATCTGTGGCTATGCAGTAGTCATAGGATCTCATGCATAGAATGTGTATGCTGCTGCCTACATGCTTTGTGCTAAAACTTTCACAAATCACCTGAGAATGTGGAAATTGCCACGTGGGTTGAGAACAAGAGTCTACCCAGCTGAGTCTCCTATTTCTGACAGTGGACAGGAGCTGAAATGTTAGGAAAGAGTGAGCAGGCACATTGAATACTTCTGCTCAGTACTCTCCCAGCTTCCAACCATTTTCTGCTCAGGGGTTTTCCTGAGCTTGTACACATCATTGTGTCCACATCACTGGCCAACTCCTCCAGCAATTTATATGCTGCAAAACCTCTGGCTACTACAACAGATATAAATTAAGCAGAATTGGAGTCATTGACAATAATTGGAGGGGGAAAAAAAAATCTGTGACTTGGAAGACATATATGAGTTTTGATCTTAATTTGGGCTAAATCTCCCAGCAGCATAAATTATCTGTCTGTTTGGCTGCTTCTGTTCTCTGCCATTTCCTATGGAGTATCACGGTGCACAGTGTAATAAGGATAGATGGAGCACAACTTGTTTTGCTACCAAATCCAGATTAAAAGTGAGCAGAATGACACTTTTATGGTGGAGAGGAGTGGGATTTTAGTAAGAGGCACTCCTGTTCAGTGGCCACAGGCACGTGGAGCCAGGCAGACAGGGACACGAAGCAATTGTAGACAATGCAAAGAGGAGAGCCATGAAAGTGAGGAGAGAACGGGCTGGACAAGGAGGAGACAGGTGTATAGATAAGGCTCTAGAGGAACTGTTTTATGAGAACTAATAGAAATTTGGGAGTCAGTTCAAGTAAAAAAGAGAAGAAAAAAAGTCCACGAGAATCCATAGAGAAGAGACTCAAACTTACAGCCACGCTTGGAGAAGCAGCACCTTATCTTTCAATGTCCTGACCAAGGAAATAAGCTAGATTCACTAAAGCACAGAAACCTCAGTCCAGTGCTTAAGATTGGACTCATGGTCCAAAATATCTTAATGAATGCAGACTGCTGCCCAGAGAAGCAGCTCTGACAATGAATTGTTTCTGACAAGTTTGGGACCCTTGGAATAAAGGTCCATTTCCTTCAGTGTTCTGGACGATGAAATGTGAAGCATAAGAAGACCCATTGTCATCGAGAGCCCAATGTACAAATGTCTTAATTAAATATCTGTGTTAGTGACATTTTATGACACAGTGACATTAATAGGAAAAAAAGTTTTAATCAGATATTTGCCTAATTCCTAAAATAAGGTGTGTGACCATACCTGGGAGAAAATGAAAAAGAAATCTGTACAAGTATTTTGGATGTAGCAGTACTGAGGTGCTGTTGGTTACTGCCATCATTTTAGATTTAAACTTCAAACTCACTGTACTTACTTTTTCAGTACTCTATTAGTGCATGTTGAAAGAAGTTAGCATTTACACAGATGAAATCTAACCTTAAGGAAACCTCCCTCAAATGAACAGATGAGGCTGATTTCTCAAAACATAACAATCCAAGGAAGCTTTATTCTAACCATCTTCTTGCCAGCTGCACCAATTTTTCCAAGGTCCCTCTTCCATCCTACATAGGTACATTTCAGCAAGAAGACAAAGCAAATTATTTCCTGCTCCAAGGAGCTCTGTACCCTGCAGGATCTTTGTAGAATCCAGCCTGAAGAAATACAGTACTTTGAGAAAACAGAGCTGTCAAGCAAGATTTCCTTGGGCTGGCTGCCACACAAAATGGCAAATAAGGGGGGCTTGATCCTGCACGAAGACAATAGGAATTATAGGTGCTCAGCGTTTGTCTTCCGGCAGAGTTAAGGCTTCTCAGCTCATTCTTCCTAAAATCCATTGTAGTGTTTATATTTATTCAGAACTATACAGCTAAAAGCTTTGGTATCTAGCCACAGAGCTTTTATTTCAAATTTGCAATAACGTGACAAGATGGAACTTCTGCAAAAAAAAAAAAAATCTACAATCATGTTAAAAATATCATAAAATATTATTTATATCAGGATACATTTGTTACCCCATATGACAATCATTCATATTTCTTGACAGATATAAACCTCCGCTTAACACATTAGTATCATAAATATTACCAGATATAACACTGTAATTTAATACCTACCAAATGTATCTTAAAATATTACTCAATTTAAAACTTTGGATTTTAACCAGATGTGTTCCCAGAAAAAATGATTCAGGTCAGATGCTTTTTTTTTTCTTTGCCTTTTTCTGTGCGTGTGTGTTCAAAGTGCAGTGTTACTATGTGATTTATTGTACTATGACTGTATGCCCCGAACCTAAAACAGCACCACGATACTTCATCCTTGAGGCTTACACACCTGCAGTCCAAACTAACAAGAGAAAACATCTCCATGGCACGGCAGGAGTCTTTGAAATGTCTTTTTGCAGTTGCCTGGACACAGAACAGACTGGTAGAACAGGGAGGCAGCGGAGAAAGGGTGAAGACAGGAACTCCAGCCTCTTTCATCTAGAAAGAGGGGACCATGGGGAGATTAGAGGAAAGGATTTTGATTAGATCACTGGAATGTGAAATGATGCTTCCCAGGATTAAAATCCTATTTTAGAGCTACCAAACCGGTTACGTTGTTAGTCAGAATTTGGAGGCTCGCGCAGCTCCATCCCCGCAGATGGCTGTCGCTCAGCAGCACCCGACACCCACTCGCCGGAGCAGGGAGCACCCTGGCTAGGCACCTCAGTCCACCCCACCATCATCTCAGCCACAGACACACAGCCACTATCCCGGGAAAGAGCCGTCCTCCCTCAAATCATGGCACTTGTGGAAGGAAAGGGGCTTCCTTTTCAAAAGGCATCCCTGGGGCCAGCCCCACCGCTGCTGCATGAGCCGTGGTGTGGAAGCGTGTGGATTTCAGTCTCGTTGAGTGCCCAAGTCTAGTTCACCAGGTGAAGGCCTGACATTTTCCTACCCAAATGCCATTAGTTTTATTCCCAGTACAGCCAACTAACTATCTGAAGGTCTGTAGTTGTTGGGCTGATCGTTACGTGGAACCCATTAACATAAAACCCCCCATCGCAATTAGTATCTTTGTAAGCAGCAGCCTCAGCAAAAAGTGGAAATGGAGGCTGAAATAATAGTGCTCCTCCAAACGACGATGGCAGCAGATTGGGAAATAATCTGTAGCAATTGCTCTGATGCTGTCTCTTGCTGTAACTTCTTAAAAGATAGAGCCATTTTCAAGTAGTCAACCCACTGACTTGAGTGAGCACTAAATTCACTTGATGATCAACTACAATTTGAGGAAAAAAAATATCTACAAGTCACTCACCCAGAAGAGATATTTTCTTTTAACAGATGAAGTGCAAAACGAGGAAAGCTGTATTTGGGAAAAAAAAAAAAATACCATGCAGCTTATTGATTTCAAAGGGGACAGGTGCAGACTGTGTTTTTGTCCATTTCCCAGTAAGGAAATACAGAATGCTTTCTTGAGGAGGAGGGGGGGAGCAAGGTATTTGCGGAGTGTTTGTGAACGTTGGTTTGTTTTGTTAAGAGATGAGCCTGGTAAAAATGTGCTTTTCAGGAAGGGAACAAGGAAAACGTTCGTATTTATAGCAACATTATTGTTTAGAACAAAATAAGTTATTTCATCCTTTTAATCTCCGTTTCTATGGATATCCTGCGTGGAGCCGGGATCTGATTTTCCAACCTTCACGCGAGCCGTTCCCTCCAAGGCAGTGGTCAGTGGCACTACCCCGATGAGTAAGTGCCTGTCTACATTTCAATAAATCCCTTTTAAAGCCGTATTTGTACCGCCCCGGACACAGTGAATCAGGCTGCCTTGAATGCACTTTTTCATTGTTGTTTCCCCTAAACTCTCTCCACTTATCTAATTTTAGACCGCAGAGCTCTCCGAGAGGGCCGGCAACCTTCCCGGCGTGGTCGGGAACCATTTGCTCACCAATCCCACCGCACCCGCGGGGGATCCGCGCACGGCGCCGGGGGCTCCGCGGGCAGCGTCT